>CANNZV010000155.1:0-417479 GCA_947561585.1 Caprella mutica
CTAACACCTTCAATCTGCCAACAGATAATTTTCACTGATCATTTGTGTTAAAAAACTTATTATATCGAAACTACCAATAGATCGCACTCGTACTCACTATAATTTAATTAATTTTGAAATGTTACTAAAGGCTCGTTTACACAATGCTAGTTTACACGCTGCTAGCTGGCGAGTTTACAAGCTGGCGAGTGAGATAGTGATGATGACCCATACTCTTTTCAACTAGCCAACATGATGACACGAGGCGAGTTCACTAGATGCTTGTAAACTCGCCAGCTTGTAGCGAGTAAACTAGCCTCGTGCAAACGAGCCTTAAGTACAATTGCAGGAATTACCTAATTATCAAAGATAGGAGCGTGATAAGCGTGGGTGTAGGTCATAAGCCCCCCCGGTCATAAGCCCCCCCGGTCAAGAGCCCCCACGGTCATAAGCCCCCCCGGTCATAAGCCCCCCCCGGTCATAAGCCCCCCCGGTCAAGAGCCCCCCCGGTCAAGAGCCCCCCCGGTCAAGAGCCCCCCCGGTCAAGAGCCCCCCCGGTCATGAGCCCCCCTAGGTCATAAGCCCCCCCGGTCAAGAGCCCCCCCGGTCATGAGCCCCCCCCGGTCACGAGCCCCCCTGTTTTTAAATCCTTATTTACCTATATTATTTAATCCTTATTGATAATTTTGTAGTTCATTACTGATTAGACATAAAATAAATGTATATCGGGGGGCGTGCCGCCCCCCGAACCCCCCTGCCAGGTCATTAAACAATCATGAAGTGTGCAGTACAACAATCTAGCGGATACAACAAACTACATTAGCAACTCTCAGTTATTTCTATCTAAGTAGTTCTTCATTTGTTTAACTAGGTAAATAAGGATTAAAAAACATGGAGGGGGGGGCTCGTGACCGGGGGGGCTTATGACCTAGGGGGGCTCATGACCGGGGGGGCTCTTGACCGGGGGGGCTCTTGACCGTACCCCGATAAGCGTACAGGGTAGTTTCCAACATTCTAAACTTTAATAACTTCCTCAATATTGGTCAGATTACAATTTCCTTTTTAGTAGGTTTTAAAGCAATTTGAAGACTTCATAATTTTGATTTATCATATCGTGTCTATGTTGATCGTCCAAGAGCTTAACGCAAAGTTGCAAACGACTATGCAGCAGGAACGGCATTTGCTGTAGAAAGGTGAAAGGTTTTTTCAGCACATAATGTTTTCTGATGAAGTTTTCGTTACTGGTATAGATAGGCTATTACTAACCCTCACTGGACAGCAGAGAAGACACTTCATTAACCTGAAGTTTTTTCTAACAAGCGTGTGGGAGACCATATTGGCTGGAGGAATTTTCGAACTGGTTCTCATTGATACAAATGTAAAAGGTGATAACTATCTCGATTCAGTCAAGTCTGACTTTTGTCCTGCTTTTACGATTTCAGGAGATTCAGAAAAAATTCTTTATGCAAGATGGAGCCCCACCTGATTGGCCAAGAACTGTTAGACAGGCTGAATGAAGAGTTTCCCAACAGTCGGACTGGCAGTGGTTCAGATGTCAACAAGAACAATAATTGGCCACCAAGATCACCTGATTTTAAATTTTGTGATTAGTTCCTATTGTGATTCATCAAGAGTAAACTTTATCATAACTCAACTCATTGATATCAACAATGGCTGCCAAACTGAAATATGATATAGGATAAATAAAATAGAAACCTAAATAATAAGATTCGAAAGTCTAGAACCAAATATAAATGGAAACGTATTGAGGAGCAAGAATATGGAACACTACGCGTATGATTGTACAGTGTACACCCTCTACTACACTGTTCCATCAGTCGAATGCTATTATAGAAGTAAAATAAATGGATTTTTATGCTTATTAAACATTTATAGTCCTTTATCGTATGGTGCACATCTCTTGAGTCTTGAGGCCCTACAAAAGTTGTTGTAAATGACCCCGTCCTTCTTAAATACAAAACGACTCACGCTTTAGAACATTGTTGCAAAGTTTCGTCTCTTCTGGTTATATCTTTCAACGACGATCACATTGTATAAGAGACTCAATGGCATCTGTTCTTTCTCTATAAATCGAGTTTGTGCAGATAAAAACGGAAAACAAAGTTCATGTCTGACGATCCTCCACAACGTGGTTTTGGTTTTTGAAAAATGCTGAGAAGCTTTTCTGAGAGAGTAACTGGTGGTTTTTCTTCAAAGAAACTCTCTTCACCTCCTGAATCCCTGCTTCTGATCTTTTTGGTTTAGTTTTCATTTGCTTTTCTTGTGGGTGGAACCATTATCATTGAACAGATCTCGAACTTTTATGAACTCTTATAGGTTGTAAGTTTTAGCCACCCCTCCACTGATCTTGAAGTGAAGAATGAATTCTTGGCTTACTGTTGGAGGAGAAGATGATGTTTTGGTAAACAACAGGACGATCCATTTCTTCTTAAGTTCAGAAAACCTTTTTCAGGTTGAAGATGGTTGAGGATCAATGGGAATTTTTACAGTGTGATAAAAATCAATTCTTTATGAACAAAATGGCGTATAATGATGCGACTTGAAGAATTGAAAGTTCACCCGATTCGGAATTAAAAATGACGCTTCTGATGAAACACAATGTATAATGCATAATTAATTATTATAGTTTATAATCCAAATTTCCCTCTCTTCCTCTCTTTTTCTCTCCACCTCTTCTTCTCCTCTCCACCTCTTCTTCTCTTCCTCTCATTTCTTTTCTGGCAGATTGCTCTCACTCACCATTTGACTCTTAGCCAACATACCTAGTCACGCAATGGTTAGAACTATTGTCATGTTACACGTGTATGTACTAAACTTACTTACTTTCGGTCATTTCAACCCATTGGCTAAATTATGCATTATTGTGCACTAGACACATAACCCTTGCAGTTAAGTATTCCCATACACCACATTCACTGGTGAATTCGTGAAAATATCTCCTTTAAGATCAGTGATTGAAGAAAACACCCACGTTCTAGCTGACAATATATTCATAAGTAATAAATGTACGAATTAGGTAATGGTCGGAATACGTAAATTCCTCTAGTAAACACTGAATTTCGACAATAAGAACACAATACAACCGCTGTCACTATTTATGAGAATGGTAAAAAATAAAGCTCCCCGGTTAATACACCAGCTGTTCGGTGTGTACCCGCAGACTCCAATGCAGTCTCCATAAGCACCACCTACCGTGCTAGTGTGAACAGTAAAGTGATTCTAATAAGTTAATAACTAATACCAAGTTACTTATTGTTTGCATACACTTTAATGTAAGATATTAAATGTAACAACAATCAAAGAGTGTTAATAGAGCTGTGCTTTAATGAGCAAATAACATAGAAGTTCTAGACATGCCATTTCACTTACGCTGATGCTTATTTTGGCAACTTCAAAACAGTATGCACTGGTGAGCAGCTAGTGGAGAATAAATGGTATTGAAGATGTGTCATTAATGTCAATATCACTATTACACATTTTAATACTTTGGGTTAGGTAAAGCAACTTGTTCTGAAATTAACATTACTACCACTACGTTATTGTAAACTATTGCTTACTAACTTTTAACCAGAGAAACGTTCATTTAAACTATATTTAACTGATAAACATATAGAGTAATCAAATATGAAGTTTTAATTTGCATGATGTTTGAACTATACCAATACCGATAATACACAGTTAAATTATTGTTAATTAATTGCAATTTGAATTAGCAAAAATCATTTAAATATCAACAAAATAATGTGATTACTAGCTATTCAGACTATTTGATTTTTTGGTAGGAAGCTGTGATGTAGTTTTTTGTACCCGCTAGTTTGTCGTACTTTAAACTTCATGATTGTTTAATGATTTGGCAGGGGAATGAGGGATTATATTGCTGTCCATAATGATTGTTCTTCCAAATAAAATTAGGGATATTAGACTTATTATGAATCTCTCAAAAGAGTGACATACCTAACTATGATAGCACATATTTTCAGTTGTGGACAAAAAGTCAAAACAGACTGGCATATGTGACCCTGTAGACTCGGTAAGGGTTAACTACTTTCCATCAAGCTAGTATAGTTTCTCGTGTAATGTTTCTCTATACGCAGGTACCTCTGTTATTAATTAATATTCTGTACACAGAAGTAGGTGAATGAACTAGAGCAGTTAATAGTGTTACTTGAAAGAAATTGCGTATGTGACACATTTGACCCTTCACTGTGAACATTATTAACAGTGATGGTTGTTTCAACCCTTCACTGTGAACATTATTAACAGTGATGGTTGTTTCAACCTTCACTGTGAACATTATTAACAGTGATGGTTGTTTTAACCCTTCACTGTGAACATTATTAACAGTGATGGTTGTTTCAACCCTTCACTGTGAACATTATTAACAGTGATGGTTGTTTCAACCTTCACTGTGAACATTATTAACAGTGATGGTTGTTTTAACCCTTCACTGTGAACATTATTAACAGTGATGGTTGTTTCAACCCTTCATTGTGAACATTATTAACAGTGATGGTTGTTTTGACCCTTCACTGTGAACATTATTAACAGTGATGGTTGTTTTGACCCTTCACTGTGAACATTATTAACAGTGATGGTTGTTTGACCCTTCACTGTGAACATTATTAACAGTGATGGTTGTTTTAACCCTTCACAGTGAACATTATTAACAGTGATGGTTGTTTTAACCCTTCACAGTGAACATTATTAACAGTGATGGTTGTTTTAACCCTTCACAGTGAACATTATTAACAGTGATGGTTGTTTCAACCCTTCACTGTGAACATTATTAACAGTGATGGTTGTTTTAACCCTTCACAGTGAACATTATTAACAGTGATGGTTGTTTTAACCCTTCACAGTGAACATTATTAACAGTGATGGTTGTTTTAACCCTTCACAGTGAACATTATTAACAGTGATGGTTGTTTTAACCCTTCACAGTGAACATTATTAACAGTGATGGTTGTTTAACCCTTCACAGTGAACATTATTAACAGTGATGGTTGTTTAACCCTTCACAGTGAACATTATTAACAGTGATGGTTGTTTAACCCTTCACAGTGAACATTATTAACAGTGATGGTTGTTTAACCCTTCACAGTGAACATTATTAATAAAGTATATGCAGGTGTGTTTTAATTTTTTATTGCAAATCATGAAAATAAGCACAATTATTCTCATATAATTATTGCATGGGTATAAAATCTGAAAATAGCCAAAAAGATTTTTTATCTTCAAAATGAATCTCTCATCAAAATAGGTAAAGTGCGAATGTGCAGAATCTTCTATATTATTTCTATCATAATACATATTCATTATGCAGTTTGTATTGTAAAATTGCAGGGTCTGGCCTCATTTTTATACTTTTCTCGCCAGGTAGTGAACGGTTTAAAATGTCAAAATAATGCTAATAATATTTTAGAACTATTAATGACCTTGGTTATAATAATCTCATTTCTTCATTTAATTTGTCCAATTTCTCTTTCTTTTACTTCTTTCCATTTCCATTTAGAATAATTAATTAATTATTATTGCATCAAAGTAGCCGAACTCCATTTTAGCATGTGTTTCGTCCTATTCATTAATTCTCTTGATTGCAAGGGATTCCTAAATCTAATAGGTGAATAAAACACATATTATAATTAACTAATGTTACTAATTCACATAATAATTAAGGGGTGGCTAGAACCAAGATATACTTATTCTCATTGAGGAAACTGTCAGGGGCTTTCAGTCAGGCTGTCGCAGGACATCTTTTCAAACTTAATTATTCAAAGAACCACAAAATTCAATGACCAATCTGCCATAATGAGGAATACTTTCCTCTGAAAACTAACCAGGAACTAACTCTTCTTTGTAACTTCTATTCTACCCAACCCCATCACTCAGTTCTTCATTTTATTGGTTATCCAAAACTCCATGTTCAGCCAATAGAGAACTACATACAAATGTACAATTCTCCTCCCTAAATCCGAAGCTCTGTTCTGAAATATTCCCTAATCTCTAATACCAAACAGGTAATGGTTTGCAAGTTATGTTACCTGTCACTCTATGTAATCAAGCTAACTACCTTAATCTTTCTAAAGAACTTTTTATCCCCAAACAATATTTATGAAACATATATAATGTTCCCTTGTTTCGCCATCCAAGCTAACGTATAAATCCTTTTTATAGCCAAACAAGTAAAGGCCTGAAATAACTTGTAAAGTATTCCTGAATATATATTCCCTTATATTCCTAATATAAGTCGCATACATACAACATATTATACAATATACAACTCTTACTTTTAATTTTAATCTGTTTGCATTAATATAAAACAATTCAATGAATATTAATCTTATTATATAACTCTCATTTCATTAATCTGTAAAATATTTCTGATACTTACCAAATACGTGGGAAACTATTTCTAAAAACACCATTTAATATAATACCTATAACTTTTTCTAGTGGTTATTGTATACTTGTTAATACAATCTATTTAGAGGAGACAATGGCTTATTTTAACACACACGTATACCGTACTGGGTATGTTAGAAAAACTAATTCAGACTAACTTATTCAGTCTCGTGTGACGCCACATGGTTTCATATAACAGTTTGCATTGATAATAATAGACTAAGTTGCTTTCAACTATATTGACGGTGAGAGTATAAATTAGTTCGAACTATAGTACTATTGTAAATGTGATTGTGCCAATAGGACATCTAAAACCCCGTCTACAATGTACAACTTTTAGTCTTGCCTGTTTATCCTTTTAGTTCACTGTCACGGAATATTGAAACAAATCAAAGAAATCGTCCACACGGTGTTAACTTAGTTTCATCAATACTTTTAAAATACAGTACAATTTCCTCCATAATGAAGTCCTGTATAGTGAACCATCTTGATTAGTAGAGTCCTGAGTATTGAACTACCCTGTATAATGAACTTATTTTTTTTAATCTACCATAAGAATCTATTGACTCGTGTATAGGTAATAATAATACATTCATTTATTCATTCATTCAAGCCTATATGAAGTTCTGAATTGAACTTTTCAGGCAAAAAAAAAAAAAAAAAAAATTAAATGTATATACGAGAAGGATCAAAACTTATTACAGATATTTATAGCAGAGTAAATATTTGGGACAAGTGATGAAACTATTGAATGTATTAAAAATATGAGAAAAAAAATTAAAGTAAGACAATGTAGCGTATTCATTTAATAAATAAGTCTTATATTTTTTCTTGAAAATGTGAATTGAATTGCTGGTGCGTATGGTCTGCGGTATGGTATTCCAGAGCTTAGGTCCATTGAATGTTAAAGATTTTTTAACATTGAAATAGTCTTTGGTGAGTTGGGAGTGCATTGTTACGGGATCTAGTACTATAGTTGTGAGAAGCATAAGACAAATTTCCAGAACTGTGCTGCAAGTACATGTGGATTCCTAGTGCAAGTTTATAAATTTCTGGAATACGTATAATTTTAGTTTTAAGAAAAAGTGGCCTAGTAGCAGCCAGGTCTCAGAGGATGTTATGTTAATAATACATTGAAGTAAGTAATGAAGTAAGTTTTAAATAGCGGCCTAGTTGTGTTCATTATAGTTCTACTGTATGTCCGTAGTTTAAAAGTATTTAGTTATGTGAGCACAATAAGCATCTAAAACATATTACAGTTACCTGTTTCAAAACACTACAGACTACTGGACTAATAGATAGTTTCATAACACTGTTTCACATTTCAGCAACTGTTCGTATTAACTGATCCGAAACACAAGAGTTTCGTATGACCGGGAGTTGCATAATTCTGAAACACTTGACCTAGAAATGTTAGTGAAGTTGCAGTTTTACAACTTTGAGTTATGATGATTAGGTTACAAAATGTTTGAAATGAAAATAAATTGAACTTTATGTTGTACGTAGTATGGATATCTATTTTAGCTATATCTATTTCATTACTAATTTCAAATCATTAGTTTCCACATATTATTGTCATTTTTGTGAAATAATGTAGGATAATATTCTGGTAGCTTTTTAGTTAGGTATTAAATACATTTATATCTAAATTTATTGAAAAAGCTATCTCTAAGTTTTGCGATCACAGAACAATAATTTTGACTCTAAGTAATATTCATTATCCTTTAGTTAAATATTTAATGCAACTGCATTATCGATTCTCTTTAATTCAACATTACCATTTCCAACTTATTTGCTACCGGGGAAAGGGGAGTGAGGTGGGTGGGGTTAGATAGTAAAAATCGAGGGGGGGGGGGGAGAGAGGGGGGTGTAAACGCTTCCAACACACCACTGAAGTTTCCATGACGTCACACAGAGGTGAGATGGAGTGCGTTTCTATTCGAAAGCCAGACTGAAAATCAGGTATTAATTTTTTTTTAAAAGTTCGATTGTGATTTATTTTTCTTCTATGAATACTTACTTCAATAATTGTTTATTTTTGGTGAAAGTATCTCTATATTTTCCTTATTTAATTTCACAAGCTTCATTTACTATCACCTCTTCATTTTTCTCTTCTATCTGTAAGCGCAGTCACCGGTGCTTGTCTCTTTTCGTCACATTCCTTGGTAAATGACTGTATTCACGGAGTAGCTTTTCTACATCCATTAGCTTGTCACCGACTGGTGGTAGGTTACTTTGTTCATGGAGCCACTTTCTTTCCTGAATGCTATTTAGAGTCCCTTTTATTCAATTTGAACTCGTGGCCAGTGTGTCTATTTTCTAGTTATATAAAAACTAGAAATATCTACAGCTCATAAGTTGATAAACAAACAAAACTTCTTTAGAATTTGTTTCAAGTTAGTGCTATTGATCACATTGGCGCTCATTATTTGAATGACTTCTTTGGAAAAAAAATTCAAGAGAAAATATTTAGAAATAACTTTGTTATTGTAGGGTTTCAATGTCTCTACTACTAACTCTGAGTTATTATCTCCCTCAGTTACGAACTTCAGAGTTATTATCTCCCTCAGTTACGAACTTCTGAGTTATTATCTCCCTCAGTTACGAACTTCTGAGTTATTATCTCCCTCAGTTACGAACTTCTGAGTTATTATCTCCCTCAGTTACGAACTTCTGAGTTATTATCTCCCTCAGTTACGAACTTCTGAGTTATTATCTCCCTCAGTTACGAACTTCTGAGTTATTATCTCCCTCAGTTACGAACTTCTGAGTTATTATCTCCCTCAGTTACGAACTTCTGAGTTATTATCTCCCTCAGTTACTATCTTCTGAGTTATTATCTCCCTCAGTTACTATCTTCTGAGTTATTATCTCCCTCAGTTACTATCTTCTTAGTTATTATCTCCCTCAGTTACTATCTTCTGAGTTATTATCTCCCTCAGTTACTATCTTCTTAGTTATTATCTCCCTCAGTTACTATCTTCTTAGTTATTATCTCCCTCAGTTACTAACTTCAGAGTTATTATCTCCCTCAGTTACTATCTTCTTAGTTATTATCTCCCTCAGTTACGAACTTCTGAGTTATTATCTCCCTCAGTTACGAACTTCAGAGTTATTATATCCCTCAGTTACTATCTTCTGAGTTATTATCTCCCTCAGTTACTATCTTCTGAGTTATTATCTCCCTCAGTTACTATCTTCTGAGTTATTATCTCCCTCAGTTACTATCTTCTTAGTTATTATCTCCCTCAGTTACTATCTTCTGAGTTATTATCTCCCTCAGTTACTATCTTCTTAGTTATTATCTCCCTCAGTTACTATCTTCTGAGTTATTATCTCCCTCAGTAACTATCTTCAGAGTTATTATCTCCCTCAGTTACTATCTTCTGAGTTATTATCTCCTCAGTTACGAACTTCAGAGTTATTATCTCCTCAGTTACGAACTTCAAGAGAGTTATTATCTCCCTCAGTTACGAACTTCAAGAGAGTTATTATCTCCCTCAGTTACGAACTTCAGAGTTATGTTATTATCTCCCTCAGTTACGAACTTCAGAGTTATGTTATTATCTCCCTCAGTTACGAACTTCAGAGTTATTATCTCCCTCAGTTACGAACTTCTGAGTTATTATCTCCCTCAGTTACGAACTTCTGAGTTATTATCTCCCTCAGTTACGAACTTCTGAGTTATTATCTCCCTCAGTTACGAACTTCTGAGTTATTATCTCCCTCAGTTACGAACTTCTGAGTTATTATCTCCCTCAGTTACGAACTTCTGAGTTATTATCTCCCTCAGTTACGAACTTCTGAGTTATTATCTCCCTCAGTTACTATCTTCTGAGTTATCATCTCCCTCAGTTACTATCTTCTGAGTTATTATCTCCCTCAGTTACTATCTTCTGAGTTATTATCTCCCTCAGTTACTATCTTCTTAGTTATTATCTCCCTCAGTTACTATCTTCTGAGTTATTATCTCCCTCAGTTACTATCTTCTTAGTTATTATCTCCCTCAGTTACTATCTTCTTAGTTATTATCTCCCTCAGTTACTAACTTCAGAGTTATTATCTCCCTCAGTTACTATCTTCTTAGTTATTATCTCCCTCAGTTACGAACTTCTGAGTTATTATCTCCCTCAGTTACGAACTTCAGAGTTATTATATCCCTCAGTTACTATCTTCTGAGTTATTATCTCCCTCAGTTACTATCTTCTGAGTTATTATCTCCCTCAGTTACTATCTTCTGAGTTATTATCTCCCTCAGTTACTATCTTCTTAGTTATTATCTCCCTCAGTTACTATCTTCTGAGTTATTATCTCCCTCAGTTACTATCTTCTTAGTTATTATCTCCCTCAGTTACTATCTTCTGAGTTATTATCTCCCTCAGTAACTATCTTCAGAGTTATTATCTCCCTCAGTTACTATCTTCTGAGTTATTATCTCCTCAGTTACGAACTTCAGAGTTATTATCTCCTCAGTTACGAACTTCAAGAGAGTTATTATCTCCCTCAGTTACGAACTTCAAGAGAGTTATTATCTCCCTCAGTTACGAACTTCAGAGTTATGTTATTATCTCCCTCAGTTACGAACTTCAGAGTTATGTTATTATCTCCCTCAGTTACGAACTTCAGAGTTATTATCTCCTCAGTTACGAACTTCAAGAGAGTTATTATCTCCCTCAGTTACGAACTTCAAGAGAGTTATTATCTCCCTCAGTTACGAACTTCAGAGTTATGTTATTATCTCCCTCAGTTACGAACTTCAGAGTTATGTTATTATCTCCCTCAGTTACGAACTTCAGAGTTATGTTATTATCTCCCTCAGTTACGAACTTCAGAGTTATTATCTCCTCAGTTACGAACTTCAAGAGAGTTATTATCTCCCTCAGTTACGAACTTCAAGAGAGTTATTATCTCCCTCAGTTACGAACTTCAGAGTTATGTTATTATCTCCCTCAGTTACGAACTTCAGAGTTATGTTATTATCTCCCTCAGTTACGAACTTCAGAGTTATGTTATTATCTCCCTCAGTTACGAACTTCTGAGTTATTATCTTCTTCAGTTACGAACTTCTGAGTTATTATCTCCCTCAGTTACTATCTTCTGAGTTATTATCTCCCTCAGTAACTATCTTCAGAGTTATTATCTCCCTCAGTTACGAACTTCAGAGTTATTATCTCCTCAGTTACGAACTTCAAGAGAGTTATTATCTCCCTCAGTTACGAACTTCAAGAGAGTTATTATCTCCCTCAGTTACGAACTTCTGAGTTATTATCTTCTTCAGTTACGAACTTCTGAGTTATTATCTCCCTCAGTTACTATCTTCTGAGTTATTATCTCCCTCAGTAACTATCTTCAGAGTTATTATCTCCCTCAGTTACGAACTTCAGAGTTATTATCTCCTCAGTTACGAACTTCAAGAGAGTTATTATCTCCCTCAGTTACGAACTTCTGAGTTATTATCTCCCTCAGTTACGAACTTCTGAGTTATTATCTCCCTCAGTTACTATCTTCTGAGTTATTATCTCCCTCAGTTACTATCTTCTGAGTTATTATCTCCCTCAGTTACTATCTTCTTAGTTATTATCTCCCTCAGTTACTATCTTCTGAGTTATTATCTCCCTCAGTTACTATCTTCTTAGTTATTATCTCCCTCAGTTACTATCTTCTTAGTTATTATCTCCCTCAGTTACTAACTTCAGAGTTATTATCTCCCTCAGTTACTATCTTCTTAGTTATTATCTCCCTCAGTTACGAACTTCTGAGTTATTATCTCCCTCAGTTACGAACTTCAGAGTTATTATATCCCTCAGTTACTATCTTCTGAGTTATTATCTCCCTCAGTTACTATCTTCTGAGTTATTATCTCCCTCAGTTACTATCTTCTGAGTTATTATCTCCCTCAGTTACTATCTTCTTAGTTATTATCTCCCTCAGTTACTATCTTCTGAGTTATTATCTCCCTCAGTTACTATCTTCTTAGTTATTATCTCCCTCAGTTACTATCTTCTGAGTTATTATCTCCCTCAGTAACTATCTTCAGAGTTATTATCTCCCTCAGTTACTATCTTCTGAGTTATTATCTCCTCAGTTACGAACTTCAGAGTTATTATCTCCTCAGTTACGAACTTCAAGAGAGTTATTATCTCCCTCAGTTACGAACTTCAAGAGAGTTATTATCTCCCTCAGTTACGAACTTCAGAGTTATGTTATTATCTCCCTCAGTTACGAACTTCAGAGTTATGTTATTATCTCCCTCAGTTACGAACTTCAGAGTTATTATCTCCTCAGTTACGAACTTCAAGAGAGTTATTATCTCCCTCAGTTACGAACTTCAAGAGAGTTATTATCTCCCTCAGTTACGAACTTCAGAGTTATGTTATTATCTCCCTCAGTTACGAACTTCAGAGTTATGTTATTATCTCCCTCAGTTACGAACTTCAGAGTTATGTTATTATCTCCCTCAGTTACGAACTTCAGAGTTATTATCTCCTCAGTTACGAACTTCAAGAGAGTTATTATCTCCCTCAGTTACGAACTTCAAGAGAGTTATTATCTCCCTCAGTTACGAACTTCAGAGTTATGTTATTATCTCCCTCAGTTACGAACTTCAGAGTTATGTTATTATCTCCCTCAGTTACGAACTTCAGAGTTATGTTATTATCTCCCTCAGTTACGAACTTCTGAGTTATTATCTTCTTCAGTTACGAACTTCTGAGTTATTATCTCCCTCAGTTACTATCTTCTGAGTTATTATCTCCCTCAGTAACTATCTTCAGAGTTATTATCTCCCTCAGTTACGAACTTCAGAGTTATTATCTCCTCAGTTACGAACTTCAAGAGAGTTATTATCTCCCTCAGTTACGAACTTCAAGAGAGTTATTATCTCCCTCAGTTACGAACTTCAAGAGTTATTATCTCCCTCAGTTACGAACTTCAGAGTTATGTTATTATCTCCCTCAGTTACGAACTTCAGAGTTATGTTATTATCTCCCTCAGTTACGAACTTCAGAGTTATGTTATTATCTCCCTCAGTTACGAACTTCAGAGTTATGTTATTATCTCCCTCAGTTACGAACTTCAGAGTTATGTTATTATCTCCCTCAGTTACGAACTTCAGAGTTATGTTATTATCTCCCTCAGTTACGAACTTCAGAGTTATGTTATTATCTCCCTCAGTTACGAACTTCAGAGTTATGTTATTATCTCCCTCAGTTACGAACTTCAGAGTTATGTTATTATCTCCCTCAGTTACGAACTTCTGAGTTATTATCTTCTTCAGCTACGAACTTCTGAGTTATTTTCTCCCTCAGTTGCGAACTTCTAAGTTATTTTCTCCCTCAGTTGCGAATTTCTGAGTTATTATCTCCCTCAGTTACGAACTTCAGAGTTATGTTATTATCTCCCTCAGTTACGAACTTCAGATTTATGTTATTATCTCCCTCAGTTACGAACTTCAGAGTTATTATCTCTCTCAGTTGCGAACTTCTGAGTTATTATTTTACAATAAGGTTAATGAAACCAATTTCGTTGATTTCAAATATATTTATATTTACAGTGATACGTCTTCGATTAACACTTAGTTTGGCAACATTTAGTTTTCGTAAGTAGTTGTCCTTGACACGACCTTGACTTCAAAGTAATTAAATGGCACTTATTTAACTAAAGAATATATCATAAGTTGGTGAAACCCTAGTATATGTTCATGAAGTTGTTGCATTACCTTAAAAATGAGATAATGTAGTTTACCCTAGAAGGTAAATTTTCTATGTGTAATAGCAAGAGAAATTTTCCAAGGGTAACTATTTAAATCCTACATACCATCCTCAGATACGAACAATCGTTAGGAACAAATCAAGAGTTCGAATTAGAGGAGTTCTGACGTATTTGTTGTTGTAGAAATCTAAGTAGATTCTTAGTTTGATTGTATTTCACTGCAACAGTTAGCACTGAGTAGCTTTTCTGCAGGTGATGACCACTGATATTAATTGTTTTATCTCATGAATCTCTTCACTCTTGACTTTTATTTATAAGTGTCTGGTTTATTTTCTTTTTGATGTCAGTACGCAGCAATGTTCCCTGAGAAGATCATCCTAAATTAAATATAATGTTTTGTCAATCATTTCCATTAACATTTATTCCCATTGATATACGGTATTTTAGGTGCACTCCTCAATTTGTGTACGGGATATACGGGGAGTTACCGATCGAACAGTTTTCCTAGAAATTTATTTTTCGGGAAATTTATTTTTCTAAATACGAATCTTCCATGAATTAATTTATCAGGAAATTCTTTTACCGGGAATTTGATTTATTCAAAAAATGTATTCATCTGACATTTGTTTCTTTGTGATAATGATTTTCTGTTATTTTACCGCTTTACAATACTGATTTTCCAGAATCCGGTTAAATAACTACCTATATTTCTCTATCTTCAACTCCGTTCCTATCAGTTGTCATTGCACCGCATCAGAAGGTAACTCGCAACACATTTTCTAGCATTGTCACCCACTGACAAAAGAAGTCAAAGGGTCTGAGCATCACTCATCCATTGTAGATTTACTAAAACTAACACCGTAACATTGCTTAATGTTACTGGTAACATTTAGCAAAATGTACGTCAACTGTAGTGTAAACAAGTGTAACCCCTGGGGTACACACACCCATGAAAGATGAGATGTTGGTGTATTTCAGTTATTCCAAGTAATAACATCTAGATCATTAAAGTCAATATTTAATCAATACAATGCAAATTTCTCTAATCTGCCCAGATAATATAAAGACATGCTATGCCCTTCCATTTCAAACTAAAATGGAAGTAAATCGGTGAAATTCTGATGAAATTACAGATGAAATGATGTCCAACAACAACAATCATACCATAGGTATAGAGTTGAAACTTTTTCTCAGCAAACAATGGATATTAGTGTATTTATTAATGTATCACTGCTACGTCACAATGGTTGCAGCCACAACTTTTAATATCTAATCACAATGAAGATGGCTGTCACATTCACTCCGCTATGGTATAAATATATGCCACTCTGTATACTATTTTCCTTATCCTTAAATCAATGTATTTATTATATCTAAAATGACGTAATGCTAAGTGTATTTCTATTAGGCGAGTGTACCATTCGTGTCATTTTGACGTCAGAGTCAAGAGCAGAATTAAGTTTGGTCACTGTTGAGTCAACTTGTTATATGTGAGATCATAACATTTTAGTAATTATACATTACTCTCCGACTCGATTTGTTTATATTATGAGTATGTATGAATAAATCCCTACATAGCTATAAATAAATCCATATACACTATGTATAAATAAATCCCTACATAGGTATATATGTTATCGTGTGTAGATCATTGCAACAGCAGACGTTGTGGAGGAAGGTTCTTACTGTGTCATCTCTCTGGTGTACCGGTTGTTATTTCTTACATTGCAACATATTATTATATCACTGATTACGTAAGTCACTAGCTCTGTGTTTTGATTAATTAACATTTATTTCATATATTTCTATACAATCTACTTCAATATTGCGTGTTTCAAGTGATTAAGTTTCCTTAATGATTATTCATTTTCTTTATTGAAATAAAGTCTTTTTTTTCTTTGTTTGCCCATGTTATTTCTAATTTGTTTAGCCGCAGGATGTTCAATAACATCCTCTGGTATTTCTCTGGTATTTCTGTAGTCACTGGTATGACAAAAGTGTCAAGTCATTGCGTTTTGGTGTAGAAGAAATAGATAAATATACACGAATATTTTGAAATAAATTATTATTAAAATTATTCCATTTTCAGTATATTTTCTATCTTATTCCTTCACTATAATTCGAATTAGATAATAATGACTATTAATTATAATGTTCTATTAAACTAACTAATTTTTTATAGTGCTCATATAATTTCTGATATGCTGTACTATGTTGCTATGTATTTCACCTAGCTATAAACATTGGCAATGTGCCATTAGTCACCTACGACTCTATACTATGTACCTTATGTACCTATAGTGCAATATGTACTTCACTTTAATAGCTACAAAGTACAATATGTACTTCACTTCAATAACTACAAAGTACACTGTGTACTTTCACTGTCTACAAAGAGCAATATGTACTTCACTTTAATAGCTACAAAGTACAATATGTACTTCACTTCAATAACTACAAAGTACACTGTGTACTTTCACTGTCTACAAAGAGCAATATGTACTTCACTTTAATAGCTACAAAGTACAATATGTACTTCACTTTAATAGCTACAAAGTACAATATGTACTTCACTTCAATAGCTACAAAGTACAATATGTACTTCACTTTAATAGCTACAAAGTACAATATGTACTTCACTTTAATAGCTACAAAGTACATTATGTACTTCACTTTAATAGCTACAAAGTACAATATGTACTTCACTTTAATAGCTACAAAGTACAATATGTACTTCACTTTAATAGCTACAAAGTACAATATGTACTTCACTTTAATAGCTACAAAGTACATTATGTACTTCACTTTAATAGCTACAAAGTACATTATGTACTTCACTTTCATAGCTACAAAGTACATTATGTACTTCACTTTCATAGCTACAAAGTACATTATGTACTTCACTTTAATAGCTACAAATTCTATTTTGTATTTCTATTACTTGCAAAGTCGTATTTATATTACAAAGTGTGTTTTTCTATTATAATTTTATCTACCTCTTTATTTCTTATCAGTTCATTTCTCAATACCTTATCTTCCTTATCTTTTATTTTCAATCAATTAGCGCGCATAACCTTCTATTTAATTACCGCGTAACGGATAATTAAACTGTATTTCATAATTATCTATTTTGAAGTTTATAGTAATTTTGATACAATTTTGAAATTCTTAGATCAATAAAATATGTTAAATTAAAATCTAATTTGGTTAAGAATTTATATTTTTATTCTATTATCTTCTATATTGACTAGCTTTTCTAAATTTTCCTTCATTTATTGAAGATTTCACAATTGTATTAAAGTTGTATTAGTGAAGTAGCTTTTCTGCATCCATAAGCATTATCAACGACCGATATTATTGATGACTTTGTTCATGCAGTCGCTTTCCTTTCTGACTGCTTCTTCCAGTCCCTTGTATTTAATTTCCTTTTGACCTCAGCGGTATGGCCTTTGGTTCAGAAACGGTCGTTAAACCCATACTAAATAAAATTAAAATTTCCCCAATTTTCACTTCTAATTTAATTTACGTAATTAATTTTCTGTGTAATTATATTAAGCAACGAGATGCAGTGTACCAAATTGCTCCTATTACTCCTTGCTAGTTATATAAAGCAATAGAATACAGATGGTGTATTGCTAATCGAATGTCCATTGATTGATGCAACTTCAATGAGTAGAGGAGTGTATATCTTCCATGTCTATTCTGAACATCTTAAGTTTCACTGGATGAAATGTAGCGTGTGTGGTTGAAAACATTCACTTGATGGTTGTTATAACTCTTCATACACATGGATGGTTGTTATAACCCTTCATACACATTGATGGTTGTTATAACCCTTCATACACATTGATGGTTGTTATAACTCTTCATACGCATTGATGGTTGTTATACCCCTTCATACGCATTGATGGTTGTTATACCCCTTCATACGCATTGATGGTTGTTATAACTCTTCATACACATGGATGGTTGTTATAACCCTTCATACGCATTGATGGTTGTTATACCCCTTCATACGCATTGATGGTTGTTTAACGAAGAGAAGTCTAACGCTATAGCTACATCCTGTTTATTGTTGGTTGCGTGAACTTTTAGATTTTATTAAAAAAATATGTTAATATCTTTTCAATATTGCATAGAATTTTGAAAAAGCATTTTATTCAAATGCTAATTTAACAAAAATAATTTAATTAACATTTACATTTTTCACACTTCCGTTTTTATCGCGCCTCTATAGTTTGAAGTTAAGGAGACACTTAAAGAAACAAGAAGATACTTAGCACCAAGAGAACACACATAGGAACAAGTAGCGCATAGGAATAGAAAACACGCATAGGAACTAGAGTAAAAAATATTAATAATCAAATACAGAAAAATGAACAGATAGAAATAGACATATAGCTATAGAGGTTAACCGTTTTTTATCACGCCTCTATAGTTAGTTACAGATATAAAAAAAGTAAAATTATTCAAGAGAATGAATGTTGTCAGCAATAGCTATAGAGGGTAACAAATTTTCTAATTTTATTTCATATTTCAATATTTAAAAGATTAATTAGTAATAATAAACTATAGGATAGATAGCTTAAATAGAAAGACGGTATCCAATATACAACCATTATCATAAAATTCATTGTCAGGTCGAGGTTTTCCACCTTTCTCTTGATGATGAATAGAAATCTTTCTATTCGAAAGTTTGAAACCTGATAAAAACTTCAACGTAATGACACTTCAATGCATATAATCTATCATCTGAGTTATTCAATTTGCTTTTTAGGTCTCTTATGATGGAATAACTATGGGTCACTTATCTGTAGGTCCCTTATTAATGTCATGGGTGCCTGCTTCCTATTCTTGCCATCCATGCGCTATGTTGATATGGTTACCAGTGGTAGCCGATTAATCGACTAAATTTATGAAATGTACTTTCACTGTCCTCCCAATTGTTAAGGAAAATATGAAAAATCTCTATTTTTTTCTCGTTCTCTGACAGTGGTTGCAGTCAGCGGGTCGCCGCTTCCTCCCAGCACCTACTTTCAGCTATGGAGTTCCCCCGGGACAGACTGGGGCAGAGAAACTACCACGAGATGACGGGGGAGAACATTTGTCCCTCCATGGTCAGGGGTATTGACTACCTCAGAGACCCCCGCCTCAACAAGGTGAGAAATGGAGACTGAAATAGCTGTATTATATTATAAAGATGTAGGTTAATTAATGATAAATTATATCAAAGGATATCATTTCAATGATGGAGGATTTCGTAGAGATTTAAAACCCGAAATTCCGTGTTTCCGTGATTAGATTGTTCGTCGTATTTATAAGAATTTTTAGCTTTACAGTATTTTTCAAAAGAAGGTTCACCCATTTTTATAATGTAATAACTTTTTAATGAGTGAGTCGATGTTGATTCTGTTTAATCCATTTGACGTAGAATGTGATTAACATTAACTGTCGGCATTTAAGATACTCTGCATATCTAAGAATCGATTCATTCGTTAGTAAGTTATTAGCTACATTTAAAAAATAGGTACACTTTTTTTTAAACATACTGTATTATTTTTGCTATGGTGATTTGAGTTACCAATTAGTGATCAATTTCAGTCTCACCATTTATAAACTTTTAATCACCAAAAATCACAGGTTTTATTAATTATTCAAAAATTCGTTGTATGACATTTTTTGCGCTATTTAATATCGATCACAATAATCACATTGTTCTCTTTTTTCTTTTCCAGGGCATGGCCTTCACTCTGGAGGAGAGGCAAGTGTTGGGCATTCACGGTCTCATTCCCCCGAGGTTCAAGACTCAGGAGGAGCAGATTGACCTGTGCAAAAAGAACATGGATAGGTACCAGGAACCTCTCAACAAGTACATCTACCTTGCTGGTCTCCAGGTAATCATAATACCATAATTGAATATCTTCCTCAGGGTTTCTTTATTTATTTTTTAATTTTTTATCAATAGCTATTTTCTTAACATATTTTTTAAAATTTAGTTATCATCAACGTTTTCATGTGATAAGTTGGAGAGTTTAAGTTAATATTTATCTTATTGAGTATAGCTACTCATCCGGTTCTCTTCCATCCGGTCCTTATGTGATTAGAACATTTTCTCTGTTTCACTATTAGCTACCTCTAACCTTATCCCTTCCCCAGGATCGCAATGAGAAGTTGTTCTACCGACTCCTCAGTGAGAATGTGGAGGAGTACATGCCTATCGTGTACACCCCTACAGTAGGCCTAGCCTGTCAGAAGTTTGGTCTCATCTTCAGGAGGCCTAGGGGCCTCTTCATCTCCATCCATGACAAGGGGCATGTCTATGACGTACTCAGGAACTGGTGAGACTATTGCGAAAACTGCTTATTTTGATGATTAATTTTGAATAGACATTAAATATTTAAGTAAAATTTATAAAGGAGAAGAATTTTAGTTCCTAGTTTATAATATTAATAAATCAGTACCTAACTAACTAAAGCGAAGTTCGCATTTGATTATTTTTTTTGCATTTCTTAAATAAAAGAACCGTAGGTAAGTTACGAATTGAAACCAATTAAAATTAACTTATAATAATTAATATATAGTTTTTTTCTTACATGACCGAAGATGTGAATCGGTCCAATAATTAGTTACATAACCCCCCGTTTTCCCCCAGGCCTGAGAGTGACGTAAGGGCCATAGTGGTGACTGATGGTGAGCGTATTCTTGGTTTGGGTGACTTGGGAGCCTATGGGATGGGTATCCCAGTGGGCAAACTGGCCCTCTACACTGCACTGGCTGGCATCAAACCACACCAATGTCTGCCCATCGTACTGGATGTGGGCACAAACAGGAAGGTGAGGTTATGTTGTCATAGGGGTTTGCTTACCGACTGTTTCTTTGAGTCCCTTGATATTTTTCTAGCGCTACTTGCAGTTTTAGAGGATAGCGCTAGGGTTATGCTCATCAACTACGAGGTCTTAGATTTTGTGTTAGGTAGGCTCGTATACTTCATTTACTCTCACCTCTTCATTTTCCTCTTCCGTTTGTGAGTGCAGCCACTGGTGCTTGTATCCCTTTTTGTCACATTCCTTGATAAGTTACTGCATTCATGGAGTAGCTTTTCTGCATCCATGAGCTTTGGCACAAACTGGTGGTAAATGACTGTTATTGGAGCCACTTTCCTTTCTGACTGCTTCTTCCAGTCCATTGTACTTTATTTCCTTTTTGATGTCAGTGATAGGAGCTTTGGTTCCGGAACAGACGTAAACCTCGCGATGTATCATTGTTAGTTATTTGAGTGACCAAATAAATGAAAAATATCAAATATCTCGAGAAATTTAATTACATGCCAAATAAATTGTTAATGAATGAAAATTAAAATGTTTTTTCCGCATGTTTAAATATATTTTATTCTAATCTATGATTGAAAAATTAATTTAGTTTGCAATGTTACGTAATTGATTTTATTATAATTAATTATTATTAGATAGGTTAATATATCAAATAACTAAACTAGTAAGTACAGTTCACCCTGTTTAAATTGATTAATTTTTTAAAATTAATCAACTTAGAAATAACTAGCTAAACACAAACGAAATTACTGAAAAAATAAATATCAACTGCAATACTCTCACAATTGATAAAAAAAATAGTTAGCTACTTCAACAATTAATATTAATTTCTCACATTTCAGGAATTACTTGAAGACGACTTCTACATTGGCAATCGTCACACTCGTGTCACTGGTGACGAGTACGATGAGTTCATTGACGAGTTCATGCAGGCAGTAGTCAGACGATATGGTCAGAACACTCTCATTCAGTTCGAAGACTTCGGTAACCACAACGCCTTCAGATTCCTCGAAAAGTGAGTACAGAAAGAGGGCTTTGAACAGTAGCTAGCTAGTAACGGGGGAAGTCAAGTTATTTAGACTGTGACGTAATTTTGTACATTTGATATTTATATTTTAAATAGAGCGTATTGATTTTAATTGTTTAAGTCATTGTGACACGGTCTATCAAACTGAAAGTATATTTTATCATAACTAGGGTTGTGACAATATGCGTTTGAAACCATAGATATTAGGAATATCATAGACTGAACTAAATGAAATGGTAGCGAATATTATACACCACTGGTTTAGAACGATTCAATACACTTCAATTCAATCCGTTTGTAATAGCTAGTTTCTGGATCTATAATTTTAAATGCATATTGTCACAACCCTAATCATAACTAATGTACGAAATTGTGCAACGATCAAAATAGCGTATGAACCACATCATAAGAAGAACTGATTGTTTGAAAATACACCTAGCTCATTTCATTCGCTAAATTGCGGAAGGTTATGTTGTGAACGGCAATCTTTATCCCCGTACGAATAACATAGAGTGCCCATTCCAGTTGATCATATTTTCCACTTCATTCGTCAGGTACCGCGGTCAGTACTGCACCTTCAACGATGACATCCAAGGTACTGCGTCTGTAGCAGTAGCTGGTGTACTGGCAGCTCTTAGAGAGACAAACACCAAACTCAGTGACCACAGATTCTTATTCCAGGGAGCTGGAGAGGTGAAGACTTAGCTAATAACGTCACTTTGCGCTACTCTAACCATAGATAAAGACTGAGAGAAGTTAGCTAATAACGTCACTTTGCGCTACTCTAACCATAGATAAAGACTGAGAGAAGTTAGCTAATAACATTACTTTGCACTACTCTAACCATAGATAAAGACTGAGAGAAGTTAGCTAATAACGTCACTTTGCACTACTCTAACCATAGATAAAGACTGAGAGAAGTTAGCTAATAACGTCACTTTGCACTACTCTAACCATAGATAAAGACTGAGAGAAGTTGGCTAATAACGTCACTTGTACATATTTTACATACCTTTAGTCACTTATACTGTATGTAAAAAGCTGTCTATCATAACTATAAAGTTTTGTTTGACTGTTCTCATTCCCCACTTCTACAGGCCTCTCTTGGCATTGCTCAGCTCATAGTCATGGCTATGGAAGAGGAGGGAATTAGCACTGAAGAGGCCAGGTCCAAGATTTTCCTGAAGGATTCCAGGGGCCTCATCGTCAAGGACAGGTATTGTCATTATTATAGGACTTAAACTATTATAAATATAACTCTGGTTTTAAATATTTACGTGGCTATAAAAACTAATTGTGTGTGTGTAAGATTAATGTACAGTTGATTCTAAAAAAAGTCAATTAATTAATTAAAGCATTGCACGAAAAGTTGTCGAAAAGTACAGTAAGATGTTTCTTCTACCTTAGTTAGGTAACATTCTAAAATGTTAGAATAACAGATTGCACTGTGCCACTCTTTACTTTAGTGCCTAATAGATGAATGAGGTGGAGAGACTACAATAGCCACTCTTTTCTGTCTATTTCCTAACTGCTAGTGTTATCGTCCCTTTTCCTCAGACCTTCAGGTGGCATCTCTGGTCACAAAGTCTCCTTCGTGAAGGACTTACCCCCCATGGAGAGACTGGAGGACATTGTCAGGGAGGTGAAACCCACCGCACTCATTGGGGCAGCGGCTATTGGTGAGAAAAGAGCACACAATCTAAACCCAAACTCAAACTGTTTGAGTGAAGCTAAAAAAAGTTAAAATATTCTTACATGACGTCATAAACGATAAAAATATAAAAATAGTTTGTAAAAGCAATTTTTTTCCTTTAAAACAATCTTCTGCTACTCTCATTTTTGACTAAATTTGATATGAATTTAGCTACTTTTTCACTCAATATTGGAATTTAAAGATTAACATTTGTGACACCATTTAATCTATTCATCATTATTAGATACTCAAATTCTGACTTTTAAAAATGTTTTTTCAATTTATCATTTTGTGAGCAGGTATAACTTGATGAAAACCTTCATATCTTTATTAGGTCTTTTAGATTATTTTCCTGTAGTTTCCGTATTGAAAAGGAATTCGATAACATAAGTAATGGAAGACCTTTTTGTTATTTTCATTATTTTTTAATTTATTAGAACTAAAGTCGTTTTAATAATTATAATTCTCTCTGTATGTTCACCGAAATGTTACGATCTCGATATTACATCACTGAGCATAATGAAATAATGAATGAAATAATGGTTAAAACAATAAAGAAATGTAATAGCTAGTTAAATAATAAAGTGCACTGTACTAAACTACTCCCAATGCCACATTACCTAATGCTCTCTCCTCTAGGTGGTGTCTTCACCAAGGAGATCCTACAGGACATGGCCTCTTTCAATGACCGCCCTATTGTCTTTGCCCTGAGTAATCCTACCAGCAAAGCGGAGTGTACGGCAGAGGAGTGCTACATTCACACTGATGGAAGGGGTGAGTGGTACAGTGAGACACTAAATAGTGAGGAAAATTAAAAGAACACAAGAAATAAAAACCGTACTTGAAGAGCCACCCACTAACATATGTAGCTACACACTGCCATAGAAAAATGCTTACAATCATAACATACCAAATGGGGAAAATACTTAACAAACTACTAGGGTAAGTTATGAATTATCGGTCTGTTCCACATCATCGGTCATATAAGAAAAGATATCATATAGCTATAGGTAATGCTAATTATTTTTAATTTAATTTGTATCCATGATACCTGCAGGTATCATGGATACCAATAGAAATAATTTAGCTATTATTATATCGTTTTTTCTTATGGCCAAAGATGTGGAACTGACTGATAATTCGTAACTTTTCCTACCAAAACACATAAGAACACTCATACAATGATACAATACCAGTAGGTACTAAACATCTTACTTTGACTTTCCAAGTATTATGACATTCCATTAACTATATATTTTCTATTTCTTCCCACTATTTACCAATACCCTGTTTCAGGTGTGTTCGCCTCTGGCTCTCCATTCGACATGGTTGAGTACAAGGGTAAGAAGTACTACCCAGGCCAGGGTAACAACGCCTACATCTTCCCCGGTGTGTCCCTGGGGGTGATCTGTACCGGTATTCACCACATTCAGGATGACCTCTTCCTGATGGCTGCCAAGGTACTATATCGAGGACAACTGCTCTATTACCGACTGCATCCAATTACCGTTTGACAAAGTTATCACGATTCAAACTTATTCCCATTATATTCTATTTTCTATCATTATTTTTGGTATTTGATGATGATGAATATTTGACATTTCTCATTCGGTTTTGTGATAGCAGTCGGTATTAGAGTATTTTCCCTGCATAATTTAGTTTTTAATATGCTTTTATTTTCATGAACACCTAAACTGCATTAAGGCATAGCTAGATATCAGTTTTTCAACATAAAATAACGTAACTATCTGTGACACCATTGAACGTGTAATACCATTAGTCATTTTGTATGACGTCACAGTTGAGAAATAGGTAGTAAGACTGTGCCACGTGTTGTAAGTAGGTAGTAAGACAGTGCCACGTGTTGTAAGTAGGTAGTAAGTTATGTAAATAAATATCTCTATCTCTAATTATCTCTATATCATTAACATCTCTTTGTGTTCACTCCACAGGCTTTAGCTGACATGGTAACAGACGAGGATCTGAAGAACGGACGTCTCTACCCCCCTCTGAGTGACATCAGAAAATGTTCTCTGCAAATCGCTACCTACATTGCTGAACACGCCTACAAAACAGGTAAAGACGCCATCTAACTCTTAAAAGGAATATTGTAAACTGAAACCTTAATAATATGAAGTCAGTGAGTTTAAATCTTTTCAATGATATTCAATCGTACAGCTACCTACCTATTATTGATGGAATATGGAGTGGAAAAAAACGTTAAGGACTTGAATAAATTGAATAGGAACGTTTGGTGAGAGTGGCTGGTAACGTTTGCATAATGAAAGGGAACGTTTGTTGACAGTGAGTGGAACGTTTGTTGAGCGGGAAGGGGAACGTTTTATTGAGAGAGAAGGGGAACGTTTTATTGAGAGAGAAGGGGAACTTTTTATTGAGAGAGAAGGGGAACGTTTTATTGAGAGAGAAGGGGAACGTTTTATTGAGAGAGAAGGGGAACGTTTGTGGAGAGGGAAGGGGAATGTTTGTGGAGAGGGAAGGGGAATGTTTTATGGAGAGGGTGTGTGGAGGAAAGTGAATGGAAACGTTTGTGGAGGAAAGTGAATGGAAACGTTGGATCAAGTGTAGTTTAAGGACCCCAGGTCAATCTGGGGTCCTTAAACTACACTTGGGGTATAGTTTGAAAATTTGGGGTCCTTAAACTAAACCTGATCCGAAACGTTTGTGGAGGAAAGTGAATAGGAACGTTTGTGGAGGAAAGTAAATGGGGACGTTTGTGAAGAGTGAATGGCAACGTTTGTAGAGAAGTGAATTGGGGTCGTTTATGAAGACTGAATGACAACATTAGTGAAGTAATTGTTTATAAGTGAATTAGCTACATAAAAAATATAGAACTATTATAAATTGATTTGTAAACAATTAAAACTTTCTAACTATATAGTAGCTAGTTACATTAGAAGTTTAGTGCTGATGTATCTAGTTGTTATACATACATATTCTACTTCATCTAATTTCTAATGTACAACAGCATTGTTCTTTTCTCTGCTTAATCTAGTCCTTTAACAAGGTAGTTACACATTGTTGTGGTAAATTCATCCCACAGGAATAGCATCCACGTACCCTGAGCCACCAAACATATCTGCCTTTATTTCCGCACAACTGTACGAATATAACTACAACAATGCCCTGCCCACTGTCTATAAGTGGCCTGGACAGTAGGGACTGCTGGTTAGAAGCGTTACTAGTAGAGAGTGTTGCTGTTACTTAGTAAAGAGTGTTCTTGTTCTTAGACGAGAGTGTTACCTATACCAGAATGTTACTGTTACTTAGTCAGGAGTTACCTTAAACACTTTCTATTTTGTTTAACGGTTCTAGGAATATTCGCTGTAAGAAAGTTCACCACAAAAAAAGTTTGCTGGCAAAAAAATCATCGCACGGGATTATCGCCGGAGGATATATTGTTTTTAAAACTTAAAATTTTACATTTTGTCAGTATTGAACCCTATGAGGAAGACTAATGACTCTTCCATGCAACATCCGGAGGGCTTGGCCAGCACCCCAATTGTAATAAACTAACATAACTTCATACATTAGCTTCTGTGATCACATACGGATTAGGTAACATTTTTGTGATGATCAATTTATCTTCCTGAGGTTCTTAAGCCTAAGACCTAAAATAAAAAAAAATTCTGTCAAGAATTCCGTGCGGCGAAAAACTTTCTCGTGGCGAATTTTCTTTCGGCTCAATTTCGGATTTGTTTTAACACCTTTTAGCTAACTAACTTGGTTTCGAAATTCCGATTTTTAGTTTCTATTTATTTCATGACAATTTTCATTGGTGATTGAACTTAAAATTTCAAATCTCACATCTGTATTTTTTATGATTTTTGTATTTTGCAAAAAAAATTGAATTGACTACTAGTAGTATAATAAGTAAGAAATTGTTTGTTAAACAAAATATAAAAGTTTACACATTCTGTTCCATCCAATGAAAATTTAGTTGCGTTTACGTGAGAAGTAGATTTTATTGATATATTGTTTTGAATGTTAAAATAATGTTATTCTTTTTAAATCCCCCTCCACACAAACAAACATTTTGCAATTGAATTATTTTAAATTAAATAATTTAAAAGTATATGCTAAATCATTTTTCTGAAATCTATTAGCAATAGCTGTATGTTTTTTTCCAAGCATAGCTATCTGAAACTTGAAACTAAAATATTGACTTTGACTGAAAAATTCTTCGATATCAGAATAATTGTTTCAAAGTTTGTGTGTGTTAGGCCCCTATATAGCAGATAAAAGGCCGCGCTTTTTACCGTCCAGTTTACGCCTCTCACAGTTAAGTGATTGGAAGGCGGTAGAAACGCTAGTATAGTCGGCAAATTTGCTTTCCAATCATTTAACCGTGATTAATTGAAGAGGCGTGAACTAAGCGGTGAAAACGCTGCGTTTTAACTGCTAGCTAGTATAGAATTGGTACATCAATATTTTCTCGACTGTGTGATGATAATATTGTAGTATGTAAGTTCTTAATAATTATCAGTCAGTTCTCAATTTTCGGACACGTAAGAAAAAACAATATAATAATAATTATCTATTTTTTATTTTACTGGTATCCATGATACCTGCAGGTTGAGAATTGAGAACTGACCGATAATTAAGAAATTACCCTATGTAGTGAATTAAAGTTAGCTATTGACTCTATTTTTGTGCTGTGAATGTTTTTTTACTTTGATAATTTATTTTGTACATTATAAGGTTTCAGAGGACGTTCATTAAAAAAATCATACTTTTTTTAACCCTCCTTTCAAAGATACTAAATGTGAACACTGGAACGATAAAGATTTGATACTGGAACTACCTACCAGTCAATTTGACTCCTTTTTACTTTTCAAACATTTGTAACTCATAAATTATTATTGGTAGCTAGGTACTAGGTAGCTACTTCAAGTATCTACCAATAACAATTTATGAGATTCAAATGTTTGAAAAGTAAAAAGGAGTCAAATTGACTCGTTGGCAGTTCTAGTGTTCATATATATTAAGAAGATATTTTCTTCTTCAATCCATTCTGATTTGTTTCCCCTTCCATCCGCAGGTCTGGCGTCTACTTACCCTGAACCTAAAGACAAAGGAAAGTTCATCCGAGATCAACTCTACGACTTCGACTATGACAAGGTGTCCTGTATTCCTAAGACCTGGGACTGGCCTAAGGTGCAGAGGCCTTAGATCTAAAGGTACAGGTAACTTAGATCTAAAGGTTCAGTTACCTTAGATCTAAAGGTTCATGTATCTTGGATCTATACTTTTGAACAATTAAGCATAGAAATCATTGGGATAACATGCGTAACTTTGTCGTCTCAAAGCTTCTCTGCTTTTGTATCTAAAGCCAAAATAGGTTGTTTACTTTTAACTATTTTCCATGATTTTAGATGAAATTGTATTATTCCAAACTCATTATAATAGAATATTACCAGCTTTATTATAATAATGATCTATCACAAAGTTTTAGGTTAACATTGTAGAATAAGTTTCACCAAATGCGAGGTTGAAAGACATCTAAATTTCAAGTCATAACTATTATGATCATTCCTGAAAAAATCTTGATTATCATTTTGTTTTAATTCTCTTCACATCATTTGATTTAGGCTCCAATTCTCCATTTTATAAATATGTTATCTACGAAACTACTCTTGAAACTTCCGAGTATGCATTTAGGATACAGATAGGTATTTTTTTTAAATGTAAACCTTTCTAAGATATCGCTTCATCTAAAAGAAACATTTATGTACCATATAAATCATCTTGAAGAGGTTCTGCAGTTCTATATTTCGTTATCTGCTATCAAATGTAGACTAGAAAGTTACTCAGATACTTGAGTATATTTTGCACTGTAAATTAATGTTATGTGTACAGAGTCTATCACTCTTTGTAAAATACACCTTATTCTGAATGTTCTTGCTCATTATCCTTTTGGAATTTGGATTGCTTATTGTATTTTTTCATTTAAAAATTATCATTGTTTAACGCTACTATGCGCCCTCAGAGGCTCTATCCTGAAGCTGTCTGTGGTGAATGGAAAAGATGGGGGGTGGAGTCCCTTGGGCCCCGAACTGTTGTTATTTGGATTATGTTTTGTCTTTTTCCATTTTACCATTATATTTATCATTTTTTTAACGCTACTTTCAGTTTTAGAGGATAGCGCTAGGGTTATGCTCTTCAACTACGAGGTCTTAGATTTTGTGTTAGGTAGGCTCGTAGGCTTCATATACTATCACCTCTTCATTTTCCTCTTCCATCCGTGAGTGCAGCCACCGGTGCTTTTGTCTCGTTTCGTCATATTCCTTTGTGAGTGACAGCATTCACGGAGTAGCTTTTCTGCATCTATGAGCATTGTCACCGACGATGGTAAGTGACTTTGTTCATGGAGCCAATTTCCTTTCTGACTGTTTCTTCCAGTCCCTTGTATTTAATTTCCTTTTGACGTCAGCGATATGGCCTTTGGTTCCGAAACAGACGTTAAACCCCTACTCAGAAAGTTTACCGCTTAATTGGCTTTGGTAGGTATCCAATGAGGTATCACAGATGTTTAGGGTATTGTTAATCTTTTTAGAGTTCTTGGGTGGAGTGAAGGATTCCTTTCGTTTTTGAGATGTACCTCTTTCTGTTTCAGAGTCAGATGAGCTTGTGTTATAGTTTACTCTTTGTTAATTTGATGAGGGATGAGAATCGTGAGCCTGGGTTTGGTTTCTTATTAGATCAGTGGAAGAAGATCCAGGTTTCTTTTTCCTTTCTATTGGAACAGGCATTTTGCCGTTTTCCTCCATTTTCAATTTTAGGTTTGCCAGTTAAGCTGGCTAAACCTTTTAGTCTTTAGTTGTATCAGTATTGGACACTTTATACTTTAACAAAGGCTATATTTACTTACTGTCTATTATCACTTTAATTAATCAAACATTCACTTCTCAGTTCTCACAATTGGTTCACATTCGCTTTACACGTCCGCTCACTTCGGTTGTCAAATCGAAACTCATTCAGAAACTGAATGAATTTTTAATTAAGGAATGCAGTGTTGCCAAATAATTTGGCCCACTGGTTCAAAAATTTCTATGGGAAAAAATAGGAAATAATTATGCGCATCACACACAGCTTCTGCAATCTTGGGTTGGAGGGATTCAAAGTATGGTTCACTGGTTGCTACACTTTGAAACATATGAGAACAGTTTCCATCCTCTGCAGAATATTATAAAATTTTGCACAAAATTTGAGTGAAACTCTTTACTGGTTTATGCAGAGTATCAGAATATTTAGTTGAAGATAAAAAAAAAGGAAACCTATTTTCAAATTAGTTTATTTTACAAACTATTAAAGCTAGAAATTTTCTAAAAACTCAGTTTTATTCCTATAGTTATTTTGCATCTTTCATGAAAATCTGTTAAAGTTACGACTAAAATTAAACATTCTGCAGAGAATTGAATAAATATAAATAATAGGGCTTGCGCGAGGACGAAAAACACAAAAAGACTTCAGAATAGGTATAATTTATTTCCATATGGTAGAAGTAGAAGTTATAAAAAGGTTTTTTAATTCAATTAACGTTTTGTTTATTGACTGTCTCATTCATGGAAATACTTCTTCATCACCAATCACGATGTCTTCTCAAAAAAGAACATTTCTTTGCAGAAACCATCTTGAAAAATTTCGACTGTGCAGTAGATCAGTTCAAGAGTACAAGCCTTACATGCATATTGAAAGGATGATACTTCACATCGTGTTCAACAATTCGGTGAAATGTGTTTTTAGTGATGTCTAATTCATTCCAATTCTGATTGTTATGTTTGGATTCTTAACAAATAGTTCATGAATGAGATTAATGTTTTCATGTGTTCGTTCTGTTCTCCTGCGACCTAATCGCTTTTTGTTCAAAATAAAGTGGTTTCATCAGTTTTGAAGTCAAAATGGTTTTATAGTTGAAAAGAGGACACTAGACTGGCTATTTGAAGAAGATTCGCTACCAGATATTAGCGTGCCTCAAGAGTTCGATGAACCAAATATAGTACTAACTACTACACCGACCACTTCAACTTCTCATGATTCGCATCACCATGAAGCCCCACTTATGAATATTAGTCAGCTAAGTGTAAGGACAAAATAAACTTACACTTCATTCCCACCGCAAATTACCATTCAATTTAATACGGTATATTCAAAACCGCTCCTTCATACTTCACAGCGGGGAGAACTCAGCCAAACCAACACCCTTTCATGGATAACCACACCCCAAAACTGGACTCTGCTAGCAGATATCTTGTAATGGAGCTGAAAGAACACCAGCTTCACCATTTTCTGGAGACCCTAAATACTTTTTCACTTGGTGAACTTCTCGGAATAAAAAAATGAGTCCCCCTACTCCTTCTCCATGCGATCAAATCGAAATAATCGAAGCACATATACAGTTGGAAGTCCAAACGAGTTCGTGAAATTGTATAAGAACGTCCATTCTCAAGACATTAACCAGGTGTTCGAGATCATAACTAGAAAGTTAAAACAAAGATTTGGTAACGTCGCTGACATAGCAAGTTCTCTGAGGCAGAAACTAGTGTCTTTTCCTGAAATACGAACTGACGAGTCTTCGGCTAATGCAGCAATATAACTCAGACAGTTATCAGACTTATGTATGCTGGTGCAGGCACATATGAGTAGCATTCAAGAATTAGGAACTCAACTTCGCAGGCGGATTAGAAGATGTCAGACGTTAACTACCGGAGCACTTGAACAGTAAATGGAGAGTTCACAAAACTAAATATACGAATTCTTATGGTATCCACCCTCCATACAGTGAGTTCTGTTCTTGGTTTAACAATCAAGCGCATATTTTGTGTTCTGATTTACCATTCATGTCAGAAAAAAGTAGTATAAAACCAGGTAAACTGGTAAAGCTAAAGATCCTCTTGCTAGCGTATATAAAGTATATTTCTGTGAACAGCCTAAATATTTTAAATGTAGTTTACATAGATCAGATACTCACGACTTAGAAGATTGTGTAGCATTTAAACAACTAGATCCAGAAACCATGAAGTCATCAGCTGTGCTTTAAATGTTTAGGTAATCATTTTTTTTTTACATTTTCCAAAAGTAAAATATGCAAATAATCAAATCACATTACAGAATTTCACATTGAGAATAATTTGAATTATAGACCTTATAAGCCTAACCCCTAACACTCGATTTCGGTGCTTTTAACAGCTTAACAATCTCTGGGTTTATCTTCCCCGCGCAGCATAGCTGAATAATAGCCTCACGTTGACTCATTTTTACAATAGACAATGTAAATTTATCAAAATTTAGACCTGGAACATTAAAGTATATGATTATAGGAAGAGAAGGAGATATAAATGGAAAAATTTAATAAATAAATAACATATTTAATTTAAAAAGTAAAATTTGATCGGGGACTTTCTCAAATGTCGGACAAATGTTTCTGTATACGGCACGCAATCTGTTTAGACGAGATTACGGTGTGAGCCAACTCTAGTGTCACACAAGTAACTGTATATAGTGTAAATTACTTGTTATTAGCTATATCAAATGATTTGAGGATATGAACTTTGTTGGATACAATATGAAGAGAAGACGCTCATTCGATCATAGCTTAGAACAATTTATTGTAATAAATGCACATATATTTATAAGTTAATGCGTAAGACGCAATAAAAAATAAGTTGCAAGGACGCCAATACAATAATATCTCATTCCATTTTTTAGTTCATATTATTATGAATTAGTTCGAAAAAAATATTTTACTAATATATAAAAATAAATCATCTGTACGTGATGTGTGTGCGTCTGTAGCAGTGACGCACTCATCTCCCTTTGACAGCCAATAATACACAGAGGATGTCTGTGAACATTTGTCCCAGTATTGTTGCGCGACACCAACTCGTACAGGGCGAATCGAGATATGTCGCAGAGAAAATGGGGCTGATACACCCGGGCGACAGTCATGTCTAAAAGGGCTTAAATAGCTCAACAAATGCAATTCTCATTCAAAACTTCAGCCATGTTTAAATTTAAATACATGCACTTATAAAGTTTATTAGAAAGTGTCAAAAGTTAGGTTACATTGAGAAAAGGAATAAAATATTCAATTTGAAATTAATTGTAACGCTAAATATTGATGACCCACCCAGTATATTCTATGTTTATATTATAGAAAATGTTATGCTGCGTAAGGTATCCTTCAAATAATCATAGTTTTCTAAGATTTTAGTCATAACAAATTATTCTACTGCACCTGAGTTGAGAAGTTGCTTTGAGTTATGAAGGAACAACTCCGAACCAGTACTTCATAACTCAGGAGTTTCACTGTATATTAGCCTATTATGTAATGTTTGTTTTAATGTTTTTACTCGTAATTGACTGTTCAAAATTACTATTGTTTTAAAATAATTTATTTTTTATTATTTCTAGATATTCTGAATTTAGAAACGATGACCAATAATTTAGAAAAGATGATAAATAACTAGGATTGTGACAATATTCTCTTTGAAATATGCTTTATATTCTCTGGAAAAATATTTTCTAAATATATTCTTTTATGTTTTATATTCTTTTAAGCATGCTTTATATTCTTTTATTCGATTAATAAACATAAGTAATATTAGCAAGCCCCTTAAATCATATTTGATAGCAAGCCCCTTAAATCATATTTGAATGGTAATCTCATTCTTCGGTGCGGTGAAAATCTTTGAAGAGTTTAAATAAATCTTTTAAACTAAAATCAAGACACATGGTTTTTAACTTGGCAGTGGTTTTTAACCTGGGTTCGATTGAACTTCAGGGGTTCGGTGATTCAGATTCAATTCATTTTTTGATCATTAAGCATTTTGATTTCATGTATAAATGATGCATGGTACAGTTTGTGATCTAATACTGTATATGCCATAGTTATGTACAAGTGTTTTTATTTGGATGGGGAAAACACATTTTACTTTTCCAACTACACGGTTTCGATGAATGCATATATGGAGCTTGTGGGGTTTGGTATCTTCAAAAAGTTTTAGAACCACTGAGTTCTAAGCAGAGTGTTACTGGTTCTATCAGGTAAAAGTAGTAAAAAAAATATTAAGGCTATTTATTATGATACTATACTATATTATCAAAATGTAAAAAGAGTTTTCATATACGTCATAATATGATACAGAATTAATGATATTTATAAAATATAAAAATATTTTCATAGGAGGAAAATTATCTTATTCAACAGGAGGATACAAATTGAAAGAGAACCACTAGCAAGAAACTTAGATGGTAACTGCGACCTATTGTTGAGGGTCCTGAATCACACCGTATGATGTAACAGATCTGAATCCGCTTGGCATCACCGCTCAAAACAAGCTAGAGATTCTTGATCAGTTATAAATTTGATTAATAAGTGAAAATTTTCTTAGTTTTCCTCCTTAATTTCTAATCCAGAAAGAAATCTTTATGTCCTTGGTATACTTGATCTCACAATTTCCCTTATGGTGGTACGACACATTGGACAAGAATCACAGAAATAAAAACAATATAACGTTAATAAGATTTTTGTGATGAATAATGTTATCATGAACTTAAGTTAATTAAATTAGCCTACCATCTCTCTTTTATGTATAGAAGTCTTGAGAAGTATAAGTATTGATTTAAATGAATTTTGATAAGGACTTTGATTTTAATTGATAATTTTGATTTTATAAATTTGATAAGCAAAGATACAAAGTATCGAGATAAATTTAAACCTTTAAAAATTCAATAAAAGGAATTCACGTTTTTCCAACGGGAAAAGTTAGAAAAGTTAAATAGGCTACCATAGCCAATTATGATATAGAACATCGATTCACTATAGAAAGCTTACTATAAATAATAGGGTGTGCCAATAAATGACGTTTTAAATATTACTATTGGAATAGTGATATAAAGTTGATATGACAAGTAAAGGTAAGTTTACTGAAATTTGAGTGAATTCTGACATGATTAACAGTTGCCCCCAAGAGATTCAATTATCAGAAAAGTAACATTTAGTTGTGGTGATTTTTTACTTCATTTAGGCAAAAAACTCATAAACTATGATGTATTATCATTTAGAATAGGAAGATAGCTTGAGAAGAGTTTATTTTGGTGATTGTGCCGGAAAATCAGACCGGTACGACAATGTTTACAGTTGCTCCCACCCCTCCAAATTGTTCGAATTTTGGGACCGCTGGAGACTATAGTCAGTGTAGTGCTCCACATTTATGGAGGTCTGGCGTTCAATGAAGAACATAATAAGGAAATTTTAATGCAAGAAATTGAGGAAAAACATTGATTATTGATTAATGAACTAACATTTCAATATTTAGGACACTTGGTGACTCAAAAAAGTTGGCAAAGCAAATTGCATAGGTTATAATCCAATTACTAAAATCCGAGTAAATTCGACATTTTTACAATACGAAAATATTGATAAATGCTTTTATACAGGGTGGGGCGTAAGTTTGGAAGCAATTTTTCAAACATTAATTTTAATACACTACCGATACATTACAGAAGATTTATGCTACATCGTATTGCTCCACTTTGTTTCTTAATAATTCGATAATAATTTTTAAATTATTTGGATTTAAATTAAATTAAAATTAATGGCAGTACGATTGCATACTGTTCTAAAGATTTAGAAATATATTTAATACGATGTAAAAAATATTCTTTCACGTATAATAAACTTTCATATAAATTCTCTCAATATACTAATACATACAATATATTCTGATATCTAAATGAAAAGGTTCCTTGATCAACTAACTGTGTATATATAATGCGCCACATAAAAATATATTTTATAAATAGTGTGAATGATCTACTACCGATACTATAACTAGATCCTAAGCATCTAGTTATATCAAATTCATTTTGAAATGAAAGTTGTTTATAAAGTGTTAAATTATTAAACTATTACTGGTTCGATCAAATTATCTACTTCAATAGACATTTTAATTTTATCGAGTTCATTTATGAATCTCAATTATGGAACGAATCACCTAGTTGAATAGCGCTTGAAATAATTTATAAACTAAAGAAAATTTCACTACTATTTTTCTCGTAATTAAAAATTAATTAGGCATTATCTAGAGAGAAAGTTACGGTGGGTCCATATGTCGCTACCTCTAGTTACGTAAGAGTTTATATCAGATTAAATAATATAATAGGGTTCAAACAGGGTTCATTGAAATAGTAGGGAGTTTTATTAGTTTATTAATTATCTTACGTTACAGATTGAGGTAGCTTACATATTAAAGGGATAGATAGGGTATAGAGTAGGGATCCATATCATTAGACATGATAGGAGTCCCAATGGGAGAGTGGGTATTAACACGAGCCAATGTATATCTCCAACTGACCATGTATATCTCCAACTGAGTCTGTGAGCGGAGCGGTTGCTCTATATAAGTCTCATAACTAGAGGGTGTGACTATAGGTCCTTACACATATATGAGAGAGGACGAGACTTAAGTATAATAAACTACTGGTAATTAAAAATGAACTCTATTATTTAAAGTAGTTCGGTAGGAGTTTATAGTTAAAATTAAAATATCGGTTTTGAGAACAAAGGACTTTGAAGGAGTCAAGCTAGAGACTAAATGCAGTCATTTAGTGAACTATAATCATAGAGAAGATGCTTGACTGATGAAAGTCAACTACAAATCGAGAGATTCAATCATATGCAAGACTACTTACTTATTTGAAAAAAAATTACACTCTAATTATAACTACTTCAAAACAATACATAAACGGTTACATCTTACAATAGAATATACTTTACTATAAGACAAACAATTCATAAGTAGGGTGATTTTGCCAGTAATCGGCATACCTCTAGTAATCGGAATAGCATACTTATTAAGGGTACGTAGAAACAATGGAACGGACCAAAACGGACCGGAACTGTCCAAAACGGAAGCAAATATGTATGTAAGAGTACTGTTTGCAGCATTTTAAATGCTCATGGAGGTTATATATTAAAAAATGAATAGTTGCATTAACATATAAAGAGCGTAATCAAGAAAAACGTACTAACATAAGTAAAAACGTACTTATTAAGTTATCACATAAGTACAAAACGTACTTATTACTAAAACATACTGATAGTCTTTCCCATTGCATGATAGCTACATGCACTGGTTGTGACTGTCAAATTTTATCTGTCTATTCGCATCCGTTAATTCTTATATGTCTCTTTCTATCCTTTAATTATTATCTGTCTCAAATGATTTTTTTGTCCAATAATATTATTGTAACTCGTTTTTTGTTTGGTTTGAGTCGTAAGTTCTCTTAAATATTTAATCAGTATAAAAAATGCTATGAAATGATGTATAAAATGACCTTATTAGGAAAACTTTGAATTTTGACTAATTCCCGCTTTCGACTAGAATTTTGGGAATCTGAAAATGAGGTTTCCCAATGTCCAATCGATGGCGCTTTCTTTTTGGTTAATCTACATACTATATGGGAGGTCTGGACTAAATTTCAGCTTTTAGACAATTTTTTACCACAAATGGTGATCTTAGAGCCATTTCTCCCCTACTAATGGGAAACACTATCAGTATGTTTTTTGTAATAAGTACGTTTGTACTTATGTAATAACTTAACACGTTCCCCGCGTATTGTACCATGTGTGTACCATGAGGTACTATCTACAATCGCGTATCGGTACACATGTGGCCCAAGTCAGCAAATTTTCATACATCTGAATAAATGGAATACACATGAAAACTTAAGATCATTTGTTTATTCCAGGGTTAGGAATACATAAATAAATTTCAGATGAATAAAAAAATGTAAGGTTTATCTATCAAAACAAATACATTGTCCTCTTAGAACATTTTCTAAATTAGAAATTTATTTTTTCCTAAAATTACAAAAATAGTCAAAAATTCATAAATACCGAAACTAAATATTTAATTTAGTCATTTCCAATAGTACAAATATATTCATCCTATATATAAGGAAAAAAAATCGACCAAAAAATGAAACATTTGAACATTTCATAAAGTATAAAAATATATTTTCCTCAAAATAAATGAAATATGAACAATACTCAGAAAACAAAACATAATAATGCATACGATATAAACATAAATTTCTACAAACTGAAACATATTTTACAAAGTAAACCATAAATTGTTCATTTCCTAAGAAGAAGAATAGACGATCTCTTGCAGTCACTGATTGCCCTTCATTTTCTTCATCCAGATTTTGTGGCGCAGTATATGATGTATCCTCACCAAAATCATCATCAGAATCACTAGATTCTAGTACCAAAGGTTCTTGCAAAAATTCCTCACCCGAAAAATCACTTTCAAATTCATTTTCATCATTTTTCTCAGGAAAAAAATCATTGATGATCTTACGAGGGAAGATGAACCATTTTACTTGTGTTTCGTTGTTTTCCGTAAAACGACTCAGCTTCCATGATGTCGAAACCAATGGACAAAGAATTAATGGCTTTATATAGTAGTTTATAACACAAAAAACAAAAAAAAATTAAAAAAAACACTAGTCATCGCGAGATAAGCCTATAAAATACATAGTACTCATATGGTACAATACGGGATATACTTTAACAAGTTCCTTCTATTTGCGTATTGTACCATATTTGTACCAGGAGTTTTTTGTTAATAATGACTTTTATAATATATGACAACATACTCATCTCCTTTCTTGACGCTGCCAAGCTTCGCACTGGCTAATACATCAAAAAAAAAAAAAATGTGACGCAATAGCGGATTTGATTGCAAATGAGCATACGTGTTAATAAGTACGTTTTTTACTTGTGTAATAAGTACGTTTTTTCTGGATTAAGCTATTTATATGTTAATGCAACTATTCATTCTTTAATATATAACCTCCACGAGCATTAAAAATGATTTAAACAGTACTCTAACATCTATATTTGACTCCGCTTCGCTCCGTTTTGGTCAGTTCCGGTCTGTTTTGGTCCGTTCCGCTCCATTTTGGTCGGTTCCGGTGTTCATGCAAGTGTTCTTTGGCCATATTTAACCACCTTGAGCATTTAAAATGATACAAAAAGTACTGTAACATATATATTTGCCTCCGTTTCGGTCCGTTCCGGTATGTTTTGGACCGTTCCGGTCCTTTTTATTCCATTTTGGTCGTTTCCGGTGTTCATGCAAGTGTTCTTTGGCCATATTTAACCACGTTGAGCATTTAAAATGATACAAAAAGTACTGTAACATATATATTTTCCTCTGTTTCGGTCCGTTCCGGTACGTTTTGGTCCGTTTCGGTCCTTTTTATTCCATTTTGATCGTTTCTTGTCTTCATTATAAGAATTAAAAACATAAGACAAAAGTTCTAAAATAGTTAGGTTGGTAGATTTCCCTAATCTAAAACCATACTGATGATCAGTTAAAATTCTATCTTTAGAAATAAAATAATTTATCCTAGAGTATACAGACTTTATTAAAAATAGGGAGAGTAGTTATAGGTCTCTAATTATTGGCGTCTAATCTGTCACCTGATTTGAAAATAGGAATAACTCTTGCGACCTTAAAAATATCTGGATAGGTTCCATTATTAAAAGAAAGGTTAAAAATCTTAGATAAAACAGGACATATAAAATTTAAAATGTTGCATCAAAACTCCGGTTTAATTTCGTCATTATGACATTTTTTTGATTTGAGTGACAATATGACATTTCTGACCTCAGCTTCTGTAATTGGAATAAAATCTAGAGAGTTAAAATTAGGTGGAGTTAAAATAGTTAGGTTATGATTATTATTGGTTATTGGAAGTTGTTGTACGAGTTGCTAGGCAACTGAGTTAAAAAAAGTATTGCACATGTCAGTATCTGTTAATGTTAAATCGTTTTGCTTTAATTTTATATTATTTACTTTACATTTTTTGCCCATCACTTCGTTTATTTCGGCCCAAGTTTTTCTTGAATTTTGCTTAACTTGAGTTTATTTGAATTTGTAGTATAAGTTTTTAGATTTCCTTATGACTGATGTTAAAATATTTTTAAAATAGGTATAGGATCGTTTGTATATCAGTCCTCTGTTTAAAACTTTAAGAAGTGCATGTTTCTCTTTTATTAAAATCTTCAAATCTTCTGTTAACCATTTAGGATTCTTAAAAACTTTCATGACTTAGCTTTTTTTTAGGGGAAATGCTGTATTATATATATGGTAGATTTTATTTATTATATTTTTAGATTCTACAAGTTACTGTTAGACTTTTAAAGAATCAGCCTATTTGTATTTTAAAATTGTATTAAGGCCTACTTTTATTTTGTATATTAATGTGAACAGAATTTCAATAAACAATAAATCCGAGCTCTACTGATAATTGCAATCATAATTTTCCAAACAGAATCATGAGACTGATATTAAGATTATTAATAAAATTAATTTATTTCTTACTTGGGTAAGTTCAGAGTTATTGGACAGTTTCACATTTTATTAAGAAAATATTTAATAATCTTATTTAACTTTTATTATAATCATTATGTACTTTTTATTATATGACCGGAAACGTGGAAATGTATGATAACTCGTAATTTACCCTATAAGCACTAATTATTATTATCGGAGTTAAATAATAATTATTGTGTATTGCCTGTCTAACGTGTCTGAAAATGTGGAACTGTCCGATAACTCGAAAGTTACCCTATTTGGAAATATTAAAACTATTCATTGAAAATCATATATCTGAAACGATTTATTAACCTAGGGTAAGTTACTAATTATCGGTCGGTTCCACATCTTCGATCATGTAACAAAAACGATTTTATGATAATAATTATTAAATTTTATAAGTATTTCAATTGGCAGCTATCAGGAAAATTAATTAAAAGAAAAAATAAATTATTATTATACCGTTTCTCTTATATGACCACTTACCCTAAATAAAAAAAATAGTTTTATAATCAAGTTCCTAAATAATTCCAACCGAATTTGTATAATATTGCCTATAAGTATAATCCAAATGATTTTTTAAAAGTTCCCAGTGCCGCCATTTTTGTTTGCATTTTTCATTTTGTGTATCCACTTTTTAGGTTATCTATATATAAAAAAAGATAACTAGAAATAGGATTCAATTTCTTTAGAATTCAATCAATTTTCTCTAAAATTATTTTTCTCCGAATAAGGATGAGGATATTTATTGAAGAAAAGTATAAACAAATCTACAATTCAACAAGCCCTTATGTAATTTCTATAAAATAAATTTTCGGGCAATAAGGAATTGGTATGTGAAATAAGGACATTCCAAATTATTATTTGTGTACAATGCAAATACTGATTGAAAAGATTAAAGGGGAATTTCTGTATTATAAAAACTGTTATTAATATTTCAACGTTGAAGGTAATTTCAGGTTTCGAGATTTCGAATGGGAAATTTTCTATTTAATTATCGTCTGAAACTAAATACATTAGGATAAATTGTTCCCTCCTATCATTCTTATTGTAGTATCCGTCAAATAAGCAAACTAGCGAATGGTTGCAACATAAAACTTACTTCAACATTGATATTTTATCAACCTTCTTGCTGCAGAGTACCATTTAATACAAAGACTCCATTGAGTAGCTATCAAAGAGTCCATTGATAAACTTAATTTAATGTAATGTTAAACTTATCTGGCACTATATTGTAATTAGATCTGTTGCCGAGTGGTTGGGCATGAATAAATACTTGTGTATTTCTTAGAACTCAGTAAAGTAATTTAATTGATATGACCTCCATTAGAATACTCTATTGTCTATTCATTAGTAGCCCAGTTAGCTACTATATAAGCACTGTACTGAGTAACAGTCTGTCACTTTGCGATCGTGTGTAATGCCCCTAGGTGCTCAATCCTGAAATTGTCTGTGGTGAATTGAAGAGAAGGGGGGTGGTGTCCCTTGGGCCCCGAACTGTTGTAATTTGGATTATGGATTGTCTTTTTTCATTTTTACCATGTTTATCATTTTTTAACGCTACTTGGAGTTTTGGAGGATAGCGCTAGGGTTATGCTCTTCAACTACGAGGTCTTAAATTTTGTGTTAGGTAGGCTCGTAGGCTTCATATACTATCACCTCTTCATTTTCCTCTTCCATCCGTGAGTGCAGCCACCGGTGCTTTTGTCTCGTTTCGTAACATTCCTTTGTGAGTGAGAGCATTCACGGAGGAGTAGCTTTTCTGCATCTATGAGCATTGTCACCGACGATGGTAAGTGACTTTGTTCATGGAGCCAATTTCCTTTCTGACTGTTTCTTCCAGTCCCTTGTATTTAATTTCCTTTTGAAGTCAGCGGTATGGCCTTTGATTCCGAAGCAGACGTTAAACCCCTACTAAATTAATTATCGTGTGTAATACTGCCACCACTAATAAAATCTTACATCCCAAATAAAATCCCTACATCAGAAACATAATATATTTTTGTTGAAATAAAGAAAATGGAGTTCTCATTTTTAGTTTTGGCTGTAAGCAGTTTCTCCTTAATTCAAACCCGAGGTGAGTGAATATATGTATATTTTCCTTATTTTATTTTAGTATCTGAAAACATTGTAATAATACTGAATTATTTATAATTATTGTAAAAGTTTGAACGCGTAAATGTTTATATCAGATTCATGAAGGGAATTTACGTTAGTAATAATTACACTATTTTTTCAACAGTTGATGGATTAAATATTCCAGAGTTATTCACTACAATCAACAACACAGTCTATATCCCTTGTTATATTGATACCGGAACAGATCATGTGAGTATTCAGCCCGCCTTGAAGTAGAGTGTTGTAGTTAGCAATGAGTACATGAATAATTAGTCAAAATCTAGGGAGTTTTTGTACAGGCAGGCCTCGATTTAATTACCCCTCACTTTAATAAAAGAGGTACTTATTTCGGGTCATGTCTCGAAATAAGTACCGTTCGTAGACATAGAAAACGGAGACAATTTTTTGTGATTAATTCACTGTAACTAAAAAAACATCAAAATTGAAATCCAGATGAGGTTATTTTAAGCAATTGGTTCAGAAATTCAATATGTACCATTTTAGGGTAAGTTCCGTGTTATCGCACGGTTCCATATTTTCGAACACGTAAAAAACTCTTTATAATAATCAATATTTAACTTTCATTTCAATTGGTATTCATGATACCTATTATTGATACCGACAAATATTAATTATATATATTTCACCATATCCATTTTATCGTGATATTTAGTTCATTTATCTACATTAGTTCATTTATCTACATTATTATATTACAATTAACTCTTTATAGTTCTTCAATTTCAATCATTGTTAGAGAATACACAATCGATCGTAGTCGACACAAATCCAATTATTATTGAATATCACCTGAGCCATGAATTGAATAGTCTAACTATTTAATTCATGATCTGATCTATATTTAATAAATGATTTTAGTATTAGGTATATATAAAATTATATATTAACATTTACGATGTATTTAATTATATATTTGACCGAGTAATCAAAAGTTATGTCATGAAGATCTATAACCAAATATTTCCTATGCGAGTATCTGAATACCAAGTGACGTCATGAGTTGCGCGCGTGACGTCACACTTTCACGCCATTTTCAAGTGAGAGTATCACAACAGGTGGCCGGAAATTTCGGTTTCGGAATATTCGGTCTTGGAAATATCGGTTCAGGATTATAAATGATATCTTAAAACAATTATGCAAACATAAATGACCGTTATGTAATTTGCTGTATCCACTAGATTGTTGTATTGCACATTTCCTGTTCGTTTAATGACCTGGCAGGGGGGTTCGGGGTGGCACGCCCCCGATACTTCTAATTCATAAGCTTTATTTATACCTGAGACCGATATTTTCAAGACCAAATTTCATGTTGAATAAATGTCAAAACATGTCAAAATTACTAATGTTACCTATCATTTTAAAAGATTTAAGATTTTAGAAGATTTAAGATTTTATTTAACAAAATATTCCCTTTACAGCTTAAGTTGAAGTGTCGGGATACACTCCAACAATATAATGACAGAAGCAAATATAACATACAAAAGAGAATACTAAGGCTCGTAAAGCTACTTGGCTTCGAGGGCAACCTATATAAGTTTAAAAAAAATTATTTATCAATACAAAATTGCTACAAGATAGACAACCTAAAACAATATAAAGAACAGCTGCTGTACATCTACAATAATACACAACTAAGCTCTGCTAAAGACAAAAAAAGTTAATATTTACTTAACATAGATAATCTCAGTCTACGCTTGAACGTATACAGACTGCAGTCCGTTGAAATTGGCAAATCATTCCAGATTTTAACTCCAGTATAGGTAATTGATTGCTGCGAACGAGACTTTCTGAACAATGGTACATTGAATTTAAAATTAAATCTTGTATTATGGGTATGAAAATCACTATTCCTCGGCAATGTGCTAATGTTAGAATCCAGATTTCGGAAAATTGCTTTGAACATATAAATTGAACAATGGTAAATATGAATGTCGTTTAGTTTCAACAGGTTATCATTTTTAAATAATTGGTTAGTATGGGAGTTATATGGAACACAATTAATAGACCGGATAGCTTTCCTTTGACAAACAGCCAACTTATCATGGTTAGACCTATTGACACTATAGTAAATTTCAATGCCATACATTAAATAGGGGTAAATCAAAGAGTAGTAGAGTGATATAAGAATATGCTTTGGAAAGAAATGATGAATTTTATTGAGAATACCTGTGGTTTTCGAAAAAAAGTTAAATTATTATCTATTATAATTCCAAGAAATTTCGCTGTCTTCGTGAATGGTAACATCTGAACATCTGGTTATTCAACTTGATATTTGGAATTACTATCTCATTCTTATAAGAAAAAACTGTATAGTTAGTCTTGTCAGCATTTAACTGCAACTTATTTGTTAGTACCCAGTTATTGAAATGTTCTAATTCAGAATTTATTATATTATGAATTACAGGCAAAGAACTTCTATCAAAAGAATAGAACAAATTACAGTCATCTGCGTAAAAAACATATTTGAATTTATTAGTAGATCGAGTTATATCGTTAATAAATATCAAGAACAGGAGAGGCCCAAGAATTGATCCCTGTGGTACACCTGTAGTAACTGATCTTAAAGAGGACGAACAACCGTCTAATGCAGTAAACTGGGCTCGATTAGACAAGTATGACCTGAACCACTCAAAACAAACACCACGTATACCATACTTCCACATTTTTGAAAGTAGTATTTCGTGACCGACACAGTCAAATGCCTTCCTATAATCAACGAAAAGAGAGAAGACCAATTTATTGTTATCAAAACGGTTAATGTTATCCTATTTTAATAAATACACTACACATTTAAGAACTCATAATTTCAACTTTTTCGATTATTGTTCTTTAAAAACACTATCATAAACTGAGATCGAATTTTCAAAGACAAAAATTTCCAAGAACGAAATTTCATAGACCGAAATGTCCTAGAACCTACACAACACATTGAAATACAGGGTGCGGAGAAAGTCCCCAATCATATAAAAATGTTAATTTAATGAGTTGTGATGGATGAAATGAAACAAAACTTATCGCACAATATCTCAATAAACCCATTTAATAGTTCTACCAATTATTTTTCAATATGACCACCATTGGCGGCGATTACTCTCTCGAGTCTACCTCTGAAGCTCTTTACTGCGGCGCGGAACGTTTCTTGGAAAATTTGGCCCATTGTCGCTCGAGGGACTTTTTAAGAGTTTCCGTACTATCATGAGCTGTAGCGCACGCTTCCTTCTCCAAGATGGACCACACACAAAATTCCAGAGAGTTCAGGTCCGGCGATGAAGGATGCTACAATTCTTTCCCCAAAACGCAGGAAAGTGACGGTCACACCAATCCTGAGTTTTTTTTCGCTGTGTGCGAGGGTGCACCGTCCTGTTGAAAGATAAAAGGCCTGTCCTTGAAGTGCTTCTTCATCGCGACTTATCCTGGAGTCAAATATCCTCGATATACGATTTTTCGTTAACTTTAGCGCCTTCTTTGACGAAAATGAGAGGATATCTCCAACTCTCAGAGATGGTAGCCCAAACCATTACAGAGGCAGGCTTTGGGGCCCAATTGTCCGGGGCCTAATTGTCCTGGGGCCCAATTGTCAGCGGGCCCAATTGTCCTGGGCCCAACTGTCGGGCCACGGCTTCTAATAACCTCATCTGGATTATAATTTTGATCTTTTTGATAGTTACCGTGAAATAATCTCAAAAAATTGTCTCCATTTTCTATGTCTACAAACGTTACTTATTTCGAGACATGACTCAAAATAAGTACCACTTTTAATAAAGTGAGCTGTAATTTATAGGATAAATATAATGTAGAATATAAAATAAATTCAATATAGAATATAAAATAAATTTAATATAGAATATAGAATATATTGAATATAGAATATAGGATAAATTCAATATAGAATATAGAATAAATTTAATATAGAATATAGAATAAATTTAATATAGAATATAGAATAAATTTAATATAGAATATAGGATAAATTTAAGATAAGACAAATTTAATATAATAGATTTGATTTTTAATAGATTTGATTTTAAATAGATTATAAGCTTAATATAGTTCAAAGATAATGGAGGACATAGTAGTTACTGCCAATTACTGTCACCACCCTCGAGTCCTTGCAGCACATGTATTGTAATAGTTAACAAAGGTTAATTTGAGTCAATTTTAATTAAATATTTTAGTTTCAAGTAAATTAGTTGTAAGGGGTCTTTTACTGAGTTCTTCCTTAGTTAAATTTTAACTTTAGGGGTGCTAGTGCTTATGATTATTTAGTGTTTGTTACAACCTTGGCATTTAACTTTTAGCTCCCCTTGAAAGTTTTATCTTCCAAGTAGCATGGGATCACCACAATCTTCCTCCTCCTCACCCCGGGCCCAAGGACTTCCTTATCTACTCATCATGGTGCGATGCACTAGTTCAATTTTGCAGGCATTCGACGCATGTAGATTGTAGATGCACAATAATAAGTGATGACTTTAGGTAGATAGGGTAGAGCTTATAGATTGAGATGTTTATTGGGTGACATCTGAAGAATATCTGTCCGTATAAATCAGATCGAATAAATTCGGCTCTCCAGGTGAATCTTTCTTCCTTGCTGTGAAGTAAACTCAGGATCGAGGATTAATGCAAGGTATAACAAAACAGGGACACAAGCACATTACACCCATTAAGTTTTAATTAATTACTATATTAGTTTTCAGAGGTAGGCACAGCGCCTCTACTTGTAGCGCGCGCTAATAGTGGCGGTTCTTTTTGTGTAGCGGCAGCGCCGCTACTTCTGTGCTAATGTAACGGCAGCGCCGCTACATTTTTCAGAAGCGCTAGAGGTTTATTGCGCTACAGCGCTGCTGCTTTTTTTAAATTAAAAATATTATAGTTTTCTGAGGAATCTAGATAAAAAACTATATACAAGTGCTCGACCCTAGATAGCTTATCAGTTGCAAGTGATATTCAGACAAATCCGCGCAGTGCGACAAACTGATATTCAAACAATGACTCAAAGTACGACCATAATAATGATACGCAATGTGAATATTTGATATGAAGACAAAACCACCTAATACGATCAACTTACACATCATCCTACGCATCTATGTAGATGTGTTAATTGCAATAAAATGGGTTCAACTCAATGGTTATTCTTGAAAAATTCAGCAAATGTGCATCTACATTGCTAGTAACTTTAAAAAAATGAAAGTAATTCAAATATTATTTCGGATGCTACAATCATTTTACTAAAAGTTATTCATTTTTTGAGTACCAACTGAATGCGTTAATAAACGTTTTAAATAATTCTATTGTAATATTTTTAGCGATAGCGTTCTTATATAGTTTAACTGCTAATTTTAAGTCATTATCCAGTTTGATTTCATCTATTTTCCATCATTTTTACAAGACGTTTATCCATCAAATCTGTAAATTTGTGAATTGTATCGGACGTTATCGTCTTACAAGAGTATTCAGTATCCTTCCAGAGCTCATCTTTCGACGAGAACTAACGTCTTCCCAAATGCACATTCTTCTTCAGGATGGACTGAAGCTTGAATTGTGTTTGAACTTATTACTCTTCAGGAAATTCACAGTTGCCTTAGTAAAGTGAAGAGGAGCGTTGTCACGTATGAAAATAACTTTTTTTTAACTACGCAGGTTTCCTTTTCTGCCAATGAACAAATCCACAATTCAAAAAGTTAATATAATTAGCAGAATTTATTTTCACTCCTTTTGCAATCCTGGAAGATCCGACCAGTTCATTTCCAATGGTCCCAGCCCAAATTATCACACCACCACTTCCATGTTGACTTCAAATTCATTGGCGATGTGGTGAGGCATGAGGGAACCAAGCTTTAGCCCATCAGTCGGGGCCGTCGATAGTTTTCACTCATTTTGTCTTTGTAGAGTACTGTTTGGTAATCAGTCTTAAGATACTTCTCCGACCGTAGTAACCTTGTGTGTACCCTTCGAAAGAGGCAATTAGTTTCAATATTCTACAGTGGCGAGTTTTTCCACACAGACTATCTTAAAAACGGCATCACTAGTTTCCAATGGTTTCCTCTTGCGTTCTCTCTTTATCAATGAAAGTTATGTCCCATAGCTATTTTGTATTTGTTCATATCCTTGCGTGTAATCTTTTTTTCAGGGGAACAACAATTAATTTTATACTGTACGTGGCCGTAAATATAATAAATACAATTTTACAGCATATATGATAATTTTTTGGAAAGTAGCGCTGCCGCTACATTTTGCTGTAGCGGCTGTAATTATAATACTACATTATAATACTACATTATTCTAATATATTAAAATACTAAATTATTCTAATATATTAAGATACTAAATTATCCTATCAAATCATTAAAACTTTGAAAATTAAAATTTAATGTCTACTGTTTTTTTCTCTCCTTCAATATTTTGAGGTACAAACAGCAATAAAGTTTGTGCGAAAATTATTTAGCATTTTTATTTTATGTAGGTATAAATAATAGTTTTAGAGGATAATGAATGAATATTAGGACATAATTTAAAAATTTAGTCTGTATAAAATGGCTGATTTAATATACGACTTAACATTTATAAAATTGTAATTATTGAAGGATAACATAATTTGAGAAATTCTAATCCAAATTACTACAGTTCAGAGACCAAGTGATACAACTCACCATATTATTAATTATTGGAAACAAGTTTCAGTTTGTCCACATGGAATATTGATTCTCATATTAATAAAGTTTGTATTACTTCTTTGTACATTAATTTGGAGTTCAAACTGTTGTGGCTTTAATTAATTTCTTTGTTTCTTTCCAAATATTGTTATTAAAAACATTGAAAGAAGAAGTCTCCAGTTTTACAACAATTAATTAGTTTAGTAGGGGTTTAACGTCTGCATCGGAACCAAAGGCCATATCGCTGACACGTCAAAAGGAAATTAAATACAAGGGACCGGAAGAAGCAGTCAGAAAGAAAAGTGAAAAAATAGTGAGCGTTAACAAATTATGAACATGGTTAGAAATATAAGTAAAATATAATCCAAATTGTATTTATAAAGCAGTAATAAACTCATTTGGAATAGAACCTTTACCTGTTTTACTAATTGAGGAAAAATGAGAAAAAAAATAAGTTTTTCGAAATAAAAATTGTATTAAATATTTTTTAAAACCATTTTTTTCTTTTCCATGTTGTTAATCAAACAAAACAAACCTCGAAAATTTCATAACCTCTGCCTAATTTTCAGTCAATTATCATAAGTTAAATTTATAATATCTGTTTACAAATTAGAACAATAAAACTGCACTATTTTGAAATATTTTATAAGTTTTTAAAATAGTTACCCTTTGAAAAAGAAAATAAATTTTTTCTTACATACATCATAGAAAACTAAAGAAAATATTTTGATGGGAAACAGACATAATCTAACTGATATTTCTATTTAAAGTTACCATTTTAAGCAACTGCCAATATAGATTCAGTATATTTTAATGAAAAACTTTATGATTTTATTGACAATTTCAACAAAACTTTATCCACTTACCAATTATCAACAGATGACAAGACTGAATATAGTTATTAACATTGCTTTTTATCACAGAGATTCAGTCCGATTTAATTCAATTTATAGAATGGAACTCCTGAGTTAAGAAGTGTTTAGTTATGAAGCACTCGAGTAATGAAGGAGTAATGAAGTAGTTTTCTTTGGTAAAATCATAGAAAACGATAGTCATTGAGGTATAACTATACCTTTTTCAAATGAAGTTGGCAGAATTGAATAATGAATTGGCAGATTTGAAAAATGAATTGGCACAAGTGAAATTCATATTGCAGAAGTGAAAATGAAAAATGCAAGTATGACAAGCAGTTACAATACAGAAGTTATTTTTTATGAAAATTACAACCTCAATCCAATAGTGGGATTTGCAATCTTCTCCACCAGACACTACCAAATTATACGATAATACTTTATTATAGAATAATACCTAATTATAGGATAATACCCAATTATAGGATACTACCTATAATTGTTTATTTTTTTGAATTTCTTTTTGCCTGAAAAGTTTAACTCAGAACTTCAAATAATAGGCTTGAATGTATTATTTTGTTCAATAAAGTTTATTATTAAAGTTTATTTATTATTATTATTGAATAAGTAAATTTTCTTATATGGCATATCTCTGAACTGAGAAATATATTAGTTCAATGATTTTTTTAAATTTATTCATGAAAAGAATATGCTTTTAATAATAAGAATATGTATTATTACTTTTTAATAGAAATGAATATGCTTTATTTCAAAAATGATCGAGTTCTTTTTATTCTGAAAGCACATTGTCACAACCCTATTTATTGTAAATGTATATCGACCAAACCCAGAACTAGCCTAATATTTAGACTTTACTATGCAAAATAATTACTTAAAACTCACAATTAGATAAATATAAATTAGGTATGCAACACAATTTAGTAAATCTTAGCACCTAACTAATTACTCACCTATACAGAGTGGGAGGTAAGCTATGGTTGAATTTGAAGCTTTTAATTCACTCACTACTTTGAACTTTAATCACAGAGTGTGAAATAATTCTGGCAACAAACACTGGAACATATTTTAATAGGCTTAGTCGAACTCTCAAACAATTTTCTTTCATTAAAACTCATAGAAAATGAAATGTTAATTAAGGAGTAACAATGATATAGTAGTTACTTGCGACTTACCCCAGTTTGATTTGGTAATAAAAGCGAGGCCTGCTTGTACAATAAGGCCATTGAGAGAGATTCGAAGGAAGATTGTAACTTACTAGGTGACGCTTTATTAATTTATGTAATGAACATTATTCAGATGAACCACGTTTATTCTATGAAAAATACAGTAAAAATCCTGTGTTATGAATAGAGCCCGGATTTCTATGCCCTTTGAATCTAGGCGAAATAGCACTAAAACTAGGCAAAATATGCTCTTAAAAATATGCTTTATAGCCCAAATCTATGCTAAATATGCCGTTATAAATTGACTAGTTATACCTTAAATAACGTTTTCTTTATTCAAAAAACATTAAAAACATGCCGTATGAATCAAATGGTAGACTTAATTACGTATACTTTTCTTTAATTTTGAGGTTGTAAGGTATATTATGTTGAATAATGTTTCCCGTTTCAAATGGAAAATTATCGAAATACATTTTTTGTAATTATTAAAAATGGAATTGGAAATCGAACCACGTTTTGTGCATCGCATTTTTAAATAAATTTTAAATTAAATTAAATAATATAGCAACAAATAACCATAAACGATAATTTCTCAGATTCTCAGTTCTACTAAGAGACAGCTAAATTTTTCATTAATATCTAACAAAATATCAGAACAAGAAAAATAAGTCTCTATATAATGATATATGGTAAATAATGAGATTTAATTATTTATTCATCTAGCTAGATAAAAATAATAGTAACTATATTTAGAATATGAATAATTTAGCAATGAACAATCTTAAGTTTTGAAAAGCTTCTTTCTACTTCTTTGAAACTGATGTTTGAAATACATTGCATTTTGTGTTATATTCTTTTCAATCTGCACCTCTTTCACTCCAGTGATACTGCTTCGTAATTATTCTATGAGTTGCAATCCAGGATTATTTGCTACAAAATGGTTGGTATCATGTTGGCATCATCCTCATTTAAATCTACAAAATTTACACTCTTACGCCAATGTTTCGCTGTTCTAAACCATGACCGGACAATTGCCACCCGCGGACAATTGCCACCCGCGGACAATTGCCACCCCCGGACAATTGCCACCCCGGACAATTGCCACCCCGGACAATTGCCACCCCCGGACAATTGCCACCCAAATATTTATTATCAGGCCTCATAGCTAAAATGGTGATACAATATGTATATTATTTTTGTACGATTTACTTTTAATTGTATACATTATAAGATAAAAAATTTCACTCCACATTTCATATTTTTTTATAAAATTAATTATTCCCATAGTTGATGTAATAAATTATATGTTGTTTTTATACGAATTATTTCCATTATTCAATTGATGATGTCCTCAATAAATTAAAAATATCTTCCTTTATCAATATCGAATATCTTCCTTTATAAATATCCATATTCTAGGATATCTATCAGTTGAGATGCTCATTGGCATATAAGCAGTCTTCCCGTACAGATCTTAATGTGATAAGTAAGTGCAGTTTCAAATTGACTAATAATCTGTGAAAAAGTTAATTGGCTTAAAATTGTAGATGCGTGGTGTTTAAGAAAATCTATTAGTGTAAATGCTGAAAATGTTATAGACGAAGATAATTAAACAGTTTTGAATCGTTCTAAAAAAGTGGTATAAAGTATTCGATAACATAAGATTTAAAAATCACATTCGGAAACCGAATAATAATATTTTTTTATCTTATAATTTATATAATTAATAATTCATCGTAAAACAACAATATACATATTTTATCACCATTTTAGTTAAGAGGCCTGATAATAGATATTTGGGTGGCAATTGTCTGGAGGTGGCAATTGTCCGGGTGGCAATTGTCCGGGGGTGGCAATTGTCCGGGGGTGGCAATTGTCCGCGGGTGGCAATTGTCCTAGCTCCGTTCTAAACTGTGATACAGCATTTGATTACTTGTAGCTACTCAGCTTCACATTGCATGGCTTGCATAACACCCAAATTCATCAACTAAATTTCATACCATGACGTCATTAGACTGCTTAACTTTGGGTATTATTAATTAATGAGTTGTTAAGACTGCGAGGACTTGGAACTAAATGACTTACTAAAATATCACAAAAAAAAATCTGTAAATAGAAAATGGAGCAACGTAGCATAAACTTTAATATCTCTTAAATAGAGTTTTGCATGTTGCAGCATAGACAAAAATATACTTAAATAGAATTTTATATGCTTTGTATGCAAAATAGATCAATGCCTATAAAGCATAGATCATCTATGCTTTTATAGCTTTCTATGCTGTTATTCTGTTAGAGCATAGAAATCCGGGCTCTAGTTATGAAGCACTCGAGTAATGTAAGACCTGAATTATGACATGCACTTGAGTAAGAAGTATTTTATAAGTATATATTAAAGAAAATGTCATGACTAGGCTGTGACAATATGCACTGCATAATATGCACCATATGCACTAGGAAATTGTGCATATAAATGCATTTAATATTTTGCCTATGACTTTAATTATATGGAATGCATTTTGCATATGCAAATTCATTTAATATTCGTGTAAAGGTATAAAATTGGATAATAAAAATATAGAAGCGTTTATTAACTTAGGAAAAAATTAATATCTCAAACGAAGGTCAGAACGCATTGTTTGAAATCGAAAGAAAGAGTGTACAATCTTTTTGTTCAGCTTCAGGTTAGTGATTTGTACAATTGTTGAATACAAAGTATTAAAAAATATAAAAATAAATAATAAAATACATACTGAACCGAATTGCATGCGGTTTGCTGAATAATGATCATAGACCTTAGTTCTATAATATTATGTAATAAACTCATTTTTTCCCCGGAGCCTGTAGACTCGTGGACGACCTTTAAATTCCGGTTCGATATTACGAAGTCTTTAATCATAGTCTACTTTAGACATTTTTTTTATCAGTATTACTATATTTTGTCTTATCTCTGGTGAATAATGGTAATATTTTGTTACCATGAAGTACAGCAATATATATTTTAAATCTTTTACGAAGCACTACGAGAGCTTAGCGCTATACTACTTGCTTTCCTCAACTACATATAATCAAAGTAGCCCTATTAATGCGGCTAACACCAGCTACGACCCTACTTTCAAATGTAAAACATGTTGTTAATAATGTCTTGTTCGAAATAATATCCCTTTAGACATACACATGATAGATATGGTAGGTTACGAATTATCTGCCAGTACTACAAACAATAAATAAATTATTATTATTACACAGTGCAACCAATAACAATTTTTATATTGTTTTTCTCATGTGTCCGAAGATGTAGTACTGATCGATAATTTTGAACTTACCATGTGTTATATATAAAGTAAGAGTAATTTATAGGTATTTCTAATATAAGTATTGAACTAAGCTGCACATCGGAGCCACCCCTTCCCAAAGCAAAATGAGGAAGAAAGTGAAGAGAATGAAGGAGAGAACTTAAAAAAAAACCTTTGGGAAAATGTAAACTAATGAATGCTAGAACAAAGTTCACGGTGATTTCGCTACCGTATCTGGTTTAATTAAAGATGACCTGATATAAGAAATTATGGCATCCCTCTAAAAAAATCAATCGTTCCTTTGCCTGAGAACAGAACATTCCCTTGCCTGAAGTGTCTATTTCAGTTCATTTTATATTTACTTTCTTAATATCCATATACATTTTTATTTTGTTAATTTAATGTACAGTACTTATACATTTCTATTTAAGCAGTTAATTTGCAAACTTACTTTTTCATTTGATTTTTTTTGAATGCATATATGCATCTTTAAATGCATATATGCATTTTGAAATGCATATTCATTTTCTCATTTGCATATGCACTATTGTATTTGCATACATTTGCATATGCAGTTTCAAATGCATATGCAGGTTATAATATGCATTACATATATGCAATGTCACAACCCTAGTTATGACACGTAAGTTATCGCTAAAATAACCAAAGTTTTCTAAGATTTTAGACATAGAAAACTAATCTAGTGTTCCTGAGTTATGACGGCACCAGTACTTCATTAACACGTTCCCCGCGTATGCTCATTTGCAATCAAATCCGCTATTGCGTCACATTTTTTTTGATGTACTAGCCAATGCGCAGCTTGGCAGAGTCAAGAAAGGAGATGAGTGTGTTGTCATATATTATTACAGTAATTTGAAACAAGAAAACTCGTGGTACAAATTTGGTACAATACGCAAATAGAAGAAACTTGTTAAAGTATATTGCGTATTGTACCATATGTGTACCATGTGTTCTATAGGCTTATCTCGCGATGACTAGTGTGTTCTTTTATTTTTATTGCTTTTCGTGTTATAAACTAGTATATAAGCCATTAATTCTTTGTCCATTGGTTTCAACATCATCATTGATCTTTTTCCTGAGAAAGATGATGAAAATGAATTTGAAAGTGATTTTCCGGGTGAGGAATTTTCGCAAGAACCTTTAGTACTACTACAATCTAGTGATTCTGAAGATGATTTTGGTGAGGATACATCAAATACGATCTCTGCGAATCCTATTTCATCTCAAGATGATGCGCCACAAAATCTGGATGAAGAAAATGAAGGGCAATCAGTGACTGCAAGAGATCGTCTATTCTTCTTCTTAGGAAATGAACAATTTATGGTTTACTTTGTAAAATATGTTTCAGTTTGTAGAAATTTATGTTTATATCGTATGCATTATTATGTTTTGTTCTCTGAGTATTGTTCATATTTCATTAATTTTGAGGAAAATATATTTTTATACTTTATGAATTGTTCAAATGTTTCGTAGTTTGATCGATTTTTTTCCTTATATATAGGAAGAGTATATTTGTACTATTGGAAATGACTAAATTAAATATTTAGTTTAGTTATTTATGAATCTTCGATTTTTTTTGTAGTTTTAGGAAAAAATAAATTTTTAATTTAGAAAATGTTCTAAGAGGACAATGTATTTGTTTTGATAGATAAACCTAACATTTTTTGATTCATCTGAAATTTATTAATGTATTCCTAACCCTGGAATAAACAAATGATCTTAAGTTTTCATGTGTATTCCATTTATTCAGATGTATGTAAATTTGCTGACTTGGGTCACATGTGTACCAATACGCGATTGTGGATAGTACCTCATGGTACACATATGGTACAATACGTGGGGAACGTGTTAATCAGGAGTTTCACTTTATATTAGTTAATGTTTGTTTTTACTCGTAATTTACTGTTCGATATTACTATTGCTTTAATAAAAGAATTTCTTATTTTAATATATCTAGATATTCTGAATTAAGAAAAGATGATAAATAACTTTTTTTCATCATGCAAGATATTAGCAGCATACGATATATCTTGTTTGTATCACTAAGTATCTTAATGAACATCTTATCCAAGGTGTACCAGAGAGTGTTACTGGTTATAACAGGTAGAATTAAAAGAAATTTATTTAAGGCTATTTATTATGACAAGATTCACTATATTATCAAAATGTAAAAAGAGTTTTCATACACGTCATAATATTATACAGAACTAATGATATTTATACAATATATAGATATTTTCAGAGGAGGAAGATTATCTTCTTCAACATGAAAGATAATCTTATTGATGCAAATTGAAAGAGAAACACTAGCAAGAAACTAAGATGGTAACTGCAACATATTGTTGAGGGTCCTGAATCACACCGTATAATGTAACTGATCTGAATTCGCTTATCATCACCGCTCAAAACAAGAGATTCTTGTTTAGTTATTAATTTAACTAATGAGTGATAATTTTCTTAGTTGTCTTCCTTAATTTTTTATTCGGAAAGTAATCTTAATGTCCGTGGTATACTTGATCTTCTCACAATTTCCGTAATAGTTGCACGACAGTTTGGACAAGAATCACTGAAATAAAAACAATATAAAGTTAATCATTTTTTTGTGATGAATAAGGTTATGATCAAATTAAATTAGATACCAGACAATTAAATTAGCCAACTATTTCTCCTTTTAGTATATAGTTTTGGAAGAGAAGAAAAAAATATTGATTTATATAAATATTCTGTGTTGATATATGATGCTGATACAAAGAATCGACTATCGAGATAACTTTAAACCTTTAATTAATTCAGTAAAGAAATTGAAGTCTTTCAAGCTTGAAAAGTTGAATAGGCTACCAATTAGGCAGTTTTTGTTGCAGAATTTTTTTACATCGTTTCACTCTAGAAAGTGTACGGTAAGTGACTATTACAGTTCACAGTTTAAATTAAATGTTTCAATGATATTCTAACTTACTCTGAATTACTGCTATCAGGTCCAAACCAATTGTCCGCGCAGGCTTCGCAGAAATTGTGTTGACATTCGAGCAATAGAACCAAGTCTTTATCCGTGGAATATTTTTCGAAACAGAGACCACACTCGTCATTGAAGTTGTATGAATTGGTGCTGAAGGTAGAAAGCTTCTCCTTCCACTGCGATCTTGTTCCTTCTGAAATGTCATCGAAGACAATAGGAATAAAATTATCTTTATCCCCTTGATAAAATCCCTCTTCGTCGAATAAATTGAATCCACTGTTATTATAGAAATCTTGATCTTCAGATTGAACATCTTCATCATCAGAATATTCTTCAGAATTATTGTTTTCTTCTTGGTTGCCGTTATGTCCGAGATCGATGTTAAGTCTGTGATCTATGTTAGGTCTGTGATTGATATTAGGTCTGTGATCTATGTTATGTCCGTGATTGATGTTAGGTCTGTGATCTATGTTATGTCTGTGATCTATGTTATGTCCGTGATTGATGTTATGTCCGTGATCAATGTTATATCCGTGATCGATGTTAGGTCTGTGATTGATGATTGGTCTGAGATTGATGTTAGGTCTGTGATCGATGTTAGTGTTACGTCTGTGATCGATGTTATGTCTGTGATCAATGTTAGGTGTGCGATAAATGTTAGGTCTGTTATCAATGTTAGGTCTATGATCGATGTTTTGTCTATGATCGGTGTTAGTTCTATGATCGATGTTAGGTCTATGATCAATGTTACGTCTGTGATCAATGTTAGGTCTGTGATCGATGTTATGTCTGTGATCAATGTTAGGTCTGTGATCAAAGTAAGGTCTGTGATCAATGTTAGGTCTGTGATCATTGTTAGGTCTGTGATCAATGTTAGGTCTGTGATCAATGTTAGGTCTGTGATCGATGTTAAGCCCGGTATTGATGTGATGTCCGTGATTGATGTGATGTCCTTGATCAAAGTTATTTCCTTGATTGCTGTAATGTCCATGTTCGATATTATGACTGTGGTCAATGATAAGTCCGTGATCGATGTGATGTCCTTGATCAAAGTTATTTCCTTGATTGCTGTAATGTCCATGTTCGATATTATGACTGTGGTCAATGATAAGTCCGTGATCGATGTGATGTCCTTGATCAAAGTTATTTCCTTGATTGCTGTAATGTCCATGTTCGATATTATGACTGTGGTCAATGATAAGTCCGTGATCGATGCTATGCCCGGTATTGATGTATTGACCATGATCATCAGTATGACCATAATTAAAATTATGTCCATGATCAAAGTTATCTCTATAATCGATATATTGGCCATGATCGATGCTGTTTACTTGATCTATGGTAGTGTGATTGATATCTCCATGATCAATATTATGTCCATAATTAATGTTATATTCTTCATCGATATTAAATCTTTGCTCGTCAAGCTCTCTAGGATTGCTGTTGCCTGATTGCATGTTGCGTAGTATACGTTGATACAAGAATTGTCTAACGTGTTCACTGTGTCGGCGCTGCATCGTTCTGAAACTGAGAAAATCATATTATTTGTAAGTTGAAGAGGAAAACTCGCATCCTTGGTTGTAAACTGCAAGACCTCCGTGTCATTCTAACTTCTATTTAATTTCGTACAGATGTTAACAAATGGTCATTAGATATGGTAATTGAGCTCTACATGAATATGTAACTCGAGCAGTAAAGTGTACACTGTACAGTATGAATATGTAGCAATAAACACATTTCTTTCAATATTTCAATAACAGATGTTAATAAGAATTTATGAACTTTACCAAATTATTAATGCAAATCATGTTAATTTTTATTCTAACGGTATTATAATGAAAATACAAGCTATTGATATTCTTTACACGCTTTTCATTGATTAAAGATATTTAAACTAGCATTCCAGTAATAAATGAGTCTTCAGCAAACACATTCCCTAACAATCCCCCTGTGGGAGAGGAAACTATTGTACAACTATCGCACTGAGATTCAATCCACTTTTTTGAGCTACAGTTACATTATTATATGAAAAATGATGAAACAGCTAGTAAAGTTTTCATATGATAAATAAAACTGAAGACTTCACACTATATAAGATACTTACTGCTATGTTTGCTGACGGTAAAATTCTTCCTAAGTCTGATGTATGTATTTTCTAGGAGAAAACTATTGAAAACCAAATATCAATTACAACTTAGTAACTCAATAATTCGAAAGTAAACGGGACACTCGGTTTTCCACCAACTGGTTGTCGAAGCTTCAAACAAGTTACTGAATGGTTAGGAGAAAATTACGGGGTTTATATACCTCTGAGAAGACCCGCCCACATGCGTGTTCCAATCTCTGTATGAAATTAGATTCAAAGATTAATTTAGCCACGCCTTCAACCACTAAGTCCTATGTTATGGAGAGATTTAAAAATAGATAAAACAAAGGTAATAGGAAACCTGTTCCCAAGTGTACTTTGGATATGAATTCACCTTTAATTAAAAAGTAACGGACAGATATAACCACGTGTTAGTGTATACCATACTATAACCATTTTGCTTATCTAGTTGATATAAAGTTGACGAATAATAAGACAATAGTGATACCTTCTTTAAAATTCAATTCTATAAGTAAAATTTATTAGATCCTATTCTTGCAATGAACAAAAATTTTCTCCAGCATGAACATTTCTCAAAAGATAATGATGTCATCTGTCAAAAAGAAAAATACAAGCAACCGAACTTACGATTCATCCAAGTTTAAACATAATAACGTTAAATACTTTGATATGCGAAGTTAGTAATATATATTATATGATCCACAATGAATGAACATAAAATATAACAGTCGGTAACCTGTACCGACTGTTACCCACATGCGTACCCTGTATAAGCTGAAACAAATTCAGAGACAATCGAGCTGAAGTGAGTACGTGACGTCATCAAACCAACAATCTGAAATTTAAATTAATACAGGTAGTACTGACCGATAATTCGGAACTCACTCTAACCATGTATTTTCCGATTTTATTTTAATCCCTATTTATTCCATTATAACTTATTCAAAAACCCGTTTGAATTTCAGAAAATGTTTTTAACACGTTAAGATTTTAAATTACAAACAACTTGGTATTATCAAATAACAGTACATATAGGTTTTTATCATAAATAGGAGTACCTCCTATTTATTACAAAGGCAAAGTTCATTACTAAGCAGGTAGCAGAAAGTAATTCTTCATCATAAAACATGGTTACATATTAGGCTTACAGGTATCATATTCCTACATACAGAACAAAAAACCTGTATCTTATTTGATTCTAATTTAAAATACAACAAAAAAATCAAAAATCAACAATGGCTCAAATCTCACATCAGAATAGGTGAGTAATTAGTTTGATACTTTGATTTTTATATTTGTGTTGCTGGGTTATTTCATAAAAATGAGTGTGGCCACTAGTTAATTCATATATTTAGTATGAAAAATTACTTTTCTATTCAATTTTAAATAATAAATATTATTATTTGGTTAAAATAGCGTAGGTATTAATAATATAGATTTAGATTTGAACTGGCAACTGTCCTATTTTCCCCCCCTGATAGTGATCTGTAAAATGTATTTGTAGGACAGTTACAACATTGTTAGAGGTAACTATTGTCTTCACGTGTTCTGTATAGCGTAATCTAAGTAATACACCTCTAACATGAAAATAGCACTGGTCGTAAACATGCATGACATTGGCTACATTAAGTATTGCTGGCATTAATCTATTTGACAAAACGTCGAATTTATTAACTTTTGAAATTCTACTTATTAACATTGATCATAATTAAGAATCAAATAGACTTCTTAGTAATTTTGCAAGTTCTTGATCTTCTAATATTAGTTCTTTTAGATCTATAAATTAACAAGGCCTTTATATTATAATATATTAATTTCAGTTGGGGGAATAAAACACAGTTAACACAATTCTAATATAATGATTATCTGGTGCAATACACTTGAACAAAGTTATTTATTTCTTTAGTAATTACACTATATTATTATGAAGTGTTTCTTTTCTTAGCTGAACAATATTAGTGAAGCTCAAATATTATATGTTCTTTTCTACCGGCAGATATTTAATAAAAACACAGAGTCAATTTATGGAATGATATCCAATTGCTAGCTGATCAATTGTCTCAAGACTGTGAGAGCTGAACACACTTAGACTATACACTCTATACAGATAACACACTTTTAGTCAATCTAGACTCGAATAAGGGACTGAACTGAACAGAGCTAAACTGGTCTCATCCTTTTTTATTGAGTGAGATGAAGGCTAAATGAACCTGGATTTTCCTGGCGGATTGTAGGCTTACATCAAAGTTAATAATATAATTGGATTCCTGTTTTTACATGAATTTGGGACTAAATAACATGTCCATAAATTTGAGTTTGTATTTCCTAACACCTCTTCCTTGATTTGTTATTGAAGAGTTTTGCACGTTTATAAAGATTAAGTCTGAGTTGTAAAGTTGAAGTTTTTCAGCGTATTCATAATTGATTAATTACTTTAATTAGATCGATTGTTAATATTTTATGCACTGGCCAAACATCAGAACAAGTTGGTTATACGTGGTTATACTGACATCCGGCCTGAAACCAATACATCGAGACCGGCATGACAACGTTGGCCAATAGTTTCATTCTGTATTGGGCCAACGTTGATTGAACATTATAATGCTTACTGGGTAATAAGTATTATGTATTTTTCATTTTAATTGGCATCCATGAGACCTGCAGGTACCATGGATACCAACTGAAAAAAAATGAGATGATAATTTGTATACAGTTTTTTTCTTATAGATGACCGAAGATGTGAAAAGAACCTGTAATTCGTAACTTACCCTACGTTTATAATGACATCTTGCTAAACAAATGTGTATGTAGTTATATAAAACATTGTCCCCCGTATAAAATAATTTGGGTACTCAAGGGTTAAAGTAGTATAATGTAAATTAATAACTAATATTTTCACCAGAATTATTTTCATTAGAAATATATGAAGCATTGTTTGTTTCAGATATCAATATGGATCATTGCCTTCACACTAATTACTAGTCTCTCTCTCTAATAGAAAATCCTAAGCATGATTATTAAAATCTTAATCATGGATTAGCAGAGATTATTATCATTTAATCCTCGAAAGAAGGATCTTCTGAACATTTGGAAACAATAAGAGTCTAGCTACAGTCTTTGAATGTGAAAACTTAACATTAGACTAAAAATAATCAGTACCGATTGAATAACACTATACCAGTAAGGTAATAAATAAACAGTTTTAATTGTAGTAACTGAATTTTTGAAACTAATTTCTATGAAAATTCAAGTTGATTTATATACTTTTAATTAAAGTTATTGTAATATAAATTATTTAGGAAACATTGAAAATGTGTATACACTAATATTTAAATGCCAGTAATTCTTCCCAACTCTTCAGGTGTAAGCCATGGTAAAACGTGTAAGCCATTATACAACGTGTAAGTCATCATGCCATGGTAGGTACAACGTGTAAGCCATGGTAGGTATAACGTGTAAGCCATGGTAGTTACAACGTGTGAGCCATTGTAGGTACAACGTGCAAGCCATGGTAGGTACAACGTGTAAGCCATGGTAGGTACAACGTGTAAGCCATGGTAGGTACAACGTGTAAGCGACAGTCTCTTTGCTCCTTTACCATGTCTGTATGCTTCTGTACGATGTCTGTATACTCCTTTACGATGTCTGTATGATCTTTTGCGATGTTTGTGTACCCCTTCACAATGTCTGTGTGCCGCTTTAGGATGTATGTATGCTCTTTTACGATGTATGAATGCTCCTTTACGATGTCTGTGTGCCGCTTTACGATGCCTGTATGATCTTTTAGGATGTAAGTATGCTTCTTTATGATGTTTGTATGGCTTTTTACGTTGTCTGTATGTTACTTTGATTCAAGTGGTTTGGAATACTCAAAAGGGGGTTTCACAGTCATCCAGATAATTTTTATCAACTGAACGGAAAATTGGAATATTGCCAAATTCAGGTTGATCGATTCTATCACACAAAGTTATGTTCACTTGCTTTGGGTTTCTGGAATTTTCTTTGGTAAAAGTAATTGGTTCTTCTTCAATATCGGCTTCCTCATCATAAAAATCTGAGTCCAGCACATCATCGTCGTTCACAATAAGTTCTGCATCGTAATCACTGATAGCATCTACAGGGGCAATCAGGTGCTCCATGCAACTTTTTTTCTCTTTGAAAATTAAAATGATGTTGTTGGAAACTTAGAAGAACCTGGAATATACATAGATATAAATATTTTTACTTTATTCATCAACTACCTACATAATTATAACCACCAATATTCTATATAAAAATAGAAGCAAATATTAAATATTGAAAATCAACTTGGACTCAATCGTACACGGCCACGAAAGTCCTATCAATCTCATAAAACTTATATTAAATCATTACTAGAGACCGGATTTCCAGTCGTTAAAAACTAGTCAAAATAGCACTATTAAGATGGTCATTATAGCAAGATAAAATAGCAGTAATAGTCGTATAAAAAAGCTATTAAGTTCTAACAACGAGCAAAATAGTTCTTTAAGCTACCAAAATAGTCGTAAAAACAAGCAAAATAGCAGTATAAACAAGCAAGTTATAGCTACAAGTAAGTTGTTTTCTATGAAGAAAGAAGAAAATGTTTAATGGTACACTAACTTAAAAATATCGCTGTTTTCTTGTTTCAATCTGCATAAATTAAATTAGACATTTTCTTCTATTTTTCATTTTTGTATGTATTTTTGACCGTTGAATAGGATGATAAAAATTACCTTCTTTTTCTAGTTTTCCATAATGATTATAGTGAGTTAATACATAATAGCAGTATGACTCATAATTTTCGCTTAATGATATTACCCATTTCTGTTAAACAAAATGCAATAATTGGTGGTGAAGAACCAAAGAAATGCATTGATTTATTCCTCCATTATGCGACAGTTGTACTTACGCATAGAGTTTTGATTTTTAAATATGAGTGAACATAAGTTGATTATTAATATTATTTAATTATTAAGATTGACATCTTCAATTAGGTTGCTTTCATGAAATAATCAAAACACCAGTGATTAAATATTTTTTTAATTCCAACGTGAACATATTCTAAGACAACGACTAGTTTAAATATAAAGTTACTTTAATTTTATTTAAGTAAACAGTTTTATGAGAAGTAATTTTATATCTTTCTCTAGGTAACTAAGACTATTTCTGACAGAAACGATAACAATATAACATAAATTAAATAATTAAGTGAACGGTTTTACGAGAAATTACATCCTACTCCATCTAATCAAGAAAAAAGTCTGAACGAAACAATAACAATGAAACAGAAGTTAGGCAATAACAACGGAACTTAACATTAAAAATTATTGCACGAAATGACTAGGAATTTCTTTATGTTTGCAGTTGTTAAGTTGAGACGTTTATCAGAGAGAACATTCTTTAGTTTAGAAAAACTTCTCTCCACTTCAACTGATGTCACTGGTGCATACTTGTACAGATGAGAATTGCGGGCGATGTTCTCTTCAATCTCCACTTCCTTATCCCCTACTATTACGTCCCTGATTTTTTTCACAGCTTTTAGTCCTGGATTGTTCAATACAATATGCGCGCACTTATTCCTTACAGCAAGCCCTACACTTCCATATGCGACGCTCATACTTTGCAAGGCACCTTCGAACACACCTACTGCATCTACGACTTTCAAGTTCCGCTCTTCTAGTTTCTTGTTTGAGTCCGGCAGTGTTGAAAAGTTGGCAGATATGTAGATGAGATTGTTCCTGAGCGATTCATCATCTAATAGTTGTTGCGACACTTAAATTGTTGAGGCATCTTCGGGATCAAGTAAACCAACTATGGTTTTAATGATGTCGAAATGCTTAGCGTAGTACAGAGCTGCGTCGAGCCAAGTCCCCCACCTAGTGAGTACTGGTTGTGGTGGGAGTGCTTAGTTGGGAGCAGTGTGTTTGAACAAATCCACTCTTGACGGAGCCTTAAGAAAAATTTTCTTCACATTCGCAATTAATTTGTCAACATTAGGGAAGTTGAGTCTGATCTCTTCTGCAATTCGGTGCAATCTATTAAATTGCCCTTTTCCTATGGGATTGATAGTAAATTATCACCTATTTTCTAAGTAGATGAGGCTTGTTAATAAACTTATCCCATAGAGCAAATTAAGTCTCCGGGTTCTTTAACAATTATTTGTATTATCTTAACTTGAAGAGACTTGGAGGTAATTGATTGAATTCTATTAAACTGACAAATGACTAAACGGTAAAAGTTTTTAGGAAGTAAATTAAACACAAGGAAGTTTTAAATGGGTGTACTTATATTAAAGTTCGAATAGTACAGAGTTCTAAGACTTACGCACAAGTCTTTAAATAACACAACACAAGTTTTAAATAAACTAGCGGTTGAGTAAACTTAAGGGTTTTAAAATAAACAAGGTTTTGAGTAGCCAACTCACGAAACCCGTGGATGGACAAGTCCGACCGGACTTGGTCTGACCAACCAGTCTTCAAGAGACCATCGCGAACTATGAACACTTTAGTTAGGTGCCAATGGTATTTAAAGGGTGAACTGGAGAGTCCAACCTTCCAGTGAGTGAATAAACTTCTGTTAAGGTACTGATAGTACTTTTCAAAGATGTTTTTCTACTCACTGCAGATAGAAATAACACACAATGCATTATTCAAATTTAACACGCTAGTGGTAATGGCTTTCTATACGATTAACATATAGATCGATCAGATTTACTAATAGTTCATTTTAGTGAAACCTGATTTTCTAATAAACATCCAAATTTAAGCATACTATTTCAGAGTCCTGTTTAACCTAATACATGATCAGAAATGTTACAAGTTCCTAACTATTAATTAAGTATTTCAATTAGAATAATTGAAATACTTACTTAATTCCTTTTAAATTAATTAAGTATTAATTTCAATTCTATCTATAGAAAAAGAACTCAATATTCTAAGTTGTATAACTGATTTACAAAGTTCATGAAGTTATATAACTTAGTACAAATTATAAAGTTTTATTCTGAATTACAAGTTATAGCTCTGGGTTACAAGTTATAAAGTTATGTTCTGAAGTTACAAGTTATATAGCGACTTACATCACAGCTATTCGTTTATAATTATATTCGAGCTCCTAGCGAGAATAACATGACCATAAATTTAAATAGCATTTCCTTCTAATGAACAGTGTACAAGATTAAAAAGATTATGTCTGATTAAATGATTATCAAATTATAGAAATTGAAAGATTAAGTAAAGATACAAGTTCAGCGTATTAACAATCTTTCCATTGTTAATATCACTCCCCCCTTCATGTTTCAACCGACTTGTCGGTTGAATTTCAATTTCTAAACCCTTATTATCGAAATCCAATCGAAAAATATCCTAACAAATTTCGAACAACACTCGGAAAACATCCTATGAAATTTCTTAAAATTTCTAAGTCCGAAACACAAATTATATCTATTAAAACAAAAGAAATTTAATCTCTTGATCCATGTATTATGAATTTCAGATTAAAATTTGATCTGCTAAATAGATCAGTCTTTTCATCATAAAAATTGGGTGTACAAAAGTATGATGACAAGACAATTCCTATCATATAAGTAATCATGAATTCTACCTCTGGTCACGATATTAAATCAAAATAGATTGAAAATTTATAAGTTATTCTACTCATATTCAGAAACATACATCAAAAATATATTTTCATTTTAGGGGATTTATTTAACTAATAAAGATATTCAAATATCTAACCTTGTTTATAATTATTCAAAATTGAACCTTAAATCCCATTTCATTCAGTTCTAAAATTCAAAACATGAAATATCAAATCTCAAAATTCAAGTTGAACAATCATAAAACTTCAATCTATAACTGCTAAATTTATATTTAAATTTTTTTAAATAAAAGTAACCATTACCTTTCTAAAAATTAAATATGTATGTTCTCAATTCTTAAACACTTAAATGGAAATAGTATCCAGGTGAATGTCTAGTCATTGAAAACACCCTTAAAGTTTTTCTTCAAAATATAAAGTTCGTTTAATACTTTACTGCAATATAGTCCAACTATAAACATCTTACTTTCATTCAAGAACCAAAATTATAATGCTTACAAATAAGATTATCAATAAAATCTAAGCATACGATTATAATATATCTACTATTATTATATCTTCTACTTCAAGCATCGTAATTTGAAACGTCAGAAATAAAGTTAAGTAATTTTCAAATGAAATTAATTTCAAAATCAATAGAGATTAATTACTTTTCATATTTCCAATGAATATAAGCTATAGTCAATAGAACTTAGTTAACCTTTATATCTCAAATGAATATAATCTATAGTCAATAGAACTTAGTTAACTCTTATATCTCAAATGAATATAAGCTATAGTCAATAGAACGTAGTTAACTTTTATATCTCAAATGAATATAATCTATAGTCAATAGAACTTAATTAACTTTTATATCTCAAATGAATATAATCTTACATCAAAATCGAAACTTCATTATAGTTTATTCTAATTCCAAAATATTCATTTCAAAATATATGAGTATAACTAAATTCGTTATTACTTATCTTAAACTTCTCTCTTCTTAAACTATGGTTATATATGTTATGTAATATTATACGAGCTATATTATTGGTTAGTATTCATCTATACTATTGTTAGCCTTACATAACCTATTTTTATTCGTATTGAATAAACATATTCAGATTTCGTTTAAAATATTCAATGAAATTAAAAGTTACTTTAATTAAAATGTTCAACTTCGAAATCTGTAAACTATCAAATGAAATCTTAAGTAATCCTTTAAAGAATTAATTTTCAAATAAACATCAATGATTAAAGGCTCATAACCTGAATGTTTCAATAAGCAATTAATATTTAATCTTTCTTTAAAGTAAATTCAAAGTATAGAAATCTAAGTTAATTGGACTAAAGTAGTAATCCAAAATTTAGAATAATAAGATCAAGGTGAAATGATCTAAATGTGTCGGTACCATCAGAGAAGACTTCTCAAAGTAGGTACATGAGAGTTGAAGCCCCCATGTTCATTCTCCTCCTTCAGAATGAATGGTTCCCTCAGGTTACCGGGCATTGGTTTGTGACGTCACCAAGTATGACTGCGAAGTCGTCACCAAGTATGACTGTGAAGTCATCATCAAGTATGACTGTGAAGTCATCATCAAATATGAAAGGGAAGTCGTCACCAAATATGACTGAAGTCGTCACCAAGTATGCTCCACTGATCAGCCTTCTCGTCACCAGGCGTAGCTCGGCTTATCCTTTTCGGATCAACAAGTTACTGGTGTTGGATTGTTCCAACATCTGGTTTGTTATTGCTCTGGTCCAGTTTCTCGAGAGATGTTTTTCAAGTTTTGGGAATAAAAATAAATCAGCATTAATTAGGATTATATTTTTACCTAACTATTACTTTTTAGACTTACAGTTGAAGGATAGTATTACTTATTTTACCATTGCTAAAACATGATTGTTTTAATTATTTCCAAAATTTTGTACAATGATTCTACAAAATTCTTTAATATTATAGTATTGTTATAATCCTTCAAGTAATATTATAGTTTGATAATATATATCTCACATAACATTTATTTCAATATAGCTCATTCAGTTTACAATACATATTCCTATTATTATAAAACTGTAAAGAAGGGGTTAGTTATATATATAACATATTTTTCACTTAAAACTAGGTTCATGAAAATCTTGGACACAATCAAAACTGTTATGTTTCTTTTTATTGTTACGTTACTTTACAAGATTTTCACTTATAGTGATAAATTCATAGTAAAATTAAGTAATTCACCTTCAACCGATGTCTTGCCCATAACGTCAGATCGTCAGATGGATGGGGTTCATTGCTTTTGGCCTCTTTTACGTGTGTTTCTGCAATTACAGGTGAACTTTACTAGCTTATACAAGAAACTTACATCTTACATAGATTATTTATCTACCATTACATTACATTTCATCAATAATTATAAGTGTTAATCAACATAATTTTCTTAATTACTCTTAACTTACAAACACACAGTTATTTATATATATTTTATGTTTCACTAAACATCAATGCATTATATATATAATTTACATTTCTTTAAACATCAGTGTATATTGTAGTTACCCTGAAGAGTTAATGTTATTGATCTAACCATTGAAAGAAATTAATTGAACACAAACTATGTCGTTTTTTAGCTTTTCAGTATATTTCGTTATGTTCCTTTTATAATCATAAATTCTCGTACAGAATTAAATCTCATTATTTTTTTCATTTGCTTTAACTCAAGTTTAATGTATTCATTTACTTTTTCAAGTAATAATTTAAATATCATCAAGATTCTTGTTATCATTAAACTCAATTCTCAAAAATATTTTCGTAATTCCCATTTATCATTAAAGAGTCTTTTACTCTTATTTCAGTATCATTAAATTTTTCAAACGTTTTCTTTATTTGAATCCATACATTATTTATTAAATTATTTAACTGTCCCTTTTAAACTCAAACTTTTTAATTACATTTAAACTGCTATACTGAGTTTAATTAATAAATTCATATACGTAACATGAACGTATTTTACAATTCTCGTTACATTTATTTTTATGAAATAAATCCGTTCTATTCGATCGTTTTTATTATTTACGATTTCATTTTAATCCTTTTTATACTCATGTTAAATCAACTACATTCATTCTTTTATAAATCTGGAAATATTACGGTTCCCCCTTGAAATTTTTCTTTAGAAGAAGATTTTCTTCTCAGGGTATTTACTGTACTCTGGTTGACCTTTGAACCTGCAATTACTGTTTTCTCTTAGTAATATTTACCCTTACAGTTTAGAATGAATATTCTTTATGTATTAGGAATATTCCCTTTTTTCAAATATCAACATATAAATTATTATACATCTTGATTTATAACTTTCTAATATATTTATCTCACAATTCTATGTATAATCACACTTAATTACACTTCAATTCACTATTGTAATCTTTTTGGGGTCTAATTTTATTCTTCACTCTGAGAGGAATAAATAGAATGTTCCCCTGAGATTATTCTGAAATTCTTTAGAGTCTATTTTATTCTTCGTTCTGAGAGGAATAAATAGAATGTTCGCCTAACTTATGTTTGGAAATTCTTTAGGGTCTACTTTATTCTTCATTCTGAGAGGAATAAATAGAATGTTCCCCTTAAGATTGATTCAAACATTTCCTTCATAACAGAATGGTTATATATTTATATATTATCATATATAAAAGTTTTAACGAACTATATTTTTCATCAATTATTTTATATATCATTGTACATAAACATTAGAATTTAAGTACATGTATATTATATTGCATATTTTCATTATACATTCAATAATATTCGACTATTTATTTAGAATTCATTCCTAAATTTATATATCAAGAATTCAGTATCTTTATTTTAATTAACAAGTACAAACATTTTTATTTATCATCTTGAAATCAAAAATTCAACATAAAATATTACACTTCTATTATAAATAAAAGAATTCAAATTAAATGTGAAATAATATTAATTGAAATATTTGCTTCGTATCTTGTTATCATTCAAAACATTCGTTAAACTCTCCATTTGTTAAGGTGTTTCAAATATTAGTTCCTGCTACATCTTGGATTGTATTACAATACAGTTCATAGAGAACAGTAGATTGATTTACTGCATGTCATTTAATTATAAGTAATTATTAATTCTTATTCATACATTGTTCTTACAGGTTCTAATTCCCACACAAGTAATAACTTATATTACTTCAGTTCCTCAAATTTATCATATTATTATTTATGATATTACACTTATTTCATGACATTAATTCCATGATTTTATTGCGACGAAGAACCTGTAACTCATTTATTTATCAAACATTACAGTTTGATAAATAAACAGCTCTCTTTCAAACTCATTTATTATCAAATAATTAATTAAATAATTAATTATTATCTCTGAGTAACCTACTGGAATAATCACATTAATTCGTAGATCTTTTTTTTCCATTTAATACTCATTATTTTATTCATATCATATCCTTGCTATCGTCAACTATAGTGTTACTGACTGTACTACCTGAATGCGTGACTAATTTTAATAGCTTTGTTGACAATAACTTCCCACTTGGGAATTTACATCGCTTCCTTCAAGATTACGTTTAGTCTTGACTTTTTACTAGTCAACTATTATAAAATCAATTTGCGTTATATTTTTACGTTAAGTTATTTTTACGTTAAGTTATATTAATATATATATAACGTTTGCTATATTTTATACTTTATTAATAGAAAAATAGTCTTAAGATAATTGTTTTATCTCTTATACATTTATGTTCGATTGCTTGCATTTAATTCACTATTCAAATCAAGTCTTACAATTTAATTATAAAATTCGGCAAATTTTTGCTCTTATAGTATTTTCTTTCTCAGAATTATCGTCTGACAGATACAATTGTCTGAATTCACATCGTTTTTTATACGATTATTTCGTTCATATGAACTAATCACCTATGTGATTATTTTAAGTTATTATTCGTCACTGGAATAATTACAACAACTTCTTATTTAACGGATAATTATTTATATTCAATATATACTCAATATACGTAAACTGCGTTGAATCTTTCTTATATCGTTGTTTCGTTCATTATTGAGTTACTGGAGATTTTACGTTAAAGCATATAATTATTTAATTACGTTAAACAATAACCTTTAATCAAATCAATTATTTCTTACTTTTAATTATTACAGGAATATAGTTTGAAACTAGATCACATATTGATTATTTAGTATCAAACCTACTTTTCCCCTCTAGTTACCACTTATTACCCGATATTCCATTAACTATGGTTAAGACGTATTAACCTCTAGGTAACTTTAAATCTCTTCAAAATATTTAATATACAATATTAATATCAAAATAGTCATTTAAATATTCAAGATATATATATATATATCATTCCTTGTCAATCCTTTAAAATGTTTCACTCTTTTTATACTGAGTCATACCTCTGAGTTTAATATTTACGTTATATCTTAATCTGACTCGATTATCATTAATCACTGAAACGATTGACAGGTTCTTTTTCAAACACTGCGATTATTACTATTTGAATAGGAATACATCATAATTATCAATTGACTTCATCCCTGAAAATTAGTTATGATTCGTTACATATGTACGTTACGTGCATATCATAGGTATTTCCGGTTTACCTGAAACCTTGTTTATTTTTATAAATATAAATTAACATTATAATTATCTATTGACCTCATCCCTGAAAATTAGGAATTATTTCGTCATATATGTACAATACGTGCACATCTTAGGTATTTGCGGTTTTACCTGAAACCCTTTTTATATTTTATAATATCACAACTCAATGTTGTATCTTAGGTAATTACGGTTTTACCTGAAACTCATTTGACTTTCACTGACTTAAAGGATGTTTTGACCCTATAGTCAGATATTCGCATCCGTGACTGTACTTTCGGTATATTTCTATATGATATAACCGTTTTTATGATATCAACTTCTCTCGATATCACTTTCTCTTGATATTACCTACTAAATAAAACAGCGTAATTTATAATTTCCAAAGATTTTTATCGACGTTATTGCTTTTTTAAGCCACAAACAATAAATATCATTTCATTAAAATATGCAAAATTAATGAAATACGAGAATGGGTTAATTACTTCCATTCCAGTACTAAAAATATGGAAAATACTTAGTTCACATAAATAGGTATATCGTTACTTTACCAAATTCACCTTTGGTTATTTACATGACAAATTCACAGGTTATAAGACCCATTTAATATCATCAACTTGGAATATTTTTATTCTCTTTATCTGTGAATATACAGTTACATATTCCATCTGTATCTCTATTTATGAGTATACAGGTTAGTACTAATATATTTGCAACTATATTAGCTCATTTAAACATTGTTCTAATGTTTTTTACTTAATACTTTAAAATAGTATTTTCAAGTTCGTTCTCATCATTTGAACTATCTCTCTTTGTTTCTTCGAAAGCTCTTATATACGAATTTCTGAATTCCTTTATAATTATTTATTATAATTATGCTTCGCCTTTTATAGGACAACAACAGTTATTTTGTTATATAACGTGCTTTCCACGAGTATTTTCAATGATTTTACTTATAGAATAATTATGCCAAATAAATTAGATTTAAATGTCGTTCTCAGTCAGATGATTATAAAAGTACTGAAATACATGGTATTATTAGCCTGTCAAAATGTAAATAGTTTTCACTATCCCGACACATCTAAAATATTCTGTGCAATTAATATATTCCCAGATTCAATTATATCTGTTAAAAGTTTATTACCTTTAAATGATACACATTGACTAAAATTGTCATATCATCTTGCTTTACTACTAACTGCGCTATTTGAGGCTACTGGTCTTTGACACTACTACTTTTTACTCCACTATTTGAGACTATGATATAAATCTATCATTCCCCCAGGAATGTAGTGTCATAACTACACTTTATATTACTAGGAATCTTTGCGGCAGGTTGTAACTATTTGTGTCGTATTTTGGTGAAGCCATTCTTTATTACATACTACCTTATCTAACAAAACCTTTCAATATACACTGTAAAGATTAATAATTAGTAAAGATTAATAAAGACAATATAAAAATTCACAATACAAAAATATAAGTAGACATTATTATATTCCAGACACAAAATTCATTACAATATATTTACTTTAGGTTAAATAGTTAAATAGCATCACCTAGGTTGCCTTGTTTTGCCTCTCTGTTTACGGGAATAGTAGAGCTGCCTCCTGTCATCTGCTGATCCATTTCTCTGGAGTCATTCGATTTCTTCTATTCTCCCGTTGTCCTGTTGCAGGTCAACAGCTGTACGCTATTTCTTGTCCTCTTCTCAGCTTTGGATCTGCTGCTCCATTTTTCTACTTGCGCTGTTTCTTGTCCTCTTCTTACTGCCTTTCCTTCGTAATCCTTTGGGTGATTACCGCCAGGTAAAAGTTTGTTTCTGTCGCGATGTCATTATTATACTATTATTCAGTATATGGAGTGTAGGGCTCCCAACTTTATTTGATGAAGAAGAAAATAACTCGTCACTCAGTTAAAGTAATTTCAGTCACTTACTCCGAAAGTGATGAGACGATTTAATTTACTTTAATTCGTTTTTTATTTAAGAGTGAGTTTATCACGACAAAAGTAGCTTTGTCGCCGTACCAGTTTTTCTTGCCACTAGTACCCGAAGAGCTGATAGTACGCAGGTAACAGCGCGTTAACTAGCGTAACTAACGAATTTTTACGCTGCCTCCTTCTTCTTTAGCACAAGGAGTGGTTGTAGCACTTTAACACTAGTGTTATTTTTCACACTGGTATAACACTGAAATACTTTACATCGGTATTTCTTGAAAATGTTATTAGTTATTAGAATACTTTTCACATGTCATGTGAATCTTTTCTGTTGCTTTTCCTTCCTTTTTTATGAAGTGCTGCAGGACTTCCGTATGTGAGTTGAAAGGGTGTGTTCTCCCATATGTGATGGAAGAGTGTGTTCTCTTATCGGCATTGTAGAGTTGCTCCCGTAATGTCCTTTTATCGGAAGGAGTGTGATTGGCTAGTTCACTCGCATTTCATTCAATGCTTACCTAGTGATTAACACTGTATAACACTAGGGTTTCATAGTTCTGGTTTTGTACCCTCTTTATCACTGACACTGTCTTTCCAACTTTCCTTTTACTTCTCTAAAAATCTTTAAACCATTTATATTAAGTCAGTTCTTTTCGTTAATAGATTCTAACCTCTTTTTTCCTCCCTCTTTTCTTCAAGACCGTTTGAAGATGCCAATATTAAATTGCCCTTTTCCTATGGGATTGATAGTAAATTATCACCTATTTTCTAAGTAGATGAGGCTTGTTAATAAACTTATCCCATAGAGCAAATTAAGTCTCCGGGTTCTTTAACAATTATTTGTATTATCTTAACTTGAAGAGACTTGGAGGTAATTGATTGAATTCTATTAAACTGACAAATGACTAAACGGTAAAAGTTTTTAGGAAGTAAATTAAACACAAGGAAGTTTTATATGGGTGTACTTATATTAAAGTTCGAATAGTACAGAGTTCTAAGACTTACGCACAAGTCTTTAAATAACACAACACAAGTTTTAAATAAACTAGCGGTTGAGTAAACTTAAGGGTTTTAAAATAAACAAGGTTTTGAGTAGCCAACTCACGAAACCCGTGGATGGACAAGTCCGACCGGACTTGGTCTGACCAACCAGTCTTCAAGAGACCATCGCGAACTATGAACACTTTAGTTAGGTGCCAATGGTATTTAAAGGGTGAACTGGAGAGTCCAACCTTCCAGTGAGTGAATAAACTTCTGTTAAGGTACTGATAGTACTTTTCAAAGATGTTTTTCTACTCACTGCAGATAGAAATAACACACAATGCATTATTCAAATTTAACACGCTAGTGGTAATGGCTTTCTATACGATTAACATATAGATCGATCAGATTTACTAATAGTTCATTTTAGTGAAACCTGATTTTCTAATAAACATCCAAATTTAAGCATACTATTTCAGAGTCCTGTTTAACCTAATACATGATCAGAAATGTTACAAGTTCCTAACTATTAATTAAGTATTTCAATTAGAATAATTGAAATACTTACTTAATTCCTTTTAAATTAATTAAGTATTAATTTCAATTCTATCTATAGAAAAAGAACTCAATATTCTAAGTTGTATAACTGATTTACAAAGTTCATGAAGTTATATAACTTAGTACAAATTATAAAGTTTTATTCTGAATTACAAGTTATAGCTCTGGGTTACAAGTTATAAAGTTATGTTCTGAAGTTACAAGTTATATAGCGACTTACATCACAGCTATTCGTTTATAATTATATTCGAGCTCCTAGCGAGAATAACATGACCATAAATTTAAATAGCATTTCCTTCTAATGAACAGTGTAGAAGATTAAAAAGATTATGTCTGATTAAATGATTATCAAATTATAGAAATTGAAAGATTAAGTAAAGATACAAGTTCAGCGTATTAACAATCTTTCCATTGTTAATACAATCCATGACACAAGCAGGTTAAATGAATCATATTAGGATATTGTATTTGAAGCGATCTGGCAGCACATTTCATGTATGAAGCTGCATCAGTTACAAGTAACAAAACGTTATCAAATAGTATTCCATCGGGCCACAGTAAAGCTTGTGAGGTTGTAAGGAATTGAGCAATTGAAGTGCTATTTGTTTTGTCTAGTTGTTGAGAATTTAACAAATAAATCTTCGATGCTTCCCCAGCTTCCAGTGTTCCTATAATTATGTTGGCAATGTGTCGACCAGTGACGTCCGTTGATTCGTCGATGCTCACCCAAATTTTATTGTTGCCTGCATGAGTTCTAATCTTGTTCATCGCGGTGTTATAGTGAACATCTACATAATTCTTTCTGAGAGTCGACTCGTCTGGCACGACATTTCCCGTGTATTTTTCAAGGAAACTTTTAAAGGATTTGTTCTCCAATTTCGAGAGAGGAATATTAGCATTAACTAGAGCCTCACATAAATCTAAATTAAATTGCTTCCTATCTGCATTAGCTGGTTCCACATTGCCCTGATCGTCGTTTACTAAAGGCAATCCGTCACATTGCAAGTTACTCCTATGCTTAGGTGTTTTCAGATGAGCAACGATGTTAGATTTTCTACTGTAGCTCATTTCCTTGTCACATGCAATACACTTCAATTTTTCACCATCACCTGATAATACATCACTCCCAAATTCGTTTACTAATTTGGCAACAACCTCACGTTTAGTAGACTTCACTTTAGGCATGTTTGTAGGCTCTATATCTAGCTGGTAGCACTAAATGACTTGCTTCATTCAAATTGTCTCCAATAGTGTTGCCATACAGTGTTGCCAAATGTCACTATAGTTAAATGCAGCTTTTATAGTCATTATCGTTAAATGCTACTGTTTAATAGTCATTATAGTTAACTGCTATTGTTTTCTAGTCATTATAGTTAAATGCTATTTTGCATGGTTAAATGCTATTTTGCATGGTTAAATGCTATTTTGCATGGTTAAATGCTATTTTGCATGGTTAAATGCTATTTTGCTGTTAATGCTATTTGTTTCTAGTCGTTATAGCATTTAAAGAATAAATGCTGGAAATCCGGTCTCAAATCATTACAATTAAATTATCATTGAAAACTTCTTCGCTTTGCCCTAAAACTAGATATAATTGTGATCAATATCACTAATAAGACCAACTGGACACCAGTGTCCTCTTTCATTTGAACATCTCCTAAGACCAACCCGGACACTGATGTCCTTCTTAGAAATCCCTAAATTACAAACACTGTATTATGTTTACACAATATCTAATAATGCAAAATACCTTTTAGTTATATAAATAAGACGTTTGAATTATATTATCTTCATAGCTTACCTGTTTCATCTGCCATTATGTAAATGAAATTGAAGAAATGAGAGGAAAAATGAAGCACAATCTCCATGCACGAATGACTCTGTGATACTGCCTGCATTGTAAGTAGGAGTTGACAACTTGACCGCTTTGTTTGTATAAAGCGGCGTTTACACGGGCACACAAGTTTGCCACTGGTGTGTGCCCAAATCGCTTCTCGAATGCAGTATGTGGCACTATTTTCCATTTCCAGTAAAGTGTTCACACGTATACTTTGTGACCGCACTGCTGAGTGTCACTCACTTGCCTGCGTTTCAGTTTCGGTACGTGTTAGTGACTAATATCCTATCGTAGATGTTATAAATATTGTTAAAAATATTCTCTGTTATAATATATTGCTTAGGTAATACAGTAAAACTTCTGAGTTATGAAGCACTCGAGTATAAATGAAGGACCTGAATTATGAAATACACTTCAGTATTGAAGTATTTTCTATGTTTAAATCATTGAAAATAATATACGTCAAGTTATCCCTCAATAACCATGGTTTTCTTAAGATTTTAATCATAGAAAACTATCTATAGTGCACCAAAAATATGAAGTGGCTCTCAGCTATGAACTCAGGAGTTTCACTGTATTCAAACTCTGTAATATTTTCAATGAATTAAATATTCTACTTTTTTATAAAATTCATATTGTAATGATGTTTTGTTTACTAAATGTTATATCTAATTTTCTGTAGAATTAATTTCTAATTTCCAAATCTTCACTATTATTTTAAAGGCTTCAACTTGCCACTAAGTTGCCCAAATTTATTAACTATCTCGTGAATATATCCTTTTACCCTGTTGGTAAAATTTTATTTAACTTACCAATCCTAGGGGCTAGTACCTATCAAAAATACTAAGCTATTTTTATCTGTAACTAAACTATACGCTATATTTATTGCTCCGGCACACAGCAGTGCCAAACATGCATTCGCTCCCGGAGCGATCGCCCTTTTTTGTGTGCCACATTCAAAAAGTGTGTGTCGAGAGCTCTGAACACACAGCAGTGGCACACATGTGTGCCCGTGTAAACGCCCCTTAAGTTCAAAACAGTACTTAGGATATAAGAGTCACAGATCGCTAGAGTAACCAAATTTTAAAGAGGACACCAGTGTCCTCCTAATCGCTAAAGGGATATAATATTACGACAAAGATCCGATCTTGCAGATAGATAAGATCAACTTTATCAAACTGTTTATTATTACAAAGACACAATCAGGACATTTATCACGACCATGCAAGACCCGAAATTGTCATATATTATTAGCGTTGTGACAATATTTTCCTTGAAATATGCTCTATATTCTCAAGAAATACAATCTCCATATGCTGTAAATAGATTCTTTTATGATCTTATATATGCTTTATATTCCCTTAAAATATGCTTTATATTCTTTTTATGCTGAATTAAGTTTTTTATGCTCAATTCATTAAAAGTGCTGTAATTAGCTTTATAAACCAGATAAGGGATATTAGCAATCTCCTTAAATCACATTTGAATGCTAATCTCATGTTTCGCTGCAAGGGAAATCTTTGAAGAGTTTAAAAAAGTTTTATGAATTTGAATCATGGTACATGGATGCAATGTGTATACATCTTCTGACCAAGTTCAGTCACAGTATAATATCGGGTTAATAAATCGGGTAAATTTTAAATGCAAACTAAGAAATGTTGAAAAGTTGTTAGGATAAAATAAAAATGAATTTTCTAATATTAATTTATAACACTTTTCAATATCGAACACTGAACAGGTTTTCCAAGCATTAACCGTAATTCGGCTTGTAAGTTCCAATACTTTTGTCATGTACTGATGGTAAACGGCCAACTAAAAAAAAATTGTAAAATATATTTCTATTATTTTTTTGTAAATATTCATTTGTTATTTGTATCTAATTAAATTTTCTTATATGGCATATCTCTGAACTGAGAAATATTTTAGTTTCATGATTGTTTTTATTTATTATTGAAATGAATATGCTTTTAATAATAAGAATATGTATTATTACTTTTTAATAAAAAGAATATGTTTTTAATAAAAAGAAAATGTTGGTAATAAAAAGAATATGTTGTTAGTAAAAAGAATATGATTTCAATAAAAAGAATATGTTTTTAATAAAAAGAATATGCTTCATTTCAAATATGCTCGAGATTTTATTTTTATGCTGGAAGCATATTGTCACAACCCTATTTATTATAAATATGTATCGACCAAACCCAGAACTTGCCTAATATTTAGACTTTACTATTTATTTATTTAAAAGTCAATGTGCCCTTACATTAAAGAGTATAGATTCGGGCAATCTATACTCTTTCACAGTAAAATACAGAATATAAACTTTGATCGAGACCGGGATAGTCTTTGACTATAAGGGTTTCCTATATAAAACTAGATAACAAAAAAAATCAAAAGATGAGGTGTATACAGTAATTACAGGTTAGATTCTATTATTAGAGGTATTCAAGGACAATCGATTTATTAAACTTGTTTTTAAAAATGGCATATGAAGAACAATTTTTAATGTTATTTTCCAATCCATTCCATAATTTACATCCCTTATACAATAAGGAACATTTAGTTTTTTCACATCTATAGCGTGGGAGCACTATATTATTAGCATTACGAGTAGAATGGCTATGGCGATTTGTGTTAGTAACAATATAGTTATATACATCAGGATCATATGAAGCGCTGGCTACAGTTCTAAACATATGCTGCCCCAAGGTGAACTTAAAAAGATCTTCAAGTTTCAAAATTTTCAATTCAGCAAACAAGGGTGATGTACTAGCTAGGTAGTCACTATTTGTTATGCACCTGATGGCTTTCTTCTGTAATAAATATAAATCACGAGTAAAATATTGTGCAGTGTCACCCCAAACTAGCAAACAGTAATGAAGATAAGGATAAACAAGAGAGTAATATAACATTTTTTTAACATTAAATGGAAGAACATCGTTAATCTTGTGAAGTATGCCAATTGATTTGGAAATTTTATTAGATTGCATCTTAATGTGGTGAGAGAACGTGAGATTATTATCAATGGTTACTCCTAGATACTTTATAGTTCTAACTTGCTCTATTGGGCTTCCTGACATGTTGATTGAGGGTATATCAATATTTTCCCTGTATGAAAATACGATGTATTTTGTTTTTGCAGTATTCAAGAAAATTCTGTTAGCTTTGAGCCAATTTGAAATTAATTTTAGGTTATTGTTTATTAGAATGTGAGCCTGGTTAACTTTTTTACGACGAATACAGCACGATGCAGTCGAGTCGTCAGCAAACAGATTGAATCTAAAATAGGAGGAACAACTAGGAAAATCATTGATAAATATGACGAATAATAGTGGGCCCAGTACACTCCCTTGTGGAACACCACACCTAACAAAACGCTCATCAGATTTTACTTTATTAAGCAATGTAAACTGCTTACGTCCTGTTAAATAGGAGCGAAGCCAATCATTCACCACTCCCCTCACCCCATAAAAACTCAACTTGTCTAACAATACATCGTGAGAGACACAATCGAAAGCCTTCTTAAAGTCAAGAAAAATGGAGAACACAACACTTCCCGTATCTAATACCTCGTACATATAATTCATTAGACTCAGAACAGCCTGAATCGTACTGCGTCCCTTCCGGAAACCATATTGATTACTTATTAATATTTTTTTAGTTTCAAAGTACCTTACAAGCTTATCGTGAGCTACTTTTTCATATAGCTTTGAAAAAATGTTGAGAACTGATATAGGTCGATAATTTGATATCTCTGTTCTCTCACCACCCTTAAAAATTGGTACAACTGTAGCTAGTTTTAAGACATCTGGAAAATTACCAGTAGCTTAAAACTCACATTTAGATCAATATAAATTAGGTATGCAACACAATTTAGTAAATCATAGCACCTAACTAATTACTCACCTATACAGAGTGGGAGGTAAGCTATGGTTGAATTTGAAGCTTTTAATTCACTCACTACTTTGAACTTTAATCACAGAGTGTGAAATAATTCTGGCAACAAACACTGGAACATATTTTAATAGGCTTAGTCGAACTCTCAAACAATTTTCTTTCATTAAAACTCATAGAAAATGAAATGTTAATTAAGGAGTAACAATGATATAGTAGTTACTTGCGACTTACCCCGGTGTGATTTGGTAATAAAAGCGAGGCCTGCTTGTACAATAAGGCCGTTGAGAGAGATTCGAAGGAGATTGTAACTTACTAGGTGACGCTTTTTAAAATTTATAAACTGAACATTATTCAGATGAACCACGTTTACTGTATGAAAAATACAGTAAAAATCCTGAGTTATGAAGCACTCGAGTAATGTAAGACCTGAATTATGACATGCACTTGAGTAAGAAGTATTTTATAAGTATATATTAAAGAAAATGTCATGACTAGGCTGGTGACAATATGCACTGCATAAAATGCAACATATGCTCTAGGAAATAGTGCATATATATGCATTAAATAATTTGCATATGCATATATTTTCATGCATATGCATATATTTTCACGTGTATGCATATATTTTCACGTATATGCATTTATTTTCACGTGTATGCATTCAATTTCTTGCATATGCATTTAATTTTTTGCATATGCATTTAATTATATGCAATTTATTTTGCATATACAGGAATTCAACATGTACATCTGAAACATAAACTTTTACATAAGTTCTTCTACAGGAGCAAATTAGGAAAAAAATCTGTTTGTTATATTTATTTACAACATTGTACTTGAGGTTCACAAAAGTGATTTTTTTTTTCAGTTATTAATAAAAATGTTCTTGTGCTGAGAAAATATTTTATCTACATCACATGACACGAATGGTGCGTGCACTAAAGAGGTCATATCAAATGGGGTTAGATGCTTGATGACTGTAGTTTCGTTTTCCTTGGACGAGTTCCCATCTCAATATATAATTTATCTTTTACATTGAAATAGCACTTACTTTTGGACAACACGCTGACTATGGTTTCAAAAAACTTAGTTTTATATAATTATGTTATTCAAATGTTTTTCATTATATCAATGATAGCTACTATTTTGAACATGTCCGTGCAGTCCTTGAAATTCAAGCTTATCTATATGAGATGCTCTCATAGAAAAATTAGCATCAATGAACATCAGTGTTGTTTTCTAGTCAATGTTCTGTAACAGATCTTGGTATTCACCACTACATATAGTGCTACAACTCAAATAATTAACTAGCAGTGTTCAGTCACGTGCCTCATCTTATTATGACTGGAATTGGTGGGAAGCTGGACATCAGGATGAAGTGCTCTGAACTTCAGCGTTGTTTGTGGAGCTTTTTAATAAAAAATATGTCTAATGACATTAGAATAGCATTTTTGGATTAATTCTGATACTAGATTTAGTCCGAGCGCCAAATTTGTAACATGTATCTTCTTGGGATATACTGGACACTCATTCTATGCATCGCTTCAAATATGGAAGGTGCTGAATCGCTACAGGCAAGTAGATTATTTTCACATGGAATGTATCGTTACGTTCACAGGCAGACCATGAAAAACCTACCCGACTAGATTCCAAATTTCCACTATTATTTATTGGAAATACCTTTTTCTCAAAAGGAATACAAAATAGAGTTTCATCGACGACCTTTTCCTAAAAGGTCCACTCCGAGGAATTTTTTTATTGCTTTAAGTAATCAACGAGGCTAATGTTTCTTAATATTTTGCTGTAAACCCCATCAAATTTGGTAGCATATTTTCAATTTTATATCCTTTTAAAGATTTTTATAATTAAAACTCCACAAAAAATATTTTACTTCTGACTTACTGATTTTTAGTCGGAAGAAAAAAAATGTACACCATTTGTTTTGATGGTCAACTAGGATTTTGGTATAACAAATTCATTTAATATTCGTGTAAAGGTATAAAATTGGATAAAATAAATATAGAAGCATCTATTAACTTTAGGAAACAATTAATATCTCAAACGAAGGTCAGAACGGATTGTTTGTTCTTATAATTCAAATTTGAAATCAAAACAAAGAGTGTACAATCTTCTTCTTCAGCGTCGATCAGGTTAGTGATTTGTACAATTGTTGAATACAAAGTATTAAAAACTTTAAAAACAAATAATAAAATACATACTGAACCGAATTGCATGCGGTTTGCTGAATAATGATTGTAGACCTTAGTTCTACGTGTGTAATAAACTCATTTTTTCCCCGGAGCCTGTAGACTCGTAGAGGACCTTTAAATTGCCGTTCGATATTACGAAGACTTTTATCTTTGTCTACTTTAGACATTTTTTTTATCAGTATTACTATATTTTGTCTTATCTCTGGTGAATGATGCTACTATTTTGTTACCATGAAGTACAGCAATGTATATTTTAAATCTTTTACGAAGCACTACGAGAGCTTAGCGCTATACTACTTGCTCTCCTCAACTACATATAATCAAAGTAGCCCTATTAATGCGGCTAACACCAGCTTCGACCCTACTTCCAAATGTAAAACATGTTGTTAATAATGTCTCGTTCGAAATAATATCACTTTAGACATACACATGAGGGATATGGTAGGTTACAAATTATCTGCAAGAAATACGTCTTCGGTCGTATAAGAAAAAACAATAAATAAATTATTATTATTACACAGTGCTACCAATAACAATTTATATTTTGTTTTTTCTCATGTGTCCGAAGATGTAGTACTGATCGATAATTTTGAACTTACCATGTGTTATATATAAAGTAAGAGTAATTTATAGGTATTTCTAATATAAGTATTGAACTAAGCTGCACATCGTACCCGATCCCCTCCCCAAAGCATAATGAGGAAGAAAGTGAAAAGAATGAAGGAGAGAACTTTAAAAAACCTTTGGGAAAATGTAAACTAATGAATGCTACAAAAAAGTTCACGGTGATTTCGCTACCGTATCTGGTTTAAATAAAGATGACCTGAAATCAGAAATTATGGTATCCCTCTAAAAAAAATCAATCGTTCCTTTGACTGAGAACAGAACATTCCCTTGCCTGAAGTGTCTATTTCAGTTCATTTTATAATTACTTTCTTAATATCCATATACATTTTTATTTTGTTAATTTAATGTACAGTACTTATACATTTCTATTTAAGCAGTTAATTTGCAAACTTACTTTTGCATTGGATTTTTTTTAAATGCATATATGCATCTTTAAATGCATCTTTAAATGCATATATGCATCTTTAAATGGATATATGCATCTTTAAATGCATATATGCATTTTTAAATGCATATTCATTTTCTCATTTGCATATGCACTATTGTATTTGCATACATTTGCATATGCAGTTTCAAATGCACATGCAGGTTATAATATGCATTATATGCATTGTCACAACCCTAGTTATCACACGTAAGTTATCGCTAAAATAACCAAAGTTTTCTAAGATTTTAGTCATAGAAAACTAATCTAGTGTTCCTGAGTTATGACGGCACCAGTACTTCATTAATCAGGAGTTTCACTTTATATTAGTTAATGTTTGTTTTTACTCGTAATTTACTGTTCGATATTACTATTGCTTTAATAAAAGAATTTCATATTTCAATATATCTAGATATTCTGAATTTAGAAAAGATGATAAATAACTTTATTTCATCATGCAAGATATTAGCGGCATACGATATATCTTGTCTGTATCACTAAGTATCTTAATGAACATCTTATCCCAGGTGTACCAGAGAGTGTTACTGGTTATAACAGGTAAAATTAAAGAAATTTATTTGAGGCTGTTTATTATGACAAGATTCACTATATTATCAAAATGTAAAAAGAGTTTTCATACACGTCATAATATTATACAGAACAAATGATATTTATACAATATATAGATATTTTCAGAGGAGAAAGATTTTCTTCTTCAACATGGAAATTGAAAGAGAAACACTACCAAAAAACTAAGATGGTAACTGCAACATATTTTGAGGGTCCTGAATCACACCGTATGATGTAACAGATCTGAATTCGCTTGGCATCACCGCTCAAAAACAAGAGATTCTTGATTAGTTATTAATTTGAATAATGAGTGATAATTTTCTTAGTTGTCGTCCTTAATTTTTTATCCAGACAGTAATCTTAATGTCCTTGGTATACTTGATCTTCTCACAATTTCTGTAATAGTTGTACGACAGTTTGGACAAGAATCACTGAAATAAAAACAATATAAAGTTAGTCATTTTTTTGTGATGAATAAGGTTATGATCAACTTAAGTTAGATACCAGACAATTAAATTAGCCAACCATTCCTCCTTTTAGTATATAGTTTTGGAGAAGAAGAGTAAATATTGATTTTATAAATATTCTGTGTTGATATATGATGCTGATACAAAGAATCGACTATCGAGATAACTTTAAACCTTTAATTAATTCAGTAAAGAAATTGAAGTCTTTCAAGCTTGAAAAGTTGAATAGGCTACCAATTAGGCAGTTTTTGTTGCAGAATTTTTTTACATCGTTTCACTCTAGAAAGTGTACGGTAAATGACTATTACAGTTCACAGTTTAAATTAAATGTTTCAATGATATTCTAACTTACTTTGAATTACTGCTATCAGGTCCAAACCAATTGTCCGCGCAGGCTTCGCAGAAATTGTGTTGACATTCGAGCAATAGAACCAAGTCTTTATCCGTGGAATATTTTTCGAAACAGAGACCACACTCGTCATTGAAGTTGTAGGAATTGGTGCTGAAGGTAGAAAGCTTCTCCTTCCACTGCGATCTTGTTCCTTCTGAAATGTCATCGAAGACAATAGGAATAAAATTATCTTTATCCCCTTGATAAAATCCCTCTTCGTCGAATAAATTGAATCCACTGTTATTATAGAAATCTTGATCTTCAGATTGAACATCTTCATCATCAGAATATTCTTCAGAATTATTGTTTTCTACTTGGTTGCCGTTATGTCCGAGATCGATGTTAAGTCTGTGATCTATGTTAGGTCTGTGATTGATATTTGGTCTGTAATCTATGTTATGTCCGGGATTGATGTTAGGTCTGTGATCTATGTTATGTCTGTGATCTATGTTATGTCCGTAATTGATGTTATGTCCGTGATCGATGTTATGTCCGTGATTGATGTTATGTCCGTGATCAATGTTATATCCGTGATCGATATTAGGTCTGTGATTGATGATTGGTCTGAGATTGATGTTAGGTCTGTGGTCGATGTTAGTGTTACGTCTGTGATCGATGTTAGGTGTGCGATTAATGTTATATCTGCGATCAATGTTAGCTCTGTGATCAATGCTAGGTCTGTGATCAATGTTAGGTCTGTGATCAATGTTAGGTCTATGATCGATGTTTTGTCTATGATCGGTGTTAGTTCTATGAACGATGTTAGGTCTATGATCAATGTTACGTATGTGATCAATGTTAGGTCTGTGATCGATGTTATGTCTGTGATCAATGTTAGGTCTGTGATCAATGTTAGGTCTGTGATCGATGTTATGCCCGGTATTGATGTGATGTCCGTGATTGATGTGATGTACTTGATCAAAGTTATTTCCTTGATTGCTGTAATGTCCATGTTCGATATTATGACTGTGGTCGATGATAAGTCCGTGATCGATGCCATGCCCGGTATTGATGTATTGCCCATGATCAATAGTATGACCATAATTAAAATTATGTTCATGATCAAAGTTATCTCCATAATCGATATATTGGCCATGATCGATGCTGTGTACTAGATCTATGTTAGTTTGATTGATATCTCCATGATCAATATTATGTCCATAATTAATGTTATATTCTTCATCGATATTTAGTCTTTGCTCGCCAAGCTCTCTAGGATTGCTGTTGCCTGATTGCATGTTGCGTAGTATACGTTGATACATGAATTGTCTAACGTGTTCACTCTGTCGGCGCTGCATCGTTCTGAAACTGAGAAAATCATATTAATTGTAAGTTGAAGAGGAAAACTCGCATCCTTGGTTGGAAACTGCAAGACTTACTTGTCATTCTAACATTTAACTTCTATTTAAATGTAACTTGAGCTGTACAGTGTACAGTATGAATAGGTAGGAATAAACACATTTCTTTCAATATTTCAACAACAAATGTTAATAAGAATTTATGAACTTTTCCAAATTATCAATGCAAATCATGTTAATTGTTATTCTAACGATATTACAATGAATACACAAGCTATTGATAGGCTTTACACGCTTTTCATTGATTAAATCATATGTAAAGATATTTAAACTACCATTGCAGTAATAAATGAGTCTTCAGCAAACACATTCCCTAACAATCCCCCTGTGGGAGAGGAAATTATTGTACAATTATCGCACTGAGATTCAATCTACTTTTCTGATCTACAGTTACACTATTATATGAAAAATGATGAAACAGCTAGTAAAGTTTTCATATAATATATAAAATTGAAGACTTCACACTATATAAGACACTTACGGCTATGTTTGCTGACGTTAAAATTCTTCCTAAGTCTGATGTATGTATTTTCTAGGAGAAAACTATTGAAAACCAAATATCAATTACAACTTAGTAACTTAATAATTCGAAAGTAAACGGGATACTCGGTTTTCCACCAACTGGCTGTCGAAGCTTCAAACAAGGTACTGAATGGTTAGGAGAAAATTACGGGGTTTATATACCTCTGAGAAGACCCGCCCACATGCGTGTTCCAATTCCAGTATGAACTTAGATTCAAAAACTTAATTTAGCCACGCCTTCAACCACTAAGTCCTTTGTCATGGAGAGATTTAAAAATAGATAAACAAAGGTAATAGGAAACCTGTTCCCAAGCGTACTTTGGATATGAATTCACCTTTAATCAAAAAGTAACGAAAGATCTAACCACGTGTTAGTGTATATCATACTATAACCATTTTCAATAACGAGTTGAAATGAAGTTAACGAATAATGATGTAATAGAGACACTTTTTTCAAATTTACTTTTATACATACAGCTTATTTAATCCCATAATTACAATCATCATAATAATTCTCCAGCATGAAAATTAGGCAAAGCATAATGATGTCATGCGGGTAAATAAATATAAGTTACAGAATTTACGAGTCATCCATGGTTTATACGAAATTTTAAGTACTTTGGTATACGAGTTACAATATATATCATTCACATCAAATGAACACGAAATATAACAGACGGTTACCACGTGGTTATTCAGTACCCAGACCTGTCCACATGCGTACCCTGTATAAGCTGAAACAAATTCAGAGACAATCGAGCTGATGCGTGTACGTGACGTCATCAAACCAACAAACTAAAATCTAGATTAATATTGTCTTTTCTCCTATAAAGCGAATAAATATCCAATACAATGATTTACTATACAAACAAATTGTATACACAACGATGGGATTAAAACAATATCAGTAGTTATAGCAGAAATAGTAATGCAGAAAATAGAAAAGACCATATTAGAAAATTCTGCTGAATATATAAACTTATGGAAACTATATGATGTCTAGCATTTTTCCTGGAAAATAGTCAAGATCATTTACTGAACTGTATTAAAACTTAAACCGAACATAAAATTCAATTTGAAAATTGAATCAAGTAAAAATTTAGAAATAGTAATGCACCAAAATAGAACTTTGAAATAAAAAATTTACTTAACACGTACCTATTCATACCTGTTATAGGTATGGAAAATGAAGAGGGCGAATCTCTGTGTGCAGCAAAATGGAGGCAACTTCCAGCACCTTCTATAATATGTATTTCTTGTTATCAATCATTAAAATTCACTCTTCCTGAACATTTTGGTTTGTTATTTTTTTTTTCGTCACTATAACTATGAATAAAATCCACTGGAAAGAATCAAAAATGTTGAAACACACTGTATATCATATTTTCAATCATGCATGCATGTCATTCATTTTCGTTAGAAAAAATGATAACAATTGTGGAAATATATTTTTAATTTTATTTATATATTCAAAAGTACTTTGAATTTATTTTTTGTACACATTATTTTTTTGTACACATTAGGCTTACAGGTATCAGATTCCAACATACAGCGAAAAAAATCTGTATCTTATTTGATTGAAATCTTATTACGATATAAGAATTAACATTTTAAGCCTGTTATACTTTTCATTCTTATTGGTAAAACGATTGTATAATAATAAAACTGTCAAATTTAACTTGTTCATAGGATGTTTTACCACAATAGAAATAATCTCCAATTGAAGACAAAACAATAGAACCTAATTGAACGAAATAACTTAAATGAGTAAATTAAATTAGAATAAAAAGTTTTTGATCTAATAACTATGACGTCTTATTTAAGGAAACCTAAAAACTGGATTTTTACGAGGTGGTCAGGTACTGGGGTTTCAGAACGGTTCAACATTTACGATTATAAAAGAAAAAATCAACTTTCATTTTAATTCGTTTCCATAATACCTGCCACTCAATATCCATATAAATATACTTCAAAATTCACATTCAATTTTAAAATTCAATGACACTGAAATACTTTATTTAGTCTATTCTAATTTAACAAAGGTATGCATTATACTTTTCAAAGATTATCCCTTTTTCCATTAGTATTTTTAATTAGTTTTGAGACCATTCCATCTCAGGTCAGCTTAGCTACGCAACCTAAGTTTGAAACTCCTTAAATATTGCAACATTTATTAGTTAGAATAGAAGAAAATGGTTTTGAGGGCTCGATTTATCGTATATTGCGGTTTAGGTGACCAGAGTCAGCTGATAAAAGATAAACGTAGTGAATGAATTAAAAGTATTGAAATCCAACAATGGATTAAATATCACTCAGAATAGGTGAATTTGATACTTTGATTTGCAGGCATCCCCCGCTTTAATTACCAAATCACGACTCAGTTTAATTACCAAACGGTAACTAAAGCGAGGAAAAGTCACTCCTTGATTATATAGTTCATTTTCTATGAGTTATAATGAAAGAAAATTTGTTGTAGAGATAGAGTACTATTTAAGTCTATTATTAAACAGTTTTTCAGTGTTTGTGACTGTGATGAAAGTTCAAAGTTTTGAATTTATTAAATGTTTTGAAATCTAACCAAAGCTTAACTCTCACTCAGTGTAGGTGAGTAATTAATAGATACGTAGATTTCTATAATTATTGTGCTACATTGAATAAACAGTAATTGTGTGCTCTATGAAATATTTTTGGGAGAAGGGAAATAAGTTTCAAGCTAATGGTACGTTCTACTTTTTGGGACACGTCAGAAAAAATATAATAATTATTATTTAACCTCTTCTAATTGGTATCATGATTACCAATTGAAATAAAAGTTAAATTATGATTATTATATAGGGACTTTTACTTGTTTGAAAATATGGAACCGTGCGATAACACGGAACTTGCCCTAAAATGGGACAAATTGAATTTCTGAACCAATGGCTTCTAATAACCTCATCTGGACTATAATTTTGATGTTTTTTAGTTACCGTGAAATAATCACCAAAAATGTCTCTGTTTTCTATGTCTACGAACGGTACTTATTTCGAGACATGACTCGAAATAAGTACCACTTTTATTAAAGTGAGATGTAATTAAAGCGAGGCCTGCCTGTATATGTTTGTGTTACATTGAACAAACAGTAATTTTATGCACTACGAAATAGTTTCGGTAATAGCAAATTTGAAATTTCAGAGTTATCAGACGGCTCCACATTTTCGGACTCTCAAGAAAAAATGTATAACAATTATTATATACTTATTACATTATTATTTGATTTACAGCACAGCACAGACTTTTCTATATAGTCTGTGACCGCAGATATTTCAAACACGGAAGTGAATACCAGGATCTTCTCGTAGCTATAATATCAAGATTAAAGAAGACGTTTGACAGGTATCTCATATTTTCGAAAAGCGTTACATCAGTTAACGTTACAAACAATAACACGAAACATTTCGTTAGTACCTAAATCTGACCATAATCCGATATAGTGAACAAAACGAAAAAAAAATAGTTAGTGATTGATGAATTTGGAGTAACAGGTTAAAAAAGTAGATGGTAATTCTAAAGTGAATAGTGGTATATATTACTGAAGTTTGGGTCATTCGACATGTAAATATTTCCTGTCAACCTTATCCCAGCAAACCCTTGTTCTGTAGGATTTGAGACGTGGGGTAATACATAATATGGATGAAATACCGTCTTGAAATTGTCTAAACTGATTATTTTGCACATGAGTCCCAAATCTACAAAATTAGGAGTTAAGGTGAGATTTGACGAATTTCCGCATATCGCGTGCTTCAAACAGTATTTCTCACCACATGAATTAATTATTAAAGTGATACATTTTATCTGCTTATTTAATTATCACTAGATATAAATTATTCTAATAGAAACAAACTTCCATAAATAGCTGTGTGTTTCACTTAGTCAGCAGCTTCGATTGACCGGTGACTGTACTTTGCTGGCTCTGACTTTAATTTGTAATTGTTAATCCCTTATACAGCGCAATTATCAGCATTACAGCCATTCTCCAGTGCTTTTATTTAGGTTGTTTTTATTGTTTTTGTTTTTGCTTTGATTTTTAACTGTTTAACCTTTTCACTCTGTAGTTAGCTTGTTTAATTGTGTTGCAGAAGGTTTAAGTTACAGCTGAGGTAGGAATTGCCTGGTGAACTCTGAACGTCTGCAAGTGTTTCCAGAGTACTGAGCGGGGGGTTGTTGGCCCCTGAATGCTCACGGTTACTCCGGTTGAGGGGTGCTGGTGGCATTTGCTCTGTTTGTGACACACGTAATAAACCAAAGAATAGAGTTAAATGTACACTGTGTTCTGTATGGTTCCACATGTCGTGTGTGGGACTGATCAGGGCACAGGCGTCAGTTATTGTAAGATGGGTTTGTGTGGCGTGTCGAGGGCGGGATACAATCATTGACCCCCAGGAGTGGCCCAATCAGTCGGTGAATTTGGAGGCGCATATAGATGGCTGTCGTAGCAGGTTGAGAGTCCTAAATACGATTCCCATGAGATCAGTAATAGCTGTGGCGGGAGACCTCTAACTGTTGTTGCAGGAGGCTCTGACGCAGAAGACCCAATTAGCATGGACAAGGCTTATGAGCTTCTACTACTGGAGGCTAAAGTGCCCAGATGGCGGTGGGGAAGGACGTAAGGTTTCTCTTGCTACCAAAATCAATTGACAGGTGGCCCATTTTGTAGAGACTGACTCCTTACCTACGCTGCCTGAACCAATAATACCAGTTGTTATCAATCAACACGCTTCAGACGATGACAAGTTACAAAAGTTGATATAAATAAAGAGTGGCAGCTAAGTCGGATGGACTGGCCCAACGAAACGAAGAGACTGTCCGAGCGTTGAGGTCTGAACATCTGCCTGCCCCGCTAGACTCGATGATGCCAGATCTTAATAATAATAATAACAATAATCTTTATTCAAAAAAAAAATATAAACATACATTTACAAAGTATTCAAATTGTTAATGAAATATCTGATGCCCGTCCAGGTACTCGATTCGAGTATTATTGGGCAATTAAAAACAAAATACAATATAGAAAAAAGACAAAATACATATGTAGTTTAGGGCAACTACTCAAACGCACCACAAACATATCGTAGCTCAAGATTTTTGAATTATTACGAAAATTAAACGTAGATTAATTAGCATATATGCGCGGTGGTGTAGCAGTCACCCTAGTTTAATTAAAAGTAATGAATAAATAATTAGCCTACCTATACGAAATTAGATACAAACAGAAATCTATCAGAACAGTGGTATATTTTTGACTAACCAAAGGAGAAGAAAAATGAAAAGAGAAAACTAACAGGAAGAAATGTCTCCTTTGGATTATCAATCCGTAATATTACAAAACTTCTCTCTAATTTTCACATTCAATGTTTTATGATTGTCAATATTTTTCAGGTCTCGAGACAAATTATTCCACTCCCTGACAGCATTGTAAAAAAACTGTCTTTGAGTTACAGTCTTCCTAACAGCAGGCAGCAGTAGTTTGTCATCAGAGATAAACCTTGTAGAGTGAGAATGGGAAGGAAAAAGTTCATTGATTTTAATATGAAAATAGGGACTGAAATTACAGGATTTATTATATTTATGAAATTGCAATATTATGTTATATTTATACAAATTTTCAAATGAAGGAGGTTGTCGTATATGAGGTGGTAAATGAGTGAGTAATGATAGTGCTCTATTTTGTATTCTATTTAATTTTGAACAGTTGGTTATACCACAACCTCCCCATACAATTATACCATATGATAAGAGTGACTGAAATAACGAAAAATAAATTTGTCTTAATACAACACTAGGTACAAGGTTAGATATTCTTCTCATAATTCCGGTAACCCGGGAAAGTTTACTTGATAAATTACTAACATGAACATTAAAGTTAAGTCTGTCATCAATATAAACACCTAGGAATTTTACATTATTTACCCGACTGATTTGAATATTGTCTATAGATATTGAAATGGGTACATGAGCGATATGGGCATGTGAAAGGAGCATGAACGAATTATCTTCCGGATAATTCTCTAATTGTGCCTATTGTTTTGGAGGAGGATGTCCGGAAGGGTGTTAATTCTTTCCGTCCTTGTTCTGCCGGAAGACCTGATGGCCTCAGGCCAGGTCATTTGAACACGCTATTTTCCTATTCATCTGCAGAGGCTGGAGTACGTCTTTTGACCACTCAGACAGATGTTGTGAATGCGATATTGAGAGGAGAAGATCAAGATTTTGCTCTGTCAACTTTCTATGGTGCCACATTACTAAAAAGGATAGTGGCAACAGATCCATAGCAGTTGGTAATACCATGCGTAGGTTGGCTGCCAAGGTTTGTGCGCGCCCTTTATCACACTCTCTTGGTAGTGAATTAGGACCGGTTCTGCTTGGGTTCTCTACGAAGGGTGGCTGTGAAGCTGCAGCACATTCTGCAAGACAGTTCTTGAATGACTGTAACCATAGGAGGGTGTTTCTCAAGGTGGATATGAAAAACGCTTTCAATTGTCTGAGGAGAGATACCTTCCTTACTGTTAATCGTAACCGTGTGCCGGAGCAATATAGTATTGGAAATTATGGGACGAAGTTATACTAGTTGCAGTTAATTTTTATATTTATTTACTAATTAGATAATTCACATAATTTGATTTGATTTATAAGAAACGATATAAATTTAATGGTTTTCGAACAGTTATTATAAGTTGAATTAGATTAAAGTGATTTGTGAATGTAAAGGCCTGCAACCAGTCCACGAATCCCACAGCTGTTCGTATTGGTGTGGAGCACGATTCGGGTCTTCTATCCCAATCCAATCTTCCACACTGTAAGCAAAAAAAGGAATAATTTAGAATCCGTGAAATTTTAATTATTAAAGTTATTTCAGTTATAAAAACTAAGTTATAACTGCACGGACCCAAATAAGTTTTCTAGGTTTTAATATTTAAATACAGTGAAGAATTTAATTTTATTATTGACTTTGAATGTGGAATAAGAAGGAAAATTTAGATCGCATAAAACTGTGCTAAGTTACAGTGGCGACATACCTTAAATTTTCCAATTCCACCGGCATCTTCTGATCAGATAGTCACAGGTTGAAACAATTGAGGAGAGTACGAGCTAGGCCGAGATTGAGAAAACTTCAGCTGCTTTCAGATACTAGACGACTGGACAATGCGGAAATATTGTAGATAACAAGTTTCACAGACGTTGTACCAACATTGTATTCATCAAATAATTCCTCCAGTAACTAATCTCAATCAGACTTCGAATTCCCACATTGCACAGCTTTTCAACCTGGTGGGGCTCATTATAGAAGTTTTAGTGTAGCATCATTATGATATTATAACTCATCAACCAAATACAGCCACGTTGTTGTTGTAGGTCATGCTTATCAATTTCGTTCTGCCTTCCATAATAGACCGTCACCTGCTTCACAGCTGATTTGAGAATTTGGCATTATTTAGCAGGGTTCACCTGCTCAGGGTATCTGAAATTCTCGGTGATATCTTTTAGAGGAATAGAGGTGAAAGTCGCCAAAAACACAGTATTATGGATTATTCAATTTGAATATAAACTACTAGAGTTAAACTAATTGTGGCCCGTGCAAGCTATATATATTATTTCCAACATATAGACTCTTTTGGCGAGCTTATTCTTCGCTTTCAGCTTTGTTATTTGGTGAAGAGGTGCTGAGGTCGGAGACAGGTATCCAGCAGGGTGACAGTTTTTGACCGGAAAGGTTTGCTCTTGGAATTGACGAGGTGGCTCGTAAGGTTTAGTCAGAGTTCAATGTAAGTTATTTGGATGACGCAGCCCAGAGAGACACACCGGAGAGAGTTTTGGAGGACGTAAAAACGTAGATTGATGCATTGAGTGCCATCGGACTTGAAGTTAATAGTGCGAAATGTGAGCTGACCATCCCGATGATACGGCCCCTGGTGAAACAGAATTCTTGTTCAGAGCAGTGCTTCCAAATCTCAGTCATGTTCTCTCGATTGCGGGTGTTGGATAATCATCAAATTTTCTTTTAGTTGAGAAATATTTTCTCCATTCCGAAGCTACAATATGTTTTGCGGGCTTCTCCAGCTTACAAGCACGTAGTCGAATTTAACTGTTTTGATGAATCACTTAGATCTGTCGTTGTCAGTTTGACCAATGTAGAGATGTCAGCTGATTCTTGGGTTCAGGCAACTTTACCGGTTGGCCTTAGTGGACTGGGTTATAGGAGAGCTGGAGATATTGCTTTACCTGCTTTTGTGTCTTCAATGTATTCTGTGAGTGATTTGGTTGAAACCATTCTTTCTAATATTAATGTAGTTGATGTCGGAGAGCTTACGGATGCAGATGCAGTTGGGACACGGAGGCGAAGTGTACAAACTGTTCTCTCTGTACCAGTCCATGAGTCCTGTCAAAAAGAAAGGGATACACCACGGGCTCATTCATTAATGGAGAGTCTGTTGGCTAGAGCTGATCAGGTGGCATGGGCACGACTGTTATTTGCTTCTCTTAAAGAAACTGGAGTGTGGTTTAACGCGATTCCAATACCGTCATTGGATACACAGCTTGATCCAGTGGTCCTGATGGTAGGCCTTGCTCTCAGAGTTGGTGCCACAGTTTGTGAACTTATTTCTTGCCGATTTTATGGGTTGGACGTCAGAGGACTGCATGGCGTGTCTTGTAGGTACAGTTCTGGTCGTCACCCAAGACATGTAGCAATGAATGATGTTGTAAAACGGGCTTTACAGAGAGCAGGACTCCCTTCAGTACTTGAGCCTCCTGGAAAATGCAACTATAGCGCTCATAATGCTTAAATATGCTCCAAACGCTATAAACGCTCCAAAATGCTCCATCGTACTCAGGTTGACTTCTATCGCGCACAAAGATAGAGTAATATCAAATAATTGTATCATTCTTACTTGGTGGATAACTGTACCTTTAAGTGTCCATTAATGGTTCATAAAGCTTAAATTTGAATGATCGAACTTATTTCACAATGCTATCTGCCAGTGAATACCGAGAATGTTTATTCAGGTAGCTATTTTAATTTGTACATTTACATATTTCTTCATCCTTCATATTACCATTAATTAGTTCGTATATTTACTGAAACTAAAAATAGATTAAAATGCGAATTTGATATTGATAAAGATATAGCTTCAGTGAAATACCAGATTATGTGTTAGTATACTATTGCCTAGTTACAGTCAAAGAAATTGTATCCGTAATTATTTTTTGACAGTTAACTTATTTCAAATTTTGAATTGAAATAATGTTACAGGCAACGCTCGTAGAGCGGACGATTTATTATCGGGCAAAAAATATCCTTTCTATGAGGGCCATGCAGTTCCTCTAATGACATCGTTAAATTATATGGGTAAAGTTTATTACTGAGCAGGTACAGCAAAACCTTGCTTTAGACCAGCCTCCTAGTAGACAAATCTCCTATTAGACCAAGAAAATTTTGAAACTGTACTGGAAAAAACAACGTACTAGACAAAACACAATTTCTGTCACCTGACAGTGATTCTAGTGTAAATATTACAAGGAGTAATAATTGCAATAATTTTTTAAAGATAAATCTCTTATTTGACTGATGTATTATATTATTTTATGCTGTTTTTAGGATAAAACATAAGGCAGAACACCTTCAGATTTATTGGTAGGGTCTGTGCTAAAAATAATTGATGTGAAAAGTTACAGAAAACTAGATACAGTGAGGACTATTGTAATTTCATAAAAATGATAATTTAATTGTAAAAATATTTTATTCATTTTAATTAAAACAAAAGAATTCATACTGTTTTTAAATGTGTTTCCCTTCAAAACCATTAATTTGGCATTAAAGTTATATCATAAACTAATAGAGCTATCAAAATTTTAAAGTCACCACTTTACTTTTATAAAAAAAACTATTTTGGTCTAGTAGGAAACAGCTGAAGTGAGTTTCTTACTATACCAAACAAACTTGGAACGTAACTCTGTTCTACTACGAGGTTTTGCAGTAGCAGAAGGTAATTTTTCATCACAAAGCATGGTAACACATTAGGGGAGGATGGTCATCAATGGGACAAAAATCACAGAAAGATTGATATTTCATTTACTATGGGCAAAGTATGAAAAATGAAAAATCCATGTGTAATATAGATATTCCTTTATAAAATGATACTAACTCGAATGATATCACATATTCTGTTGACTAGAAAAAAATTAAGTAAAAAACAAAAAAAATTGTCCCATTGTATAACAGCACTGGTGAACAATGGGACATACCCTGGTGAACGATGGGACAGTTTATCAAACTTGTATATTATTTAGGTTATGGTCAAATTTCAAGTTCGAATTATCTCTTCATGTTGTCCCACACTCAGTTGGATCATATAATATCAGTTTAATGTTTTCTAGCCTCACCGATGCCATGTCAGGAACATTTGTAAAATTAAGCTCATTGCACTCGAATCTTCCCCTAATATATATATTTCGTATTTATCTTTTTCATGCTTATGGCCAACAGAATACGTTTTACAAAACGAATCAAACTCTACTAGTTCATAAACCTTCATTTCCAACGTTTTCGGTAGAGATTTAAGTTCTTCAGACGAATGGATCAATTAAATTGAGAGTTCTATACCAGATCAAGAACAATAGTTCACAGACCATCTACGGCAGATACTTTATGAAGTGATTTCGAAGGCCTTATCCTTAGTGGCACCAGCAAAAAGCTCTTCTTTCTCTGGTGTATCCGTTGCAACCATGCTGCATCTTTTTCTTTTATTAGTGAAATTTGTTTTCTATGCAGTGCTTTGTGATCACCTCAGATTGCTAAAGCCCTTGAATATGGTCGAAAGTCCCGCTTCAGCTGGAAGCTCTGTTTCTACCAGAAGCCCTGAAGCTACAGTTCACGTTATTGTATCAAAAATAGATATTTATTGATTCATATGGAGCAACTAGACAGCTTGGTTGACAATAGGGCACTGTCCCATTGTTAACTAAATTTTCTGTCCCAATGATCACTATGACTCCATTTTGAAAACAAATTGGTATAGCAGCTCAACTACAAAAGTAAAAAGGCAATCTTTTCATATGATCATATTTTACATATTACTTATTATTATGTAAAAATGCCGTAAGCATTATATGTTAAATTAACAGATTTATAACAATTGAAACATAGTACGAAAAATTTAGTTTCCCCACCTCTAAAACACGTTTAGGCTTTTACACAGGGCTGACTGCACCCCGACCGCTGAATGCAATGCGAGTAAATGCATTGAAGTATGCCTAATTTACCACTAAGATTTTGTTGAAAATTACCCTCTAATAAAAAAGTTATACAGCATGTCCCATTGTTCCCAGTGTCCCATTGATGACCACCCTCCCCTACATAGCGTAATCTAAGTAATACACCTCTAATATGAAAATAGCACTGGTCGTAAACATGCATGACATCGACAACATTTAGTATCGCCAGCATTAATCTCTTTGACAAAACGGCGGATTTATTAACTTTCGAAATTCTAATTATTAACTTTTTTCATAATCAAGAATTAAATAGACTTTTTAGTAATTTTGCAAGTTCTTGATCTTCTAATATTAGTTCTTTTAGATCTATAAATTAACAAGGCCTTTATAATACAATATATTAATTTCAGTTGGGGGGAATTAGACACATTTAACACAATTCTAATATAATGATTATCTGGTGCATTACACTTGAACAAAGTTATTTATGTCTTTAGTAATTACACTATATTATTATGAAGTGTTTCTTTTTCTATCTGAACAATATTAGTGAAGTTCAAATATTATATATTCTCATCTATCGGCACATATTTAATAAAAGCACAGAGTCAATTTATGGAATGATATCCAATTGCTAGCTGATCAATTGTCTCAAGACTGTGAGAGCTGAACACACTTAGACTACACACTCTATGCAGATAAGACACTTTTAGTCAATCTAAACTCGAATAAGGGACTGAACTGAACAGAGCTAAGCGGGTCTCATCCTTTTTTATTAGGTGAGATGAAGGTCAAATGAACCCGTATTTTCCTAGCGAATTGTCGGCTTACATCAAAGTTAATAATATAATTGGATTCCTGTTTTTACATGAATTTGGGACTAAATAACATGTCCATAAATTTGAGTTTGTATTTCCTAACACCTCTTCCTTGATTTGTTATTGAAGAGTTTTGCACGTTTATAAAGATTATAAAGTTTAAGTCTGAGTTGTAAAGTTGAAGTTTTTCAGCGTATTCATAATTGATTAATTACTTTAATTAGATCGATTGTTAATATGATGTGCACTGGCCAAACATCAGAACAAGTTGGTTATACGTGGTTATACTGACATCCGGCCTGAAACCAATACATCGAGACCGGCATGACAACGTTGGCCAATAGTTTCATTCTGTATTGGGCCAACGTTGATTGAACATTATAATGCTTACTGGGTAATAAGTATTATGTATTTTTCATTTTAATTGGCATCCATGAGACCTGCAGGTACCATGGATACCAACTGAAAAAAAAATGAAATGATAATTTTTATACCGTTTTTTTCTTATAGATGACCGAAGATGTGAAAAGAACCTATAATTCGTAACTTACCCTACGTTTATAATGACATCTTGCTAAACAAATGTGTATGTAGTTATATAAAACATTGTCCCCCGTATAAAATAATTTGGGTACTCAAGGGTTAAAGTAGTATAATGTAAATTAATAACTAATATTTTCACCAGAATTATTTTCATTAGAAATATAAGAAGCATTGTTTGTTTCAGATATCAATATGGATCATTGCCTTTACGCTAATTACTAGTCTCTCTCTCTAATAGAAAATCCTAAGCATGATTATTAAAATCTTAATCATGGATTAGCAGAGATTATTATCATTTAATCCTCGAAAGAAGGATCTTCTGAACATTTGGAAATAATAAGAGTCTAGCTACAGTCTTTGAATGTGAAAACTTAACATTAGACTAAAAATAATCAGTACCAATTAAATAAAACTATGCCAGTAAGGTAATAAATAAAACAATTTTAATTGTAGTAACTGTATTTTTGAAACTAATTTCTATGAAAATTCAAGTTGATTTATATACTTTTAATTAAAGTTATTGTAATATAAATTATTTAGGAAACATTGAAAATGTGTATACACTAATATTTAAATGCCAGTAATTCTTCCCAACTCTTCAGGTGTAAGCCATGGTAAGACCTGTAAGCTATTATACAACGTGTAAGTCATCATGCCATGGTAGGTACAACGTGTAAGCCATGGTAGTTACAATGTGTAAGTCATGTTAGTTACAACGTGTAAGCCATGGTAGTTACAATGTGTAAGTCATGTTAGTTACAACGTGTAAGTCATCATATGCCATGGTAGGTACAACGTGTAAGATATGGTAGGTATACAACGTGTAAGCCATGGTAGGTACAACGTGTAAGCCATGGTAGTTACAGCGTGTGAGCCATGGTAGTTACGACTTTTAAGTCATTGTAGGTACAACGTGTAAGCCATGGTACAACGTGTATGCCATGGTACAACGTGTAAGCCATGATACAACGTGTAAGCTATGGTACAACGGGAAGTTACGGTACAACGGGAAGCTATGGTACAACGTGTAAGCTATGGTACAACGTGTAAGCCATGGCACAACGTGTAAGCCATTGAATAACGTGTAAGCCATGGTACAACGACGTATAATCCATGCTACAATGGGTGGCCGGAAATTTCGGTTTCGGAATATCCGGTCTCGAAATTTCAGTCTCAGAATTATAAATGACCTCTCAACATAAACGGTATGTACAGTTTGCTGTATCCGCTAGTTTGTTGTACTGCACGCCTAATGGTTGTTTAATAAACTGTCAGGGAGGTTCGGGGGGCGGTACGCCCCTAGATAGATCTAATTCATAAGTTGTATTTACTTCTGAAATCAAATTTTCCAAGACCGAAATTTCCTAGAACCGTTACAACGTTCAGATAGAAACATGTAACTAGTGAAAAATTTAGTTGGATCTATAAAAGAATAAATATCATAAGAAATAAATTTCTAATATATGAAATAGTTTGAGACAGATTATGAATGCAGTCATTTACCAAGGAATGTGACGAGAAGGGACACAAGCACCAGTGGCTGCACTAATGGATGAAGAGGAAATTGAAGAGGTGATAGTAAATGATGAAGTCCTCCTAACACAAAATATAATGCCTCGTAGTTGAAGAGCATAACCATAGCGCTATCATCTGAAATTGCAAGCAGTGTTACACCAGTTTGGGATTCGCACAATTGCTGGTCACAGATTTTCAAAAACTTTAATTGCTAATAATATAGTATACACTGAACTGAATTTTAATTTATTGACCAAAATGATCCCTTACAGTATATGAAAAACGAGCGTCGGGAAACACTCGCTTTTTACAGAAATGTCTAAATTCAGATACAAACTAGACAACATTAAGGCCGGTTAAGCTCTGAGGTTTTACGCTATTGCTCCTATACCTTAGTTCTATATTACTATAAAATTATGTAATAAAATCATTTTTTCCTTTGAGCCTGCAGAGGATCTGTAAATCCTTACTAAAATAATAATAGGATATAAATTATTATTTTATTCCAGGTTCTGCCACGTCGTCCGGAGGGAGTCGCATATTTTGTGACAAATTCTCTTTAAGTCCTATGGCCTCCAGATATGCCATGAGCTTCGGAACATTAAATGTGTCTGAGTTTTCACCCAAGACTATCTTCAGCGTTACAGGGGTATTTCCTTAAAAATTTCTCTTTATTGCCTCGGTACCAGTGCACTCTATCAAAAAATGTCTCACAGACACATCCTCTGCACAACGAGCACAGAGGGGAGGGTCTTCCCTCTCCATGAGATGTCTGTGGGTGGTCAGTGTATGACCTATTCTGAGGCGACACAGGGTCACCTCAATTCTCCTTGTTCTGTGAGTTGAGGATGGCCAAGTCTTCAAATCCTCTCTGATCTCTCTCAGTTTGTTGTCCACTACGTCTCTCCATTCCCTGCTCCAATCATCCCTTACGGCTCTCTTCACCAAAGGGTACATGTCCCTACAGGGCAATTTCATACTCAACTTATCTCTCAAATGTGTTGCTCTGTTTGCAGCGTTGTCTGCAAGCTCATTAACGGCAACGCCTATATGGCTGGGAACCCAGCACATCTGTACTATCTTCTGTCCAATATTGAGTTCCATAAGCCAGTTCTGGATTTCACATACGATAGGGTGCGGCGAGTTTATACTTTCAATGGCTGCGAGCGCACCTTCTCGAATCCAAACAAATGACAGAGTTATCGATGTTTTCTTCAATGCAGAATTTTAGAGAGTCACGAATCGCCATTAGTTCAGCTGTGAAAATAGAAGAATCATCCGGGATTCGAACAGAAAATGTGCCGTGCTCCGAGGTATATGCATACCCAACTCCGTTTTCTGATTTTGACCCATCAGTGTGCATTTTTAAGGTCTGGGGATGTTTTTCTTCGAGGTGACGATAGAAGCTTATTCTGAGGTGGTGTTCAGACTGGTCTTTCTTAGGTGTGTCGCACAGTTCTCGACAAAAAGAGGTATTCAGTCTCCAGGGAGGATGTTGACTTAGCTTATAAGGTGCACAGTTTCCAACGTTAACGAGTGCCAAGGGGGGAAAGTTTACCGTCGAATATTCTATCCTCTGTCTCGTTCAAGACACTAGAGGCTGCTCAGGACCTGGGGTTACGCTGCGGACGGGCGTAATGTTGGAGACAGAGTTGGTTACGTCTTAAATATAATGGGGCTTCTCCAGCCTCCGCATGAAGACTAGCGATAGGAGTGGACATAAAGGCACATAGTGCCAGACGAATTCCAGAATTATGTATAGCATCCAATCTCCTCAATGAGCTCTCAGGTGCATTTCCGTAAAACTGTGACCCATAGTCCATTTTACTCCTTATTAGAGCTCGGTAGAGTCTTAGGAGGGTACATCGGTCTCCTCCCTAGGAGAGGTGTGCTGTTGCTTTAAACGCATTCATGGCTAACAGGCATTTAGTCCTGAGGGACTCAAAGTGGTATTGCCATTTTCATTTTCTGTCAAACGACATTCCTAAGAATTTGACGCACTCTTTAAATTCGATGGCATGGTCCAAGATTCTAACATTGGGTGGAGTGGGGAGTCTTCTTCCTCTGTGGAAAACACATCCCATGGTTTTCTCAGGGGCCAGCATGAATCCGTTTCTTGCTGCCCAGTTAGATATTTGGTTGACGGATCGCTGGAGTAAGCGTTCAGCTGTTGGGGCGTAGGTACATGTGAGGTAAATGGCCAGGTCATCCACATACAGGGTTGCCTGTACTCCGACAGGAAGGTCGTCTGTGACTTTGTTCATTGCTATAAGGAACAAAGTGCAGCTGAGGACACTTCCCTGTGGAACGCCTTGCTCCTGGTTGAAGGTGTCTGAAAGGTGGTTGCCCACTTTTACCTGGAATATTCTCTCATTCTGAAAGTTTTGGACAAAGATGCTAAGTGGTCCTCTTATACCATACTCGTGAAGGGACTTCAGGATACCATACCTCCAAGCTGTATCGTAGGCCTTCCTGATGTCGAAGAAAATGGCATTGAGGCTCTTGCCTCTAGCGAACGCAGTACATACGGCAGTCTCGAGTCTGGCGATAGTATCTTCTGTTCCCCTCATACGTCGGAAACCATATTGTACGTCGTTTATTCATGAGTTTTCTTTTAGAAAATGCATCAATCTAACGTTAACGACTTTCTCCAGCAATTTACAGATGCTGCTCGTAAGGGCTATTGGTCTGTAGCTTCCTGTATCATTTGGAGGTTTTCCTGGTTTTAAGAAAGGGAGCAAAATTGTTCGAGACCATCTAGAAGGGAAAATTCCCTCTATCCAGCATTTATTGAATATTCCGAATAGGAACTGCAGTGTTTGAATTGGAAGGTTCTTAATCATCTGGTAAAACACGCCATCATTGCCGCATGCAGTATTCTTGGTTGACATGAGTGCGGCTTGAAGTTCCGGTAGGGAGATCTCATCATTGTAAGGCTCCTTGCTTCTTCCTGCAAAATTGAGAAGACGAGATTCTTCTGTCGTCTTTATATTTTGGAATTCTGGTGAATAGCTGTCGCTAGCCTGTCCAAGAAGATTGGCTACCATTTCCGGTTGTAAGATATTGTCAGTGTTAGTCTTGATAACCGGTAGGGGGGCGGTTCTATATTTACCTTGAATCTTTTTGATAGTCTGGAAGACACTGTTCATTGGGGTTGTTGTGGTTATTTTATTGATGTAATCAATCCAGCACTGCTTCCTTGCTCCCCTCTGTACCCGACGGGCATCTGCTCTAGCTTGGTTCAGAAGGTCTTTATTCTCCATAGTTGGGCGTCGGTGATATCTACGTTGTGCTATCTTCTTTTCCCGTCTTGTAGTCTTACATTTTCCATTCCACCACGGGACAGGAATACGTCCAATGCCTCCAAAGGTGTGGGGGATAGATTCGAGTGCTGCATTGTGTATTGTGTTTTCGAATACATCCAACATATCGTTCACATCATCCACACAGTCCACATTCACAACCGCCAGTTTCTTGAAGCGTTTCCAGTTTGCATAATAAAGTGAAGGTCTTTTTATAATAGGAGCACTTATAGGGGTTAGGTCATTCCCTACGATCTGAAAGTGGTCACTTCCAAACTTCTCATCGATAACTCCCCACTCTAGTTTTGGTACAAATTCCGATGAGCAGAGATATCAGGGGATGACGTCTCTCCGGTATTAATATTAAGTCGGGTTCCTGTACCGTCATTCAGAAGACATACACTATTCTGGCTTAAAAGTCAGTCAATTGTTCTACCAACAGGGTTGGTACGGCGGCTGCCCAAGACTACGTGGTGTCCATTAAGGTGACCCATCACCAGGAAAGGTTCATGGAGCTGCGTTAGAAGTATCTCTTGGTTCCGAAAGGATAATGTGGTGCCGGGGGAATGATATATATTACACATTGATAGATGATATGGTAAAGATACCGTTAGTGCAACTGCTTGGATTTCTGTATTGAGGTTCAAGGGGATAAATGGTATATCCTTCCTGGTCAAAATGGTCGGGGGTGAATTTTGCCGAATAGGGAATTCATGTTGGCATGATCTTTTCCTGTCCATTAATTCTGGGGAGCTTTCATGCTGTCTTTTTCTCATGTGTGAATCTTCCAAGTTTTCATTGTCATCAGTCCTTGTAGGGGGGAGAGGGTTTGTGTCTGGGTTAGCTAGTGCTTAGAATCTATTAAAAGTCTCTGTGAAGTTTGCAGAGCCTCTATGTTGACGTTCCCCTATGCGAGGGTTCAGATTTACGATTGATTGTTTGGTTATCTGGTTGGTTGTTTGTTTGTTCGTTGAGCCGTGGTAGGTCTTGCACTAGGTCTCTGTGATTGGTTCGAAAGTTGGCTAGGCTGTTGGACTGCATCGGAGTACAGTCTTCGTGGGCGAATATACCTTTCTGAAACAGCTGCCTTATCTTCTTTGAAGTTGATGTTTTCTCGGATTTGGGTGGCAATGATCTCTTCTTCATATCTATATGTTGGGCAATCAGTAACGTAGGCAGGGTGATCACCTCTGCAATTTATGCACTTTGAATTGTTTCCGCATTCTCCGTGCTCATGGGCCCCGCAATTACCGCACAGGGGTTCCTCTGCGCGGCAATTCACAGCTCCATGTCCAAACCTTTGACATTTGAAGCAGCGTCGAGGTCGTGGGATGTATCGTCTGACTCGACAATTAGTCCATAGAATTTGTACATTTTCAGGAAGTTTAAGAGTATTAAATGTAACTATATATAGAGGAAGGGGTATGGTATTATTGTTGCCAGTGGGTTTTTTCATTTGGTAGACGTCGGTAGCTTTAAATCTGGAGAGTGGTTCGGTTAGTTATTGTTCTGTATAGCCTGGGAGGTTATCGAATCTAATTATTCCTTTTGATTTGTTCATGGAGTCATTTAGTTCTATGACAACAGGAACTCCTGCTAATTGATTGATGTTTTGGATCTTTTCTGATTGTTCTCTGTTAATGACCTATAAAAGAATTGTCCCTTTCCGGGTTTCTACTATTAAATTAGGTTCGCCGTTGATGGTATTAATTAGCTCGGCATGAGCTTTTATAGTGTTTATTTTAGACAAATTTGTGTTCCTAAGTGATTTAATAATAAAATTCTTGGGGTACTCCATGTCTTTGGTTTGCTCTGATTCACTGTTGCCTCTTGTTCTCATGATCAATTGTCCTCTTCTTCGCTTTCTTCCACCTCTATCAGCTTGATGGGGGAGGCGTGGCATGAAAGGTTCCATGGTAAACATGGTGGTAGGTCCAAAGACGGTATCAGATGGGTTGCGTTTCGTTACTACCTAAATCTGACCATAATCCGATATAGTAACGAAAACAAAGAAACTAGTTAGTGATTGAAGAATTTAGGGAAAAGTTTAAGAAAGGCAGATGGTAATTAAATTGTGAAAAGTGGTATAAATGTCTATTATTGAAGTTTGGGTCATTTCACATGTAAATATTACCTGTAAACCTTTTTCCAGCAAACCTTTGTTTTTTAGGATTTGATACGTGGTAAGCTTCAACTAGTTCACTATAGAGACTTTACTTCACTGTAGAAGATTCAAGTAATTCATGGAAAACTGACGCTTTTATGGCAGACTACACAATTTTTTTTTCTAATTAATTATAGAGGGTACTTGATTTCTTATGACTATTTAAACTTGGATGGTTCAGCATACATCTTAGAAAAAATTGTAGTGAAACATTGTAGGCCTTCATTGTCACGTAGATTTCTCTCGCTCTTCAGTTCTTCGATCAAGAGAGAGAAATTGAATTACTTCAAATGTTCTTAAGTGATTAAATCAGTATGCTTCTTTGCGGATCAGTGTAAATTCATCGCGGGTAAATTCATCGCAGTAAATTCATCGCGGTAAATTCATCGCATGGTAAATTCATCGCGAGGTAAATTCATCGCGTGGTAATTTCATCGCAGGTAAATTCATTGCATAGTAAATCATCGGTGACATATAATATGAAGATAGATAATAACAAATAATAGAGAGGTAAATAATAGATGAATTTTTTAAAAGACATTGTAACGATTCAAATAATATGGTGCACAGACAATTGGGCCCCACGTCAATTGGGCCCACGACAATTGGCCCCAAAAACAATTGAGCCCAGAAAAAAATTAGGCAGACGACACAATAAAGAGGAATCGTTAATTCACATTTGGATACTAATCTCATGTTTTGGGGTAATGAAAATGTTTGAAGTATATAATTAAGTCGTAATAACTTGAATCATGTCATGTGGATCCAATGTGCAGTGTAATTCGTCTAACAAAGTTGTCACAGTAATATTTAGTTAATAAAACGGGTAAATTTTAAAGATTTAAGTTACATTGAACTAAGAGAAATTGATCAACAGTTGTAAAGATGAAATGATATAATGAGAATACATTTTTTAATAAATATTTTTAAAACTCTTCTATATTGAACACTGAACAGGTTTCAACTAATTAACATTAACTTTAATTCGACTTGTATGTTCCAATAATTTCGGCATGTCCTGGTGGGCAACGGCCTCCTTTAAATGCCCACATTCTTATTCTCTATTGTCTCTTCATATAAAATAGCTACATTCGTATTTGCTATTGGCTACATCCTAACTCCTTTACTACGCAGGATTTCACTATATAAAAACATAGAGGTACTGTAATTATGAAATTTGTTGCTTACATGACCTATCTCAGAACAGAAAATTATAGTAGATTGAAAATATAATAGTATTTATTCATGAAATGAATATGTTCTATTTAGAAAAAAATATTTCTTATAACATGTTTTTATAACAAATAATGAAGCAAACCGATAATATAAAGAATTGAATTCTAGCGTTACAACTGCAAAAAAAAAAATATCGAAATTACTTTTAAAAAGATAAATTGTAAGCAATACCTCTTAAATAATTATAAAACCTGGTTCCCATTTACTGAGGCAATTGTGCTTTGCTGATCATATTTTAAAAGAGGTGTAGCATTTACAGTTATATTGTTGTTCAAACTATGAGTAGCTACCCAAATACGTAATTTGAGAAAAAATACAACTTTAAATTAAAGAAAAATATGCATAACTATAAAGAAATAAATTAATGCAATTACCCACATACTAAATATTTTATAATAATTGAATGATATACATGTGAAAATGATATGACATTCTATCACTAAAAATCCCATCATCTAAAATAAACTAACAGCACAGATTCGTACAAACAAGTTACCCTAATCCAGCGAAAAATAAAGTGAGGTCGGCGCAATTATTTGCAAAGAGTCTATTTAAGTTAATCAATTTAATTTTATAATGTACCACGCGATGAATTTACCATGCGATGAATTTACCACGCGATGAATTTACTTTGCGATGAATTTACTTTGCGATGAATTTACCACGCGATGAATTTACGGCGATGAATTTACCGGCGATGAATTTACTGCGATGAATTTACCTGATACCCTTCTTTGCGATGTGTCTATGTTTCTTTTCGATGTATGTATACTCTTTACGATGTCTGTATACTCTTTACGATGTCAGTATGCTCCTTTACGATGTATGTATACTCTTTACAATGTCTGTATGATCCTTTACAATGTATGTATGATTCTTTACGATGTCTGCATGCTCCTTTACGATGCCTGCATGCTCCTTTATGATGTCTGTATACTCTTTACGATGTCTGTATGCTCCTTTAAAATAACTGTATGCTCCTTTACGACATATGTATGTTCCTTTACGATGTCTGTATGCTCCTTTACGATCCAGATAATTTTCATCAACTGAACGGAAAATTGGAATATTACCAAATTCAGGTAGATCGACACTATCCCACAAAGTTATGTTCACTTGTTTTGTGTTTCTAGAATTTTTTTTGGCAACAGTAATTGGTTCTTCTTTAATATCGGCTTCCTCATCATAAGAATCCGAGTCCAGCACATCATCGTCGTTCACAATAAGTTCTGCATCGCAATCACTGAGTGCATCTACAGGGGCAATCAGGTGCTCTATGCAACTTCCTTTTCTCTTTAAAAAGTAAAACGATGTTGTTGGAAACTTAGAAGAACCTGGAATAAATATAGATATAAATATTTTTACTTGATTCATCAACTACCTATATATAACTACCAATATTTTATATTAAAATAGAAGCAAATATTAAATATTGAAAATCAACTTTGACTCAATCGTTCACGGCATGAAAGTCCTATCAAACTCATAAAACTTTTATTAAATTATTACAATTAAATTATTATTGAAAACTTCTTCGCTTTGTCCTAAAATTAGATATAATTGTGATCAATATCACTAATAAGACCAACTGGACACCAGTGTCCTCTTTCATTTGAACATCTCACAAGACCAACCGAACACTGATGTCCTTCTTAGAAATTCCTAAATTACGAACACTGTATTATGTTTACACAATATCTAATACAAGCATCCCCCGGTTTAGTTACCAAATCACAACTCACTTTAGTTACAAATGGTAACTAAAGCGAATAAAAGTAACAAGAAATTTATAATTGTCCCTCCTTGATTATATAACTCATTTTCTATGAGTTATTGAAAGAAAATTTGTTTTAGAGTTATTAGATTACTACGTATATAAGGATATTATTATTTTTTGTGTTATGGGCCTCCTTCTGGGAATATCCTTTAGATCTAATATAAATAACCCCTATAGCTCCCCACCTTTCAGTTCAATTCGTAACCATTCTTTAGATTCGAATCACCCAATTAAGGAAGATAATTTCAAAATTTTGCAAACTACTTACCAGTGTTATATTCGTATATTGGAATCTATATACATCCATAAGGAGTCACCATCGCTCAATGAACAAGTTGTTCTTTTAATTTAACTATTTTGGGTTAATAACTTATTATTTTTCTATTATTTCCTTTTTCTTCAACTATTTAGTAACTTTATAGGCGACTTTATTAATTTTGGTATCTATTATACTTCTTTGTTCTATATAATATGTTTAGATTAGTCAAAATTAGGATACTGATGATGAATATTTTATTATTCGAAAGCTCTTAAGAAAAATAGAAGGATGATTACTTTTTACGTGGTTTCACTTGCTCTTCAGTTTATAAAGCATATTAATAATATACAGTCTTTCATAGTTTGTTACTGTGATGAAAAAGTTTAAAGTCGTGCATTTATTAAATGTTTTAAAATCCATCCATGCAGCCTAACTCTCATTCAGTATAGGTGAGTAATTAATAGATACTTAGACTTCTATAATTATTGTACTACATTTAACAAACAGTAATTTTATGCTCTATGAAATATTTTTGGTAGTAGGGTACTAAGTTCTAAGTTATTGGTTGATTCTATAATTTCGGACACGTCGGAAAAAAATATTATACTTATCATTTAGTTTCTATTCTAATTGGTATCATGGATACCAATTGAAATAAAAGTTAAATAATAATTATTATATAAAGATTTTCACGGGTTCGGAAATATGGAACTTACCCTAAAATGGGATATGTTGAATTTCTGAAACAATTGCTTCTAATAACCTCATCTGGATTATAATTTTGATGTTTTTTTAGTTACCGTGAAATAATTACAAAAAATTGTCTCTGTTTTCTATGTCTACGAACTGTTCTTATTTAGAAACATGACTTGAAATAAGTACCACTTTTGTTAAAGCGAGTTAAAGGGATATTAAATTACGACAAAGATCCGATCTTGCAGATAGATAAGATCAACTTTATCAAACTGTTCATTATTATAAAGACTCAACCAGGACATTTGTCATGACCATGCAAGACCCGAAATTGTCAATTATTATTATAGCGTTGTGACAATATTCTCCGTGAAATATGCTTTATATTCTCAAGAAATATATTCTCCATATACTCTAAAATCTAAATACATTCTTTTATGATCTTAAATATGCTTTATATTCACTTAAAATATGCTTTATATTCTTTTTATGCTGAATTAAGTTTTTTTTGCTCAATTCATTAACAGTGCTGTAATTAGCTTTATAAACCAGATAAAGGATATTAGCAATCTCCTTAAATCACATTTGAATGCTAATCTCGTGTTTTGGTGCAATGGAAATCTTTGAAAAGTTTAAAAAAGTTTTATGAACTTAAATCATGGTACATGGATGCAATGTGTACATCTTGTGACCAAGTTCAGTCAGAGTGTAATATCGGGTTAATAAATCGGGTAAATTTTAAATGCAAACTATGAAACGTTGAAAAGTTGTTAGGATAAAATAAAAATGCATTTTCTAATATTAATTTATGACAATTTTCAATATCGAACACTGAACAGGTTTTCCAAGCATTAACCTTAATTCGGCTTGTATGTTCCAATACTTTTGTCATGGTCATCTAAAAAAAATTTTGTAGTATATATTCCTATTATTTTTTTGTAAATATTTATTCGTTAGTTGTATCTAAGTAAATTTTCTTATATGGCATATCTCTGAACTGAGAAATATTTTAGTTTCATGATTTCTTTTATTTATTCTTGAAAAGAATATGCTTTTAATAATAAGAATGTGTATTATAACTTCTTAATAAAAAGAAAATGTTGTTAATAAAAGAAAATGTTGTTAATAAAAAGAATATGTTTTTAATAAAAAGAAAATGTTGTTAATAAAAAGAATATGTTTTTAATAAAAAGAATATGCTTCATTTCAAATAGGATCGAGATTATATTTTATGCTAAAAGCATATTGTCACAACATTATTTATTATAAATATACATCAACCAAACCCAGAACTAGCCTGATATTTAGACTTTACTATGCAAAATAATTGTTTAAAACTCACATTTAGATAAATATAAATTAGGTATGCAACACAATTTAGTAAATGATAGCACCTAACTAATTACTCACCTATACAGAGTGGGAGGTAAGCTATGGTTGAATTTAAAGCTTTTAATTCACTCACTACTTTGAACTTTAATCACAGAGTATGAAATAATTCTGGCAACAAACACTGGAACACATTTTAATAGGCTTAGTCGAACTCTCAAACAATTTTCTTTCATTAAAACTCATAGAAAATGAAATGTTAATTAAGGAGTAACAATGATATAGTAGTTACTTGCGACTTACCCCGGTGTGATTTGGTAATAAAAGCGAGGCCTGCTTGTACAATAAGGCCGTTGAGAGAGATTCGAAGGAGATTGTAACTTACTAGGTGACGCTTTTTAAAATTTATAAACTGAACATTATTCAGATGAACCACGTTTATTCTATGAAAAATACAGTAAAAATCCTGAGTTATGAAGCACTCGAGTAATGTAAGACCTGAATTATGACATGCACTTGAGTAAGAAGTATTTTATAAGTATATATTAAAGAAAATGTCATGACTAGGCTGGTGACAATATGCACTGCATAAAATGCAACATATGCACTAGGAAATAGTGCATATATATGCATTAAATAATTTGCATATGCATATATTTTCATGCATATGCATATATTTTCATGCATATGCATATATTTTCATGCATATGCATATATTTTCATGCATATGCATATATTTTCACGTATATGCATTTATTTTCACGTGTATGCATTTAATTTCTTGCATATGCATTTAATTTTTTGCATATGCATTAAATTATATGCAATTTATTTTGCATATACAGGAATTCAACATGTACATTTGAAACATAAACTTTTACATGAGTTCTTCTACAGGAGTGATAAAGCAAATTAGGAAAAAAAATTTGTTTGTTATATTTAATTACAACATTGTACTTGAGGTTCACAAAAGTGATTTTTTTTTCAGTTATTAATAAAAATGTTCTTGTACTGAGAAAATATTTTATCTACATCACATGACACGAATGGTGCGTGCACTAAAGAGGTCATATCAAATGGGGTTAGATGCTTGATGACTGTAGTTTCGTTTTCCTTGGACGAGTTCCCATCTCAATATATAATTTATCTTTTACATTGAAATAGCGCTTACTTTTGGACAACACGCTGACTATGGTTTCAAAAAACTTAGTTTTATATAATTATGTTATTCAAATGTTTTTCATTATATCAATGATAGCTACTATTTTGGACATGGCCGTGCAGTCCTTGAAATTCAAGCTTATCTATGTGAGATGCTCTCATAGAAAAATTAGCATCAATGAGCATCAGCGTTGTTTTCTAGTCAATGTTCTGTAACAGATCTTGGCATTCACCAATACATATAGTGCTACAACTCAAATAATTAACTAGCAGTGTTCAGTCACGTGCTTCATCTTATTATTACTGGAATTGGTGGGAAGCTTGACATCAGGATGAAGTGCTCTGAACTTCAGCGTTGTTTGTGGAGCTTTTTAATAAAAAATATGTCTAATGACATTAGAATAGCATTTTTGGATTAATTCTGATACTAGATTTAGTCCGAGCGCCAAATTTGTAACATCTATCTTCTTGGGATATACTGGACACTCATTCTATGCATCGCTTTAAATATGGAAGGTGCTGAATCGCTACAGGCAAGTATATTATTTTCACATGGAATGTATCGTTACGTTCACAGGCAGACCATGAAAAACCTACCCGACTACATTCCAAATTTCCACTATTATTTATTGGAAATACCTTTTTCTCAAAAGGAATACAAAATAGAGTTTCATCGACGACCTTTTCCTAAAAGGTCCCCGCCGAGGAATTTTTTTATTGCTTTAAGTAATCAACGAGGCTAATGTTTCTTAATATTTTGCTGTAAACCCCATCAAATTTGGTAGCATATTTTCAATTTTATATCCTTTTTAAGATTTTTATAATTAAAACTCCACAAAAACTATTTTACTTCTGACTTACTGATTTTTAGTCGGAAGAAAAAAAATGTACACCATTTGTTTTGATGGTCAACTAGGATTTAGGTATAACAAATTCATTAAATATTCGTGTAAAGGTATAAAATTGGATAAAATAAATATAGAAGCGACTATTAACTTTAGGAAACAATTAATATCTCAAACGAAGGTCAGAACGCATTGTTTGTTTATATAATTCAAATTTGAAATCAAAACAAAGAGTGTACAATCTTCTTCTTCAGCGTCGATCAGGTTAGTGATTTGTACAATTGTTGAATACAAAGTATTAAAAACTTTAAAAACAAATAATAAAATACATACTAAACCGAATTGCATGCGGTTTGCTGAATAATGATTGTAGACCTTAGTTCTACGTATGTAATAAACTCATTTTTTCCCCGGAGCCTGTAGACTCGTAGAGGACCTTTAAATTCCCGTTCGATATTACGAAGTCTTTTATCTTTGTCTACTTTAGACATTTTTTTTATCAGTATTACTATATTTTGTCTTATCTCTGGTGAATGATGCTACTATTTTGTTACCATGAAGTACAGCAATGTATATTTTAAATCTTTTACGAAGCACTACGAGAGCTTAGCGCTATACTACTTGCTCTCCTCAACTACATATAATCAAAGTAGCCCTATTAAAGCGGCTAACACCAGCTTCGACCCTACTTCCAAATGTAAAACATGTTGTTAATAATGTCTCGTTCGAAATAATATCACTTTAGACATACACATAAGGGATATGGTAGGTTACGAATTATCTGCCAGTACTACAAACAATAAATAAATTATTATTATTACACAGTGCTACCGATAACAATTTTTATATTGTTTTTCTCATGTGTCTGAAGATGTAGTACTGATCGATAATTTTGAACTTACCATGTGTTATATATAAAGTAAGAGTAATTTATAGGTATTTCTAATATAAGTATTGAACTAAGCTGCAAATCGTACCCGATCCCCTCCCCAAAGCATAATGAGGAAGAAAGTGAAAAGAATGAAGGAGAGAACTTAAAAAAAACCTTTGGGAAAATGTAAACTAATGAATGCTACGAAAAATTCCACGGTGATTTCGCTACCGTATCTGGTTTAATTAAAGATGACCTGAAATCAGAAATTATGGTATCCCTCTAAAAAAATCAATCGTTCCTTTGCCTGAGAACAGAACATTCCCTTGCCTAAAGTGTCTATTTCAGTTCATTTTATATTTACTTTCTTAATATGCATATACATTTTTATTTTGTTAATTTAATGTACAGTACTTATACATTTCTATTTTAGCAGTTAATTTGCAAACTTACTTTTGCAATTTATTTTTTTTAAATGCATATATGCATCTTTAAATGCATATATGCATCTTTAAATGGATATATGCATCTTTAAATGCATATATGCATTTTTAAATGCATATTCATTTTCTCATTTGCATATGCACTATTGTATTTGCATACATTTGCATATGCAGTTTCAAATGCACATGCAGGTTATAATATGCATTATATGCATTGTCACAACCCTATAGTTATCACACGTAAGTTATCGCTAAAATGACCAAAGTTTTCTAAGATTTTAGTCATAGAAAACTAATCTAGTGTTCCTGAGTTATGACGGCACCAGTACTTCATTAATCAGGAGTTTCACTTTATATTAGTTAATGTTTGTTTTTACTCGTAATTTACTGTTCGATATTACTATTGCTTTAATAAAAGAATTTCTTATTTCAATATATCTAGATATTCTGAATTTAGAAAAGATGACAAATAACTTTATTTCATCATGCAAGATATTAGCGGCATACGATATATCCTGTCTGTATCACTTAGTATCTTAATGAACATCTTATCCCAGGTGTACCAGAGAGTGTTACTGGTTATAACAGGTAAAATTAAAAGAAATTTATTTGAGGCTGTTTATTATGACAAGATTCACTATATTATCAAAATGTAAAAAGAGTTTTCATACACGTCATAATATTATACAGAACAAATGATATTTATACAATATATAGATATTTTCAGAGGAGAAAGATTATCTTCTTCAACATGGAAATTGAAAGAGAAACACTACCAAAAAACTAAGATGGTAACTGCAACATATTTTGAGGGTCCTGAATCACACCGTATGATGTAACAGATCTGAATTCGCTTGGCATTACCGCTCAAAACAAGAGATTCTTGATTAGTTATTAATTTGAATAATGAGTTATAATTTTCTTAGTTGTCGTCCTTAATTTTTTATCCAGAAAGTAATCTTAATGTCCTTGGTATACTTGATCTTCTCACAATTTCTGTAATAGTTGTACGACAGTTTGGACAAGAATCACTGAAATAAAAACAATATAAAGTTAGTCATCTTTTTGTGATGAATAAGGTTATGATCAACTTAAGTTAGATACCAGACAATTAAATTAGCCAACCATTACTCCTTTTAGTATATAGTTTTGGAGAAGAAGAGTAAATATTGATTTTATAAATATTCTGTGTTGATATATGATGCTGATACAAAGAATCGACTATCGAGATAACTTTAAACCTTTAATTAATTCAGTAAAGAAATTGAAGTCTTTCAAGCTTGAAAAGTTGAATAGGCTACCAATTAGGCAGTTTTTGTTGCAGAATTTTTTTACATCGTTTCACTCTAGAAAGTGTACGGTAAATGACTATTACAGCTCACAGTTTAAATTAAATGTTTCAATGATATTCTAACTTACTTTGAATTACTGCTATCAGGTCCAAACCAATTGTCCGCGCAGGCTTCGCAGAAATTGTGTTGACATTCGAGCAATAGAACCAAGTCTTTATCCGTGGAATATTTTTCGAAACAGAGACCACACTCGTCATTGAAGTTGTAGGAATTGGTGATGAAGGTAGAAAGCTTCTCCTTCCACTGCGATCTTGTTCCTTCTGAAATGTCATCGAAGACAATAGGAATAAAATTATCTTTATCCCCTTGATAAAATCCCTCTTCGTCGAATAAATTGAATCCACTGTTATTATAGTAATCTTGATCTTCAGATTGAACATATTCATCATCAGAATATTCTTCAGAATTATTGTTTTCTTCTTGGTTGCCGTTATGTCCGAGATCGATGTTAAGTCTGTGATCTATGTTAGGTCTGTGATTGATATTAGGTCTGTAATCTATGTTATGTCCGTGATTGATGTTAGGTCTGTGATCTATGTTATGTCTGTGATCTATGTTATGTCCGTGATTGATGTTATGTCCGTGATCGATGTTATGTCCGTGATTGATGTTATGTCCGTGATCAATGTTATATCCGTGATCGATATTAGGTCTGTGATTGATGATTGGTCTGAGATTGATGTTAGGTCTGTGATCGATGTTAGTATTACGTCTGTGATCGATGTTAGGTGTGCGATCAATGTTATATCTGCGATCAATGTTAGCTCTGTGATCAATGCTAGGTCTGTGATCAATGTTAGGTCTGTGATCAATGTTAGGTCTATGATCGATGTTTTGTCTATGATCGGTGTTAGTTCTATGAACGATGTTAGGTCTATGATCAATGTTACGTCTGTGATCAATGTTAGGTCTGTGATCGATGTTATGTCTGTGATCAATGTTAGGTCTGTGATCAATGTTAGGTCTGTGATCAATGTTAGGTCTGTGATCGATGTTATGCCCGGTATTGATGTGATGTCCGTGATTGATGTGATGTACTTGATCAAAGTTATTTCCTTGATTGCTGTAATGTCCATGTTCGATATTATGACTGTGGTCGATGATAAGTCCGTGATCGATGCCATGCCCGGTATTGATGTATTGCCCATGATCAATAGTATGACCATAATTAAAATTATGTCCATGATCAAAGTTATCTCCATAATCGATATATTGGCCATGATCGATGCTGTGTACTAGATCTATGTTAGTTTGATTGATATCTCCATGATCAATATTATGTCCATAATTAATGTTATATTCTTCATCGATATTTAGTCTTTGCTCGCCAAGCTCTCTAGGATTGCTGTTGCCTGATTGCATGTTGCGTAGTATACGTTGATACATGAATTGTCTAACGTGTTCACTCTGTCGGCGCTGCATCGTTCTGAAACTGAGAAAATCATATTATTTGTAAGTTGAAGAGGAAAACTCGCATCCTTGGTTGGAAACTGCAAGACTTACGTGTCATTCTAACATTTAACTTCTATTTAAATGTAACTTGAGCTGTACAGTGTACAGTATGAATAGGTAGGAATAAACACATTTCTCTCAATATTTCAATAACAAATGTTAATAAGAATTTATGAACTTTTCCAAATTATCAATGCAAATCATGTTAATTTTTATTCTAACGATATTACAATGAAAACACAAGCTATTGATAGGCTTTACACGCTTTTCATTGATTAAATCATATGTAAAGATATTTAAACTACCATTGCAGTAATAAATGAGTCTTCAGCAAACACATTCCCTAACAATCCCCCTGTGGGAGAGGAAATTATTGTACAATTATCGCACTGAGATTCAATCTACTTTTCTGATCTACAGTTACACTATTATATGAAAAATGATGAAACAGCTAGTAAAGTTTTCATATAATATATAAAATTGAAGACTTCACACTATATAAGACACTTACGGCTATGTTTGCTGACGTTAAAATTTTTCCAAGGTTGATGTATGTATTTTCTAGGAAAAAACTATTGAAAACCAAATATCAATTACAACTTAGTAACTTAATAATTCGAAAGTAAACGGGATACTCGGTTTTCCACCAACTGGCTGTCGAAGCTTCAAACAAGGTACTGAATGGTTAGGAGAAAATTACGGGGTTTATATACCTCTGAGAAGACCCGCCCACATGCGTGTTCCAATTCCAGTATGAACTTAGATTCAAAAACTTAATTTAGCCACGCCTTCAACCACTAAGTCCTTTGTCATGGAGAGATTTAAAAATAGATAAACAAAAAAGGTAATAGGAAACCTGTTCTTGAGCGTACTTTGGATATGAATTCACCTTTAATCAATAAGTAACGAAAGATCTAACCACGTGTTAGTGTATATCATACTATAACCATTTTCAATAACGAGTTGAAATGAAGCTAACGAATAATGATGTAATAGAGACACTTTTTTCAAATTTACTTTTATACATACAGCTTATTTAATCCCATAATTACAATCATCATAATAATTCTCCAGCATGAAAATTAGGCAAAGCATAATGATGTCATGCGGGGGTAAATAAATATAAGTTACATAATTTACGAGTCATCCATGGTTTATACGAAATTTCAAGTACTTTGGTATACGAGTTACAATATATATCATTCACATCAAATGAACACGAAATATAACAGACGGTTACCACGTGGTTATTCAGTACCCAGACCTGTCCACATGCGTACCCAGTATAAGCTGAAACAAATTCAGAGACAATCGAGCTGGTGCATGTACGTGACGTCATCAAACCAACAAACTAAAATCTAAATTAATATTGTCTTTTCTCCAATAAAGCGAATAAATATCCAATACAATGATTTACTATACAAACAAATTGTATACACAACGATGGGATTAAAACAATATCAGTAGTTATAGCAGAAATAGTAATGCAGAAAATAGAAAAGACCATATTAGAAAATTCTGCTGAATATATAAACTTATGGAAACTATATGATGTCTAGGATTTTTCCTGGAAAATAGTCAAGATCATTTACTGAACTGTATTAAAACTTAAACCGAACATAAAATTTAATTTGAAAATTGAATCAAGTAAAAATTTAGAAATAGTAATGCACCAAAATAGAACCTTGAAATTAAAAGTTTACTTAACACGTACCTATTCATACCTGTTATGGGTATGGAAAATGAAGAGGGCGAATCTCTTGTGTGCACCAAAATAGAGGCCACATCCGGCACCTTCTATAATATGTATTTCTTGTTATCAATCATTAAAATCCACTCTTCCTGAACATTTTGGTGTATTTTTTTTTCGTCAGTATAACTATGAATAAAAGCCACTGAAAAGAATCATAAATGTTGAAACACACTGTATATCATATTTTCAATCATGCATGCATGTCATTCATTTTCGTTAGAAAAAATGATAACCATTGTGGAAATATATTTTTAATTTTATTCATATATCGAAAAGTACTTCGAATTTATTTTTGTACACATTATTTTTGTTACACATAAGGATTACAGGTATCAGATTCCTACATACAAAACAGAAAAAACCTGTATCTTATTTGATTGGAATCTTTTTACGATATTCGAATTAACATTTTAAACCGGTTATACTTTTCATTCTTATTAGAAAAACGATAGTAAAATAATAAAACTGTCAAATTTAACTTGTTAATAGGATATTTTACCACAATAGAAATAATCTCTAATTGAAGACAAAACAATAGAACCTAATTGAACGAAATAACTTAGATGAATAAATTAAATTAGAATAAAAAGTTTTTGATCTAATAACTATGACGTCTTATTTAAGGAAACCTAAAAACTGGATTTTTACGAGGTGGTCAGGTACTTGGGTTTCAGAACGGTTCAACTTTTACGATTATAAAAGAAAAAAAATCAACTTTCATTTTAATTCGTTTCCATAATACCTGCCACTCAATATCCATATAAATATACTTCAAAATTCACATTCAATTTTAAAATTCAATGACACTGAAATACTTTATTTAGTCTATTCTAATTTAACAAAGATATGTATTATACTTTTCAAAGATTATCCCTTTTTCCATTAGTATTTTTAATTAGTTTTGAAACCATTCCATCTCAGGTCAGCTTAGCTACGCAACCTAAGTTTGAAACTCCTTAAATATTTCAATTTTTATTAGTTAGAATAGATGAAAATGGTTTCAAGGGCTCGATTTATCGTATATTGCGGTTTAGGTGACCAGAGTCAGCTGATAAAAGTTAAAAGTAGTGAATGAATTAAAAGTATTGAAATCCAACAATGGATTAAATATCACTCAGAATAGGTGAATTTGATACTTTGATTTACAGGCATCCCCCGCTTTAATTACCAAATCACGACTCAGTTTAATTACTAAACGGTAACTAAAGCAAGAAAAAGTGACTTCTTGATTATTAGTTCATTTTCTATGAGTTATAATGAAAGAAAATTTGTTGTAGAGATAGAGTACTATTTAAGTCTATTATTAAACAGTTTTTCAGTGTTTGTGACTGTGATGAAAGTTCAAAGTTTTGAATTTATTTAATGTTTTGAAATCTAACCAAAGCTTAACTCTCACTCAGTGTAGGTGAGTAATTAATAGATACGTAGATTTCTATAATTATTGTGCTACATTGAACAAACAGTAATTGTATGCTCTATGAAATATTTTTGGGAGAAGGGAACTAAGTTTCAAGCTAATTGGTACGTTCTACTTTTTGGGACACGTCAGAAAAATATATTATTATTTAACCTCTTCTAATTGGTATCATGATTACCAATTGAAATAAAAGTTAAATTATGATTATTATATAGTATATAGGGACTTTTACTTGTTTGAAAATATGGAACCGTGCGATAACACGGAACTTGCCCTAAAATGGGACAAGTTGAATTTCTGACCCAATTGCTTCTAACAACCTCATCTGGACTATAATTTTGATGTATTTTAGTTACCGTGAAATAATCACCAAAAGTGTCTCCGTTTTCTATGTCTACGAACGGTACTTATTTCGAGACATGGCCCGAAATAAGTACCACTTTTATTAAAGTGAGATGTAATTAAAGCGAGGCCTGCCTTTATATGTTTGTGTTACATTGAACAAACATAAATTTTATGCACTACGAAATAGTTTCGGTTATAGCATATTTGAAATTTCAGAGTTATCAGACAGACGTCTCCACATTTTCGGACTCTCAAGAAAAAATATATAACAATTATTTATATACGTATTATATTATTATTTGATTTATATCACAGCACAGACTACTCTGTAAAGCAGTCAGACATATAGTAGTCTGTGACCGCAGATATTTCAAACACGGAAGTAAATACCAGGATCTTCTCGTTATACTATAATATGAAGATGAAAGAAGACGTTTGACAGGTATCTCATATCTTCGAAAAGCTTAACATCGCATAACGTGACAAACAATAACACGAAACGTTTCGTTACTACCTAAATCTGACCATAATCTGATATAGTGAACAAAACGAAAAAAAAAATAGTTAGTGATTGATGAATTTGGAGTAACGGGTTAAAAAAGTAGATGGTAATTCCAAAGTGAATACTGGTATATATTACTGAAGTTTGGGTCATTCGACATGTAAATATTACCTGTCAACCTTATCCCAGCAAACCCTTGTTCTGTAGGATTTGAGATGTGGTACAATACACAATATGGATGAAATACCGTCTTGAAATCGTCTAAACTGATTATTTTGCACATGAGTCCCAAATCTACAAAATTATGAGTTAAGGTGAGATTTGACGAATTTCCGCATATCGCGTGCTTCAAACAGTATTTCTCACCACATGGATTAATTATTAAAGTGATACATTTTATCTGCTTATTTAATTATCCCTACACATAAATTATTTCAATAGAAACAAACTTCCATAAATATCTGTGTGTTTCACTTAGTCAGCAGCTTCGATTGACCGGTGACTGTACTTTGCTGGCTCTGACTTTAATTTGTAATTGTTAATCCCTTATGCAACGCAATTATCAGCATTACAGCCATTCTCCAGTGCTTTTGTTTAGGTTGTTTTTATTGTTTTTGTTTTTGCTTTGATTTTTAACTGTTTAACCTTTTCACTCTGTAGTTAGCTGCTAAGTTAACCTTGTTTAATTGTGTTGCAGAAGGTTTAAGTTACAGCTGAGGTAGGAATTGCCTGGTGAACTCTGAACGTCTGCAAGTGTTTCCAGAGTACTGAGCGGGGGGTTGTTGGCCCCTGAATGCTCACGGTTACTCCCGTTGAGGGGTGCTGGTGGCATTTGCTCTGTTTGGCCAGTCAGACTGCTGATTGATTTCAATGATTCTGGGTGAGGATGTGCTGTGTAGCTCATGTGACACACGTAATAAACCAAAGAATAGAGTTAAATGTGCACTGTGTTCTGTATGGTTCCACATGTCGTGTGTGGGACTGATCAGAGCACAGGCGTCAGTTATTGTAAGATGGGTTTGTGTGGCGTGTCGAGGGCGGGATACAATCATTGACCACCAGGAGTGGCCCAATCAGGCGGTGAATTTGGAGGCGCATTAGATGGCTGTCGTAGCAGGTTGAGAGTCCTAAATACGATTCCCATGAGATCAATAATAGCTGTGGCGGGAGACCTCCAACTGTTGTTGCAGGAGGCTCTGACGCAGAAGACCCAATTAGCATTGACAAGGCTTATGAGCTTCTACTACTGGAGGCTAAAGTGCTCAGATGGCGGTGGGAAAGGACGTAAGGTTTCTCTTGCTACCAAAATCAATTGACAGGTGGCCCATTTTGTAGAGACTGACTCCTTACCTACGCTGCCTGAACCAATAATACCAGTTGTTAACAATCGACACGCTTCAGACGATGACAAGTTACAAAAGTTGATATAAATAAAGAGTGGCAGCTAAGTCGGATGGACTGGCCCAACGAAACGAAGAGACTGTCCGAGTGTTGAGGTCTAAACATCTGCCTGCCCCGCTAGACTCGATGATGCCAGATCTTCCGGATAATTCTCTAATTGTGCCTATTGTTTCGGAGGAGGATGTCCGGAAGGGTGTTAATTCTTTCAGTCCTTGTTCTGCCGGAAGACCTGATGGCCTCAGGCCAGGTCATTTGAACACGCTATTTTCCTATTCATCTGCAGAGGCTGGAGTACGTCTTTTGACCACTCAGACAGATGTTGTGAATGCGATATTGAGAGGAGAAGTTCAAGATTTTGCTCTGTCAACTTTCTATGGTGCCACATTATGCACTTTAACTAAAAAGGATAGTGGCAACAGACCCATAGCAGTTGGTAATACCATGCGTAGGTTGGCTGACAAGGTTTGTGCGCGCCGTTTATCACACTCTCTTGGTAGTGAATTAGGACCGGTTCTGCTTGGGTTCTCTACGAAGGGTGGCTGTGAAGCTGCAGCACATTTTACAAGACAGTTCTTGAATGACTGTAACCATAGGAGGGTGTTTCTCAAGGTGGATATGAAAAACGCTTTCAATTGTCTGAGGAGAGATACCTTACTTACTATTATTCGTAACCGTGTGCCGGAGCAATATAGACTCTTTTGGCCTGCTTATTCTTCGCTTTCAGCTTTTTTATTTGGTGAAGAAGTGCTGAGGTCAGAGACAGGTATCCAGCAGGGTGACAGTTTTTGACCGGCTATTTTTGACATTGGAATTAACGAGGTGGCTCGTAAGGTTTAGTCAGAGTTCAATGTAAGTTATCTGGATGACGCAGCCCAGAGAGATACACCGGAGAGAGTTTTGGAGGACGTAAAAACGTAGATTGATGCATTGAGTGCCATCGGACTTGAAGTTAATAGTGCGAAATGTGAGCTGACCATCCCGATGATACGGCCCCTGGTGAAACATAATTCTTGTTCAGAGCAGTGCTTCCAAATCTCAGTCATGTTCTCTCGATTGCGGGTGTTGGATAATCATCAAATTTTCTTTTAGTTGAGAAATGTTTTCTCCATTCCGAAGCTACAATATGTTTTGCGGGCTTCTCCAGCTTACAAGCACGTAGTCGAATTTAACTGTTTTGATGAATCACTTAGATCTGCCGTTGTCAGTATTGAACTGTCTGAATCAGTTCTATTTAGGTTCGACTAAACTGGTTTGATTCTCAATCTCCTATGATTCTTCTACTATAGTTTCATAAGGGAGGGTAGTAAAACACAGAGTAGTTAAGGACTTTCTACTGGTAAGATCTATGATAAATACAAGTACAAGATATGGAATTGGAATACACAAGTTAACAAGTTTGTATGATATGAATAGATTGCCGCAATTTTAACAAGAACACTGGAGAAACGTACAAGTCCTTAATTCAGGAGGAACGATCGGCGAACCGTGTTTAACGGGCGGAATTACACTATGAACGAACGACATCCCTTGGATGTCAGTGATATTTATAGTGCTCTTTAGAGAAGGGATTTGAAGGAAGCTCTGGCATGACCAGTATGCGACAAGTTTTTTGTTATAGTTTTACAATGTCCACGATCAGAGTTTCTCGTCATAAAGTGGGGATATTTATGTCTCATACGTGATAGCACAAAATGCTAAGACTTGTAAATATAATCAAGATAATTATAAATAGCCAGCTTAATGACAGTTAATGATAGGGCACCACCCTAATTTATATTCGTTCTTAACTTCTTAAAGCAATTGTGCAATCAAGTTACTTGAGAATACAGGAATAATTTAGATAAAAATATGTAAATTAGAGTTAATTCTGAGCATGTAAAAAGTTAACTACAGTCTGCCTCCTTTATTCAATATACGTATAATAAAAAGAATATTACTAATATTATTACAATAATAAAATATTCAAATATAATAATAAAATAATATTACTATAATATAATATAATATTCAATATATTAATGTATTTATATTTAGTGGTGGTTAGAGATTGAATTATATCGTCTAAATATTATATAAATATAATATTTACCCTATATGGTTCAATATTTCTAACAGTCAGTTTGACCAATGTAGAGATGTCAGCTGATTCTTGGGTTCAGGCAACTTTACCGGTTGTCCTTAGTGGACTGGGTTATAGGAGAGCTGGAGATATTGCTTTACCTGCTTTTGTGTCTTCAATGTATTCTGTGAGTGATTTGGTTGAAACCATTCTTTCTAATATTAATGTAGTTGATATCGGAGAGCTTACGGATGCAGTTGGGACATGGAGTCGAAGTGTACAAACTGTTCTCTCTGTACCAGTCCATGAGTCCTGTCAAAAAGAAAGGGATACACCACGGGCTCATTCATTAATGGAGAGTCTGTTGGCTAGAGCTGATCAGGTGGCATGGGCACGACTGTTATTTGCTTCTCTTAAAGAAACTGGAGTGTGGTTTAACGCGATTCCAATACCGTCATTGGATACACAGCTTGATCCAGTGGTCCTGAGGGTAGGCATTGCTCTCAGAGTTGGTGCCACAGTTTGTGAACCTCTTTCTTGCCGATTTTATGGGTTGGACGTCAGAGGACTGCATGGCGTGTCTTGTAGGTACAGTTCTGGTCGTCACCCAAGACATGTAGCAATGAATGATGTTGTAAAACGGGCTTTACAGAGAGCAGGACTCCCTTCAGTACTTGAGCCTCCTGGAAAATGCAACTATAGCGCTCATAATGCTTAAATATGCTCCAAACGCTATAAACGCTCCAAAATGCTCCATCGTACTCAGGTTGACTTCTATCGCGCACAAAGATAGAGTAATATCAAATAATTGTATCATTCTTACCGGGTGGATAACTGTACCTTTAAGTGTATTTAATGGTTCATAAAGCTTAAATTTGAATGATCGAACTTATTTCACAAAGCTATCTGCCAGTGAATACCGATAATGTTTATTCAGGTAGCCTTTTTAATTTGTACATTTCTTTCTTCATCCTTCATATTACCATTAATTAGTTCGTATATTTACTGAAACTAAAAATAGATTAAAATGCGAATTTGATATTGATAGAGAGATAGCTTCAGTGAAATACCAGATTATGTGTTAGTATACTATTGCCTAGTTACAGTCAAAGAAATTGTATCCGTAATTATTTTTTGACAGTTAACTTATTTCAAATTTTGAATTGAAATAATGTTACAGGCAACGCTCGTAGAGCGGACGATTTATTATCGGGCAAAAAATATCCTTTCTATGAGGGCCATGCAGTTCCTCTAATGACATCGTTAAATTATATGGGTAAAGTTTATTACTAAGCAGGTACAGCAAAACCTTGCTTTAGACCAGCCTCCTAGTAGACAAATCTCCTATTAGACCAAGAAAATTTTGAAACTGTACTGGAAAAAACCTCGTACTAGACAAAACACAATTTTTGTCACCTGACAGTGATTCTAGTGTAAATATTACAAGGAGTAATAATTGCAATAATTTTTTAAAGATAAATCTCTTATTTGACTGATGTATTATATTATTTTAAGCTGTTTTTAGGATAAAACATAAGTCAGAACACCTTCAGATTTATTGGTAGGGTCTGTGCTAAAAATAATTGATGTGAAAAGTTACAGAAAACTAGATACAGTGAGGACTATTGTAATTTCATAAAATGATAATTTAATTGTAAAAATATTTTATTCATTTTAATTGAAACAAAAGAATTCATACTGTTTTTAAATGTGTTTCCCTTCAAAACCATTAATTTGGCATTAAAGTTATATCATAAACTAATAGAGCTATCAAAATTTTAAAGCCACCACTTTACTTTATAAAAAAACTATTTTGGTCTAGTAGGAAACAGCTGAAGTGAGTTTCTTACTATACCAAACAAACTTGAAACGTAACTCTGTTCTACTACGAGGTTTTGCTGTAGCAGAAAGTAATTTTTCATCACAAAGCATGGTAACACATTACATAGCGTAATCTAAGTAATACACCTCTAATATGAAAATAGCACTGGTCGTAAACATGCATGACATCGACAACATTTAGTATCGCCAGCATTAATCTCTTTGACAGAACGGCGGATTTATTAACTTTCGAAATTCTAATTATTAACTTTTTTCATAATCAAGAATTAAATAGACTTTTCAGTAATTTTGCAAGTTCTTGATCTTCTAATATTAGTTCTTTTAGATCTATAAATTAGCAAGACCTTTATAATACAATATATTAATTTCAGTTGGGGGAATAAAACACATTTAACACAATTCTAATATAATGATTATCTGGTGCATTACACTTGAACAAAGTTATTTATGTCTTTAGTAATTACACTATACATATTATTATGAAGTGTTTCTTTTTTTATCTGAACAATATTAGTGAAGTTCAAATATTATATGTTCTCATCTATCGGTACATATTTAATAAAAGCACAGAGTCAATTTATGGAATGATATCCAAGTGCTAGCTGATCAATTGTCTCAAGACTGTGACAGCTGAACACACTTAGACTACACACTCTATACAGATAAGACACTTTTAGTCAATCTAGACTCGAATAAGGGACTGAACTGAACAAAGCTAAACGGGTATCATCTCTTTTTATTAAGTGAGATGAAGGCCAAAATGAACCCGTATTTTCCTAGCGAATTGTCGGCTTACATCAAAGTTAATAATATAATTGGATTCCTGTTTTTACATGAATTTGGTACTAAATAACATGTCCATAAATTTGAGTTTGTATTTCCTAACACCTCTTCCTTGATTTGTTATTGAAGAGTTTTGCACGTTTATAAAGATTAAGTCTGAGTTGTAAAGTTGAAGTTTTTCAGCGTATTAATAATTGATTAATTAATTTAATTAGAACGATTGTTAATATTCTTTGCACTGGCCAAACATCAGAACAAGCTGGTTATACGTGTTTCTACTGTTCCAGGCCTGTGGACATCCGGCCTTGAACCAATACATCGAGACCGGCATGACAACGTTGGCCAATAGTTTCATTCTGTATTGGGCAAACGTCCGTTGACCATTATAGTGCTTACTGGGTAATAACTATCATTTAATTTTTATTTCAATTGGCATACATGAGACCTGGAGGTACCACGAATACCAACTGAAATAACAATTTCTATACTATATTTTCTTATAGATGACCGAAGATGTGAAAAGAACCTATAATTCGTAACTTACCCAACGTTTATAATGACGTCTAGCTAAACAAATGTGTATGTAGTTATATGGAACATTTTCCCCCGTATAAAATAATTTGGGTACTCAAGGGTTAAAGTAGTATAATGTAAATTAATAACTAATATTTTCACCAGAATTATTTTCAATAGGAATATATGAAGCATTGTTTGTTTCAGATATCAATATGGATCATTGCCTTCACGCTAATTACTGGTCTCTCTCTCTAATAGAAAATCCTAAGCATGATTATTAAAAACTTAATCATGGATTAGCAGAGATTATTATCATTTAATCCTCGAAAGAAGGATCTTTTGAACATTTTGAAATAATAAGAGTCTAGCTACGGTCTTTGAATGTGAAAACTTAACATTAGACTAAAAATAATCAGTACCAATTAAATAAAACTATGCCAGTAAGGTAATAAATAAAACAATTTTAATTGTAGTAACTGTATTTTTGTAACTAATTTCTATGAAAATTCAAGTTGATTTATATACTTTTAATTAAAGTTATTGTAATATAAATTATTTAGGAAACATTGAAAATGTGTATACACTAATATTTAAATGCCAGTAATTCTTCCCAACTCTACAGGTGTAAGCCATTATACATTATACAACGTGTACGTCATCATGCCATGGTAGGTACAACGTGTAAGCCATGGTAGTTACAATGTGTAAGCCATGTTAGTTACAACGTGTAAGTCATCATATGCCATGGTAGGTACAACGTGTAAGATATGGTAGGTATACAACGTGTAAGCCATGGTAGGTACAACGTGTAAGCCATGGTAGTTACAACGTGTGAGCCATGGTAGTTACAACTTGTAAGCCATTGTAGGTACAACGTGTAAGCCATGGTACAACGTGTATGCCATGGTACAACGTGTAAGCCATGATACAACGTGTAAGCTATGGTACAACAGGAAGCTACGGTACAACGGGAAGCTATGGTACAACGTGTAAGCCATGGTACAACGTGTAAGCCATTGAATAACGTGTAAGCCATGGTACAACGACGTATAATCCATGCTACAATGGGTGGCCGGAAATTTCGGTTTCGGAATATCCGGTCTCGAAATTTCAGTCTCAGAATTATAAATGACCTCTCAACATAAACGGTATGTACAGTTTGCTGTATCCGCTAGTTTGTTGTACTGCACGCCTAATGGTTGTTTAATAAACTGTCAGGGAGGTTCGGGGGGCGGTACGCCCCTAGATAGATCTAATTCATAAGTTGTATTTACTTCTGAAACCAAATTTTCCATGACCGAAATTTCCTAGAACCGTTACAACGTTCAGAGAGAAACATGTAACTAGTGAAAAATTTAGTTGGATCTATAAAAGAATAAATATCACCAAGGAATGTGACGAGAAGGGACACAAGCACTAGTGGCTGCACTAATGGATGAAGAGGAAATTGAAGAGGTGATAGTAAATGATGAAGTCCTCCTAACACAAAATCTAAGGCCTCGTAGTTGAAGAGCATAACCATACCGCTATCATCTGAAATTGCAAGCAGTGTTACACCAGTTTGGGATTCGTACAATTGCTGCTCACAGATTTTCAAAAACTTTAATTGCTAATAATATAGTATACACAGAACTGAATTTTTATTTATTAAACAAAATGATCCCTTACAGTATATGAAAAACGAGCGTCGGGAAACACTCCCTTTTTACAGAAATGTCTAAATTCAGATACAAACTAGACAACATTAAGGCCGGTTAAGCTCTGAGGTTTCACGCTATTGCTCCTATACCTTAGTTCTATATTACTAAAAAATTATGTAATAAAATCAATTTTTCCTTTGAGCCTGCAGAGGATCTGTAAATCCTTACTAAAATAATAATAGGATATAAATTATTATTTTAATCCAGGTTCTGCCACGTCGTCCGGAGGGAGTCGCATATTTCGTGACAAATTCTCTTTAAGTCCTATGGCCTCCAGATATGCCATGAGCTTCGGAACATTAAATGTGTCTGAGTTTTCACCCAAGACTATCTTCAGGGTTACAGAGGTATTTCCTTAAAAGTTTCTCCTTATTGCCTCGGTACCAGTGCACTCTATCAAAAAATGTCTCACAGACACATCCTCTGCACAACGAGCACAGAGGGGAGGGTCTTCCCTCTCCATGAGATGTCTGTGGGTGGTCATCGTATGACCAATTCTGAGGCGACACAGGGTCACCTCAATTCTCCTTGTTCTGTGAGTTGAGGATGGCCAAGTCTTCAAATCCTCTCTGATCTCTCTCAGTTTGTTGACCACTACGTCTCTCCATTCCCTGCTCCAATCATCCCTTACGGCTCTCTTCACCAAAGGGTACATATCCCTTCAGGGCAATTTCATACTCAACTTATCTCTCAAATGTGTTGCTCTGTTTGCAGCCTTGTCTGCAAGCTCATTAACGGCAACGCCTATATGGCTGGGAACCCAGCACATCTGTACTATCTTCTGTCCAATATTGAGTTCCATAAGCCAGTTCTGGATTTCACATACGATAGGGTGCGGCGAGTTTATACTTTCAATGGCTGCGAGCGCACCTTCTCGAATCCAAACAAATGACAGAGTTATCGATGTTTTCTTCAATGCAGAATTTTAGAGAGTCACGAATCGCCATTAGTTCAGCTGTGAAAATAGAAGAATCATCCGGGATTCGAACAGAAAATGTGCCGTGCTCCGAGGTATATGCATACCCAACTCCGTTTTCTGATTTTGACCCATCAGTGTGCATTTTCAAGGTCTGGGGATGTTTTTCTTCGAGGTGACGATAGAAGCTTATTCTGAGGTGGTGTTCAGACTGGTCTTTCTTAGGTGTGTCGCACAGTTCTCGACAAAAAGAGGTATTCAGTCTCCAGGGAGGATGTTGACTTAGCTTATAAGGTGCACAGTTTCCAACGTTAATGTTCAGATCCGCTTGAAGTCTTCTACAACGAGTGCCAAGGGGGGAAAGTTTACCGTCGAATATTCTATCCTCTGTCTCGTTCAAGACACTAGAGGCTGCTGGGGACCTGGAGTTACGCTGCGGACGGACATAATGTTGGAGACAGAGTTGGTTACGTCTTAAATATAATGGGGCTTCTCCAGCCTCCGCATGAAGACTAGCGATAGGAGAGGACATAAAGGCACATAGTGCCAGACGAATTCCGGAATTATGTATAGCATCCAATCTCCTCAATGAGCTCTCAGGTGCATTTCCGTAAAACTGTGACCCATAGTCCATTTTACTCCTTATTAGAGCTTGGTAGAGTCTTAGGAGGGTACATCGGTCTCCTCCCTAGGAGAGGTGTGCTGTTGCCTTCAACGCATTCATGGCTAACAGGCATTTAGTCCTTAGGGACTCAATGTGGTTTTGCCATTTTTATTTTCTGTCAAACGACATTCCTAAGAATTTGACGCACTCTTTGAATTCGATGGCATGGTCCAAGATTCTAACATTAGGTGAAGTGGGGAGTCTTCTTCCTATGTGGAAAACACATCCCATGGTTTTCTCAGGGGCCAACATGAATCCGTTTCTTGCTGCCCAGTTATATATTTGGTTGACGGATCGCTGGAGTAAGCGTTCAGCTGTTGGGGCGTAGGTACATGTGAGGTAAATGGCCAGGTCATCCACATACAGGGTTGCCTGTACTCCGACAGGAAGGTCGTCTGTGACTTTTTTCATTGCTATAAGGAACAAAGTGCAGCTGAGGACACTTCCCTGTGGAACGCCTTGCTCCTGGTTGAAGGTGTCTGAAAGGTGGTTGCCCACTTTTACCTGGAATATTCTCTCATTCTGAAAGTTTTGGACAAAGATGCTAAAAGGTCCTCTTATACCATACTCGTGAAGGGACTTCAGGATACCATACCTCCAAGCTGTATCGTAGGCCTTCCTGATGTCGAAGAAAATGGCGTTGAGGCTCTTGCCTCTAGCGAACGCAGTACATACGGCAGTCTCGAGTCTGGCGATAGTATCTTCTGCTCCCCTCATACGTCGGAAACCATATTGTACGTCGTTTATTCATGAGTTTTCTTTTAGAAAATGCATCAATCTAACGTTAACGACTTTCTCCAGCAATTTACAGATGCTGCTCGTAAGGGCTATTGGTCTGTAGCTTCCTGTATCATTTGGAGGTTTTCCTGGTTTTAAGAAAGGGAGCAAAATTGTTCGAGACCATCTAGAAGGGAAAATTCCCTCTATCCAGCATTTATTGAATATTCCGAATAGGAACTGCAGTGTTTGAATTGGAAGGTTCTTAATCATCTGGTAAAACACGCCATCATTGCCGCATGCAGTATTCTTGGTTGACATGAGTGCGGCTTGAAGTTCCGGTAGGGAGATCTCATCATTGTAAGGCTCCTTGCTTCCTCCTGCAAAATTGAGAAGACGAGACTCTTCTGTCGTCTTTATATTTTGGAATTCTGGTGAATAGCTGTCGCTAGCCTGTCCAAGAAGATTGGCTACCATTTCCGGTTGTAAGATATTGTCAGTGTTAGTCTTGATAACCGGTAGGGGGGTGGTTCTATATTTACCTTGAATCTTTTTGATAGTCTGGAAGACACTGTTCATTGGGGTTGTTGTGGTTATTTTATTGATGTAATCAATCCAGCACTGCTTCCTTGCTCCCCTCTGTACCCGACGGGCATCTGCTCTAGCTTGGTTCAGAAGGACTTTATTCTCCATAGTTGGGCGTCAGTGATATCTACGTTGTGCAATCTTCTTTTCCCGTCTTGTAGTCTTACATTTTCTATTCCACCACGGGACAGGAATACGTCCAATGCCTCCAAAGGTGTGGGGGATAGATTCGAGTGCTACATTGTTTATTGTGTTTTCGAATACATCCAACATATCGTTCACATCATCCACACAGTCCACATTCACAACCGCCAGTTTCTTGAAGCGTTTCCAGTTTGCATAATAAAGTGAAGGTCTTTTTATAATAGGAGCACTTATAGGGGTTAGGTCATTCCCTACGATCTGAAAGTGGTCACTTCCAAACTTCTCATCGATAACTCTCCACTCTAGTTTTGGTACAAATTCCGATGAGCAGAGATATCAGGGGATGACGTCTCTCCGGTATTAATAATAAGTCGGGTTCCTGTACCGTCATTCAGAAGACATACACTATTCTGGCTTAAAAGTCTGTCAATTGTTCTACCAACAGGGTTGGTACGGCGGCTGCCCAAGACTGGGTGGTGTCCATTAAGGTGACCCATCACCAGGAAAGGTTCAGGGAGCTGCGTTAGAAGTATCTCTTGGTTCCGAAAGGATAATGTGGTGCCGGGGGAATGATATATATTACAAATTGATAGATGATATGGTAAAGATACCGTTAGTGCAACTGCTTGGATTTCTGTATTGAGGTTCAAGGGGGTAAATGGTATATCCTTCCTGGTCAAAATGGTCGGGGGTGAATTTTGCCGAATAGGGAGATCATGTTGGCATGATCTTTTCCTGTCCATTAATTCTGGGGAGCTTTCATGCTGTCTTTTTCTCATGTGTGAATCTTCCAAGTTTTCTTTGTCATCAGTCCTTGTAGGGGGGGAGAGGGTTTGTGTCTGGGTTAGCTAGTGCTTAGAATCTATTAAAAGTCTCTGAGAAGTTTGCAGAGCCTCTATGTTGACGTTCCCCTATGCGAGGGCTCAGATTTACGATTGATTGTTTGGTTATCTGGTTGGTTGTTTGTTTGTTCGTTGAGCCGTGATAGGTCTTGCACTAGGTCTCTGTGATTGGTTCGAAAGTTGGCTAGGCTGTTGGACTGCATCGGAGTACAGTCTTCATGGGCGAATATACCTTTCTGAAACAGCTGCCTTATCTTCTTTGAAGTTGATGTTTTCTCGGATTTGGGTGGCAATGATCTCTTCTTCATATCTATATGTTGGGCAATCAGTAACGTAGGCAGGGTGATCACCTCTGCAATTTATGCACTTTGAATTGTTTCCGCATTCTCCGTGCTCATGGGCCCCGCAATTACCGCACAGGGGTTCCTCTGCGCGGCAATTCACAGCTCCATGTCCAAACCTTTGACATTTGAAGCAGCGTCGAGGTCGTGGGATGTATCGTCTGACTCGACAATTAGTCCATAGAATTTGTACATTTTCAGGAAGTTTAAGAGTATTAAATGTAACTATATATAGAGGAAGGGGTATGGTATCATTGTTGCCAGTGGGTTTTTTCATTTGGTAGACGTCGGTAGCTTTAAATCTGGAGAGTGGTTCGGTTAGTTATTGTTCTGTATAGCCTGGGAGGTTATCGAATCTAATTATTCCTTTTGATTTGTTCATGGAGTCATTTAGTTCTATGACAACAGGAACTCCTGCTAATTGATTGATGTTTTGGATCTTTTCTGATTGTTCTCTGTTAATGACCTATAAAAGAATTGTCCCTTTCCGGGTTTCTACTATTGAATTAGGTTCGCCGTTGATGGTATTAATTAGCTCGGCATGAGCTTTTATAGTGTTTATTTTAGACAAATTTGTGTTCCTAAATGATTTAATAATAAAATTTTTGGGGTACTCCATGTCTTTGGTTTGCTCTGATTCACTGTTGCCTCTTGTTCTCATGATCAATTGTCCTCTTCTTCGCTTTCTTCCACCTCTATCAGCTTGATGGGGAAGGCGTGGCATGAAAGGTTCCATGGTAAACATGGTGGTAGGTCCAGAGACGGTATCAGATGGGTTGCGTTTCGTTACTACCTAAATCTGACCATAATCCGATATAGTAACGAAAACAAAGAAACTACTTAGTGATTGAAGAATTTGGGGAAAAGTTTAAGAAAGGCAGATGGTAATTAAATTGTGAAAAGTGGTATAAATGTCTATTATTGAAGTTTGGGTCATTTCACATGTAAATATTACCTGTAAACCTTTTTCCAGCAAACCTTTGTTTTTTGGGATTTGATACGTGGTGAGCTTCAACTAGTTCACTATAGAGACTTTACTTCACTGTAGAAGATTCAAGTAATTCATGGAAAACTGACGCTTTTATGGCAGACTACACAATTTTTTTTCTAATTAATTATAGAGGGTACTTGATTTCTTATGACTATTTAAACTTGGATGGTTCACCATACATCTTAGAAAAAATTGTAGTGAAACATTGTAGGCCTTCATTGTCACGTAGATTTCTCTCGCTCTTCAGTTCTTCGATCAAGAGAGAGAAATTGAATTACTTCAAATGTTCTTAAGTGATTAAATCAGTATGCTTCTTTGCGGATCAGTGTAAATTCATCGCGGGTAAATTCATCGCAGTAAATCCATCGCGGTAAATTCATCGCATGGTAAATTCATCGCGAGGTAAATTCATCGCGTGGTAAATTCATCACATGGTAAATTCATCGCATGGTAATTTCATCGCAGGTAAATTCATTGCATAGTAAATCATCGGTGACATATAATATGAAGATAGATAATACAAATAATAGAGAGGTAAATAATAGATGATTTTTTTAAAAGACATTGTAACGATTCAAATAATATGGTGCACAGACAATTGGGCCCCACGTCAATTGGGCCCACGACAATTGGCCCCAAAAACAATTGAGCCCAGAAAAAAATTAGGCAGACGACACAATAAAGAAGAATCGTTAATTCACATTTGGATACTAATCTCATGTTTTGGGGTAATGAAAATGTTTGAAGTATATAATTAAGTCGTAATAACTTGAATCATGTCATGTGGATCCAATGTGCAGTGTTATTCGTCTAACAAAGTTGTCACAGTAATATTTAGTAAATAAAACGGGTAAATTTTAAAGATTTAAGTTACATTGAACTAAGAGAAATTGATCAACAGTTGTAAGGATGAAATGATATAATGAGAATACATTTTTTAATAAATATTTTTAAAACTCTTCTATATTGAACACTGAACAGGTTTCAACTATTTCACATTAACTTTAATTCGACTTGTATGTTCCAATAATTTCGGCATGTCTTGGTGGGCAACGGCCTCCTTTAAATGCCCACATTCTTATTCTCTATTGTCTCTTCATATAAAATAGCTACATTTGTATTTGCTATTGGCTACATCCTAACTCATTTACTACGCAGGATTTCACTATATAAAAACATAGAGGTACTGTAATTATGAAATTTGTTGCTTACATGACCTATCTCAGAACAGAAAATTATCCCAGATTGAAAATATAATAGTATTTATTCATGAAATGAATATGTTCTATTTAGAAAAAAATATTTTTTATAACATGTTTTTATAACAAATAATAAAGCAAACCGATAATATAAAGAATTGAATTCTAGCGTTACAACTGCAAAAAAATATATATCTAGATTACTTTTAAAAAGATAAATTGTAAGCAATACCTCTTAAATAATTATAAAACCTGGTTCCCATTTACTGAGGCAATTGTGCTTTGCTGATCATATTTTAAAAGAGGTGTAGCATTTACAGTTATATTGTTGTTCAAACTATGAGTAGCTACCCAAATACGTAATTTGAGAAAAAATACAACTTTAAATTAAAGAAAAATATGCATAACTATGAAGAAATAAATTAATGCAATTACCCACATATTAAATATTTTATATTAATTGTATGATATACATGTGGAAATGATATGACATTCTATCACTAAAAATCCCATCATCTAAAATAAACTAACAGCACAGATTCGTACAAACAAGTTACCCTAATCCAGCGAAAAATAAAGTGAGGTCGGCGCAATTATTTGCAGAGTCTATTTAAGTTAATCAATTTAATTTTATAATGTACCACGCGATGAATTTACCATGCGATGAATTTACCACGCGATGAATTTACTTTGCGATGAATTTACCACGCGATGAATTTACGGCGATGAATTTACCGGCGATGAATTTACTGCGATGAATTTACCTGATACCCTTCTTTGCGATGTGTCTATGCTTCTTTTCGATGTATGTATACTCTTTACGATGTCTGTATACTCTTTACGATGTCAGTATGCTCCTTTACGATGTCTGTATACTCTTTACAATGTCTGTATGATCCTTTACAATGTATGTATGATTCTTTACGATGTCTGCATGCTCCTTTACGATGCCTGCATGCTCCTTTATGATGTCTGTATACTCTTTACGATGTCTGTATGCTCCTTTAAAATAACTGTATGCTGCTTTACGACATATGTATGTTCCTTTACGATGTCTGTATGCTCCTTTACGATCCAGATAATTTTCATCAACTGAACGGAAAATTAGAATATTACCAAATTCAGGTAGATCGATACTATCCCACAAAGTTATGTTCACTTGTTTTGTGTTTCTAGAATTTTTTTTGGCAACAGTAATTGGTTCTTCATCAATATCGGCTTCCTCATCATAAGAATCCGAGTCCAGCACATCATCGTCGTTCACAATAAGTTCTGCATCGCAATCACTGAGTGCATCTACAGGGGCAATCAGGTGCTCTATGCAACTTCCTTTTCTCTTTAAAAAGTAAAACGATGTTGTTGGAAACTTAGAAGAACCTGGAATAAATATAGATATAAATATTTTTACTTGATTCATCAACTACCTATATATAACTACCAATATTTTATACTAAAATAGAAGCAAATATTAAATATTGAAAATCAACTTGGACTCAATCGTTCACGGCCACGAAAGTCCTATCAAACTCATAAAACTTTTATTAAATTATTACAATTAAATTATTATTGAAAACTTCTTCGCTTTGTCCTAAAATTAGATATAATTGTGATCAATATCACTAATAAGACCAACTGGACACCAGTGTCCTCTTTCATTTGAACATCTCACAAGACCAACCGGACACTGATGTCCTTCTTAGAAATTCCTAAATTACGAACACTGTATTATGTTTACACAATATCTAATACAAGCATCCCCCGGTTTAGTTACCAAATCACAACTCACTTTAGTTACAAATGGTAACTAAAGCGAATAAAAGTAACAAGAAATTTATAATTGTCCCTCCTTGATTATATAACTCATTTTCTATGAGTTATTGAAAGAAAATTTGTTTTAGAGTTATTAGATTACTACGTATATAAGGATATTATTATTTTTTGTGTTATGGGCCTCCTTCTGGGAATATCTTTTAGATCTAATATAAATAACCCCTATACCTCCCCACCTTTCAGTTCAATTCGTAACCATTCTTTAGATTCGAATCACCCAATTAAGGAAGATAATTTCAAAATTTTGCAAACTACTAACCAGTGTGATATTCGTATATTGGAATCTATATACATCCATAAGGAGTCACCATCGCTCAATGAACAAGTTGTTCTTTTAATTTAACTATTTTGGGTTAATAACTTATTATTTTCTATTATTTCCTTTTTCTTCAATTATTTAGTAACTTTATAGGCGACTTTATTTATTTTGGTATCTATTATACTTCTTTGTTCTACAGGGTGGGGCGTAAGTTTGGAAGCAATTTTTCAAACATTAATATAATTCTTAAAAATAAGTTCCTAAGTAGGTGATAGGGTTTAAACTATAGTAGAGACACTACATTATGACGTGGCAGTGTTATTTTTTACAAAAATTTAGTCAATTCAAAAATGTCAGACAAAAGAGAAGCCATTATTGCTCTACACCGTGCCGGGAAGTCAGATTCCGTCATTTCAAAGACTCTCTCAATAGCGAGATCGACTGTTTGGAAGTGTGTGAAGTTTTTTAATGAGAGAGGAGACTTGACTGATCGTCCAAGAAGTGGTAGACCACGCTCACAACGCACTAAACAACTGATAAAATGTGCCCGAGAGAAGATCAGGAGGAACCCGAAAAGGTCAATACGATTGTTAGCCAAAACAGCTAATGTGAGTCCCAGAACAATGAGAAGAGTTGTCAAAGAAGACCTAAAGATGTCCTCTTTCACCCTCCAAAAGAGACAGACTCTGTCAGAAGCTGTAAAGAAAAAGAGATTGGAGAGAAGCAAAGCACTTCTGAGAGAATTGAAGTCTGGCACGGCTGGTGAAATTGTTTGGTCTGACGAAAAAATTTTCACAGTGGAAATGGCTCACAACCGGAGGAATGACAGAATAATTGGTAAAAGTGCAAAAGACATCCCATGCAACCAAAAAACTGTCCACAGAACCATGAAACCTGCTTCAGTAATGGTCTGGGCCGCCGTTTCAGAAACTTGGAGATCTCATTTAATTTTTGTGGAACAAGGCGCCAAAATCAATGCTAAATGTTATATTGAGAATATTTTGACGCCAATGTTGGAGTCAGCTAAGGATCACTTCGGTAATGACACTCTATGGACATTTCAGCAAGACGGCGTGACTTCACATACTGCAAATGTCACTCAAAACTGGTGCCATGACCATCTTACACAGTTTTGGTCCAAAGAAATGTGGCCTCCCTGCTCCCCAGATGTTAATCCTATTGACTTTTCGGTATGGTCCATTCTTGAATCAAAGGCCTGTGGTAAATTCCATCGCAGTGTGGATGATTTAAAGCGTTCGCTCCAGAGATCTTGGAAGGAAATTTCACAAGAACAGTTGCGTGCCGCCGTAGGAGGAGTTCGGAGGAGATTTGAGGCTGTTATTAAAAACAAGGGGGGACATTTTGAATAAATTTATGATTTTTGAATTCTTAAAACCCTTATGTAATAATACATAACTGTAAATTATTAAATATATTTTTCGTTGGATTATAATATGCACTTTCATTTGCTTCCAAACTAACGCCCCACCCTGTATATAATATGTTTAGATTAGTCAAAATTAGGATACTGATGATGAATATATTATTATTCAAAAGCTCTTAAGAAAAATAGAAGGATGATTACTTTTTACGTGGTTTCACTTGCTCTTCAGTTTATAAAGCATATTATTAATAATATACAGTCTTTCATAGTTTGTTACTGTGATGAAAAAGTTTAAATTCGTGCATTTATTAAATGTTTTAAAATCCATCCATGCAGCCTAACTCTCACTCAGTATAGGTGAGTAATTAATAGATACTTAGACTTCTATAATTATTATGCTACATTTAACAAACAGCAAATTTCTGCTCTATGAAATATTTTTGGTAGTAGGGTACTAAGTTCCAAGTTATTGGTTGATTCTATAATTTCGGACACGTCAGAAAAAAATATTATACTTATCATTTAGTTTCAATTCTAATTGGTATCATGGATACCAATTGAAATAAAAGTTAAATAATAATTATTATATAAAGATTTTCACGGGTTCGGAAATATGGAACTTACCCTAAAATGGGATATGTTGAATTTCTGAAACAATTGCTTCTAATAACCTCTTCTGGATTATAATTTTGATGTTTTTTTAGTTACCGTGAAATAATCACAAAAAAATGTCTCTGTTTTCTATGTCTACGAACTGTTCTTATTTAGAAACATGACTTGAAATAAGTACCACTTTTGTTAAAGCGAGTTAAAGGGATATTAAATTACGACAAAGATCCGATCTTGCAGATAGATAAGATCAACTTTATCAAACTGTTCATTATTATAAAGAGTCAATCAGGACATTTGTCATGACCATGCAAGACCCGAAATTGTCAATTATTATTATAGCGTTGTGACAATATTCTCCGTGAAATATGCTTTATATTCTCAAGAAATATATTCTCCATATACTCTAAAATCTAAATACATTCTTTTATGATCTTAAATATGCTTTATATTCACTTAAAATATGCTTTATATTCTTTTTATGCTGAATTAAGTTTTTTTTGCTCAATTCATTAAAAGTGCTGTAATTAGCTTTATAAACAAGATAAAGGATATTAGCAATCTCCTTAAATCACATTTGAATGCTAATCTCGTGTTTTGGTGCAATGGAAATCTTTGAAAAGTTTAAAAAAGTTTTATGAACTTAAATCATGGTACATGGATGCAATGTGTACATCTTGTGACCAAGTTCAGTCAGAGTGTAATATCGGGTTAATAAATCGGGTAAATTTTAAATGCAAACTAAGAAACGTTGAAAAGTTGTAAGGATAAAATAAAAATGCATTTTCTAATATTAATTTATGACAATTTTCAATATCGAACACTGAACAGGTTTTCCAAGCATTAACCTTAATTCGGCTTGTATGTTCCAATACTTTTGTCATGGTCATATAAAAAAAAATTTGTAGTATATATTCCTATTATTTTTTTGTAAATATTTATTCGTTAGTTGTATCTAAGTAAATTTTCTCATATGGCATATCTCTGAACTGAGAAATATTTTAGTTTCATGATTTCTTTTATTTATTCTTGAAAAGAATATGCTTTTAATAATAAGAATGTGTATTATAACTTCTTAATAAAAAGAATATGTTTTTAATAAAAAGAAAATGTTGTTAATAAAAAGAATATGTTTTTAATAAAAAGAAAATGTTGTTAATAAAAAGAATATGTTTTTAATAAAAAGAAAATGTTGTTAATAAAAAGAATATGTTTTTAATAAAAAGAAAATGTTGTTAATAAAAAGAATATGTTTTTAATAAAAAGAATATGCTTCATTTCAAATAGGATCGAGATTATATTTTATGCTAAAAGCATATTGTCACAACATTATTTATTATAAATATACATCAACCAAACCCAGAACTAGCCTGATATTTAGACTTTACTATGCAAAATATTTGTTTAAAACTCACATTTAGATAAATATAAATTAGGTATGCAACACAATTTAGTAAATCATAGCACCTAACTAATTACTCACCTATACAGAGTGGGAGGTAAGCTATGGTTGAATTTAAAGCTTTTAATTCACTCACTACTTTGAACTTTAATCACAGAGTATGAAATAATTCTGGCAACAAACACTGGAACACATTTTAATAGGCTTAGTCGAACTCTCAAACAATTTTCTTTCATTAAAACTCATAGAAAATGAAATGTTAATTAAGGAGTAACAATGATATAGTAGTTACTTGCGACTTACCCCGGTGTGATTTGGTAATAAAAGCGAGGCCTGCTTGTACAATAAGGCCGTTGAGAGAGATTCGAAGGAGATTGTAACTTACAAGGTGACGCTTTTTAAAATTTATAAACTGAACATTATTCAGATGAACCACGTTTATTCTATGAAAAATACAGTAAAAATCCTGAGTTATGAAGCACTCGAGTAATGTAAGACCTGAATTATGACATGCACTTGAGTAAGAAGTATTTTATAAGTATATATTAAAGAAAATGTCATGACTAGGCTGGTGACAATATGCACTGCATAAAATGCAACATATGCACTAGGAAATAGTGCATATATATGCATTAAATAATTTGCATATGCATATATTTTCATGCATATGCATATATTTTCATGCATATGCATATATTTTCACGTATATGCATTTATTTTCACGTGTATGCATTTAATTTCTTGCATATGCATTTAATTTTTTGCATATGCATTTAATTATATGCAATTTATTTTGCATATACAGGAATTCAACATGTACATTTGAAACATAAACTTTTACATAAGTTCTTCTTCAGGAGTGATAAAGCAAATTAGGAAAAAAAAATCTGTTTGTTATATTTAATTACAACATTGTACTTGAGGTTCACAGAAGTGATTTTTTTTTTCAGTTATTAATAGAAATGTTCTTGTGCTGAGAAAATATTTTATCTACATCACATGACACGAATGGTGCGTGCACTAAAGAGGTCATATCAAATGGGGTTAGATGCTTGATGACTGTAGTTTCTTTTTCCTTGGACGAGTTCCCATCTCAATATATAATTTATCTTTTACATTGAAATAGCATTTACTTTTGGACAACACGCTGACTATGGTTTCAAAAAACTTAGTTTTATATAATTATGTTATTCAAATGTTTTTCATTATATCAATGATAGCTACTATTTTGGACATGGCCGTGCAGTCCTTGAAATTCAAGCTTATCTATATGAGATGCTCTCATAGAAAAATTAGCATCAATGAACATCAGTGTTGTTTTCTAGTCAATGTTCTGTAACAGATCTTGGTATTCACCACTACATATAGTGCTACAACTCAAATAATTAACTAGCAGTGTTCAGTCACGTGCCTCATCTTATTATGACTGGAATTGGTGGGAAGCTGGACATCAGGATGAAGTGCTCTGAACTTCAGCGTTGTTTGTGGAGCTTTTTAATAAAAAAAATGTCTAATGACTAGGGTTGTGACATTATGCATTTGCATATATGCAGTATAAGCACTGGGAAATATACTGCATATGCAATAGGTTTCCAAACGGTCATTCACAGTCTACAAACGATAAAAGGCAAATTAGCTTTAGAATACATAACGAAGAAAATGTTAACATTTTTAAAACTTTATTATCTGACTTTCAGTGGAATTTCGGTCAGTTTAATGACATTAATTCGAGGATTGCTTATTTTAACGACACTCTCTCATCTATGTATAATAACATCTTTCCACTTAAAACAAAATTTATATCTGAAAAACGGTTGAGTAAACCCTGGATAACAAATGAAGTTATGAACGCTATTAGAGAAAAGTCCCGGTATTTTAAGCTGTTTAGATTAGGATTGATCGATAGGCATGTTAATGTTCAATATAGGAATACCTTTAATAAATATATAAGAGATGCTAAGAGGAATTACTTTGTTAATTATTTTGTTGAATATAATAGGAATATTAAGAAAACATGGGATGGTATTCATTGCTTGCTTGGTAAGAATAAGAAAAATAATTCTGATGTCAAGTCTCTGTTATTGTCAAATGTAATTATAAATTCAATACCTGAAATGGCTAATGCATTTAACGATTATTTTCTAAATGTTGCTAGTGTACTGGAGAGTCAGTTACCACCATGTGAGAGTGTTCAGTCACCAGTAGTGATTGAGAGGCTTAATAATTCATTTTTCGTTAGTTCTGTGACTGAGAATGGTGTAATTGATATGATAGCCAACTTGAAGATTTCTATAAATGTAAATGATTGTATTCCTTTGACTTTGTTAAAGAATTGTAGTTTGTTGTTGGCTCCTCATATTGCAGATCTTATTAATTTTTCTTTTGTTTCTGGGGAATTTCCTGATTATTGTAAGCTAGCTTGTGTTACTCCTTTATTCAAAGGTGGTAACAGATAAGATATGTCTTGTTACAGACCAATATCTATATTGCCTACTCTGAGTAAATTATTTGAACGTGCCATGTATGATAGATTATATAATTTTGTTATCAAACATTCTGTTATATCACCTAGTCAATTCGGTTTCCAGAAAGGAAAGTCAACATCTGATGCTATATTATCCATGACTGAATATATGTACAAGGGACTTAATAGCAGACAACACTCGATGGCTCTTTTTGTTGACCTACGTAAAGCCTTTGACACGGTAAAACATGAGATATTGCTGGAGAAGTTATCGCGCTATGGTGTTCGTGGCTTACCTTTACAATGGTTTGGGAGTTATTTGGTTGATAGGAAGCAATGTGTAAAGTTAGGTAAATCTCTATCTAATTCCAAAACTGTTCAGTCGGGTGTTCCTCAGGGATCTGTTCTTGGAGGTCTCCTATTCTTGATATACGTCAACGATCTCCCTTTAGTGTCTCGAAGCCTAAATTCAATATTATTTGCAGACTACACAACTTTCTGTTTGTCAGATCATTCGTTCGAATCCTTAATTCGGAGGTTTAATGTTGAACTTGAGAGGGTTTCCAGATGGTTGGTTTTCAACAGGTTGTCTTTGAACAGCGAAAAGACTGTTGCGTTAATTGTCACTAACAGGGAATGTAGATCAGATGAGCTTTTGTTGACTATTGATGGCAAGGTGATTCCTTATTCGGACAGTGTTAGATACCTGGGAGTAATTATTGATAAAGATCTAAGATTCATTAAACACAGATTACATTTGTACAAAGCTGTCACGGTCGGTAGGAATAATGTATAGGTTATCTTTCTATGTACCTGATTATATTTTAGTTAACTTGTATTATAGTTTTGTGTATCCTTTTTTGATGTATTGTAATTTGATATGGGGAGGTACCAATATGTGTCATATTTTAAAAATAGAATTATTACAAAAAAGAGCAATTAGAATAATAACTAACAGCGATTATCTTTCTCACACGAATCCTTTATTCAGAAATTGTGCAATACTTAAAATATCTGATATCTTCAAATTTAACTGTTGTATTCACGTTTTTAAATTTTATCATTCCTTCAATTTTACAGAACATTCCTATAACACCAGAAATTGTCACAATTTAGTCCCAATCTTCCAACGTCTAACTACCACTCAAAAGTCAATTAGTTACATAGCACCAACACTTTTCAATAATCTACCCCTAAATATACAACAATTAACGTCAATATCCACTTTCAAAAAATATATTATTTCGCATTTTGTAAATCTACACTAGCACTTATGTACTGTATTTTTAAAACTTATTATTATCTTTTTTGTACTTCATGATATTTTTTGATGTTTATTTTTATATAGTAAATAAAAATTAGTAAACGGTTGCCTTAAAGGCCAATTTGGCCTAACAAGGCTTGATGAACAATGTTTGTACTTTGTTTGTACTTTGTTTGTTTTATGCTTTTTGAGAAAACGCATATGCATTTGAGAAAACGCATATGCATTTTAGGAAACTCATATGTTTTGCAGATAAAACATATGCACTTAAAGATAATGCATATAAAAAAAGGCATATGCATTTGAAACTGAAAGGAAGGCAATATATGCACTTCCAGCATGTGTATATCTGGTGGGAGGTTGAACAAACACCCTAATTTATTTATTATACATACAGTATACCTTTATGTGTTCTATCATTTCGTTTACCTGATGAATATGATTTTAAATTTTTGTTCGAAAATTAAAAATATTGTTAACTATATGGTGCCATCAAGCTAAAAGTAACACTCACACTAATGTAAATAAAGAATAGGATAATAATAGAAACAGATTATAGACACAGGTGGTCAGTATGGCAGTAGGACTTTTCCCCGCCGGACTATTCCCCTATATAACTTCAAAATTTCAATTCGGTGTGGTCAGGTATTATAATTTCCTTCATCCAATTATATAATCTGAAAAATTATTAGTTACAAATATCTGGCTATACAGTAGTAAATTACATAATTAAAGATAGCAGATATTGCATTAAGAAAGAAATAAAATTAAAAAAGTAATAGAATGGTATAAATTCATATGTTTAATTTATATATATTCAGGGAAACAACAGTAAGGATAAGAAATATAAATTATCGGACTATAGTCGGGATGAAATTAAGAAATTTGCAGAAAAGATCAGACTATAGTCGGGTGTAAACTATCAGATTAAATAAATAGAAAAATATAAATTATCAGACTATAGTCGGGTGTAAACTATCAGATTAAATAAATAGAAAAATATAAATTATCAGACTATAGTCGGGTGTAAACTATCAGATTAAATAAATAGAAAAATATAAATTATCAGACTATAGTCGGGTGTAAACTATCAGATTAAATAAATAGAAAAATATAAATTATCAGACTATAGTCGGGTGTAAACTATCAGATTAAATAAATAGAAAAATATAAATTATCAGACTATAGTCGGGTGTAAACTATCAGATTAAATAAAAATATAAATATAAATTATCAGAATATAGTCGGGTGTAAACTATGAGATTAAATAAAAATAAAAATATAAATGATCAGACTATAGTCGGCATGAAATTAAGAAATTAAATTAAGGAAAATATCAAATTCTTGTAAATTCTTTTGAAAAAAATGAACAAAGATATACAAAACATATGGTAAGAGACTAAAACTTCCTTAAATTGGGTATTAAAGAATAAATAACTCGACACGTGAATCAACATTATTTATTAATTTATATGACATAACATATGTACCTATTATGTTTTCTTATTTTGGTCTCTTCTAAGACACCTTTCTAATAATGTGAACCCAGTCAGAGAACTGTCTGAAATGAAATCAGAGCTATCATCTTCGAAAGTGACAGTTCTCTTAGCTTTTTTTATTCTTGAAGAAGAAAGTTTAGATTCACGCAAGTTTCTTTTGAGAGGGTGAGGATTTGGTGCATCAGTTCCGCCTACCAGAGATATAACCTCTTCAATATTCTGGGATGAATCGAGGAGTGGAGCTGAAGACATATCTTGGAGGTCTACACTACCGAGCAAAAGCTCAGATAATTGAGGATTCGCTAGAAGCCTTCGTAGGTCAGCCTCATCATCATCCTCAGTTACTTCTAGCACGACATCTCCCTGCTGTATCTCGACGCCATCTCCCTGCTGTATCTCGACGCCATCTCCCTGCTGTATCTCGACGCCATCTCCCTGCTGTATCTCGACGCCATCTCCCTGCTGTATCTCGACGCCATCTCCCTGCTGTATCTCGACGCCATCTCCCTGCTGTATCTCGACGCCATCTCCCTGCTGTATCTCGACGCCATCTCCCTGCTGTATCTCGACGCCATCTCCCTGCTGTATCTCGACGCCATCTCCCTGCTGTATCTCGACGCCATCTCCCTGCTGTATCTCGACGCCATCTCCCTGCTGTATCTCGACGCCATCTCCCTGCTGTATCTCGACGCCATCTCCCTGCTGTATCTCGACGCCATCTCCCTCTGTGCCACTCTGCCTTTTCTTGCCACCTGCACGGATTCTGGTTTTTCTGATACACTGGCACCCTTTGGAAGCAGAATCTGAAATAATTTGAAATTATATTTTATTTATATTTTAATCACTTCAACTACAGATGGTTATATTCTTAATTTAAAAAAAATAATTACAAGAGACTATGAAAGAGTTGCAATACTAGAAAATCTGAAACCTAGTAAGCTGTGCTCACAGTGAAAGGTACATACCTATAGTATGATGATTGCAGTTGCCCGGTCGAATGTGTCTCACCGCAACTGGAATTCTCAGATGAGCAGTCTGGGACTGACTTGGCAGAGATCCATCAATGTGGTTAGGAAGTGGTTGCGCATCATCTGTCTCACTACTTGGACCAGCCACTTGAGATGTATGGAAAGCATCTGAAAGTCAAAGTTTTTTAAATTGCCGTTTTTATTATTATGTTATTACAAATTTGACATGATTTCTAATTCAAACTTACCAGAGGACGGAGTGACAGCATTTATAACCTGCTTTGGCAGGTTTTTCTGCAGGTAATCTCTGAGGTCAAAGTTTTCAGACAGATTAGGTACGGGTAGTGGAGGGACAAATGGAAATATATCTCTGGGACAAACTCTAGTCTCAAAGGAGAGATTTGTCAGTGGTGGAGAACCGAGAGTTAATACCTGCCATCTGTCCCTTGATAGTGCTTCGTAGTTAGGGTAGAAATTAGCGAACACTACGACTGGAACTATAGGAAATCTTTTGCATTTGCCTGCATATTTCCCAGTCATGATGAATCCTATTTGAAATGAAAATAGTTTAGAACTGTAAGCTCAGAAATATAATAATATAGAATTTTTTATCAAAGATATTCTCACCATTCTTCATACATTCCAATGTAGAATAATCGAATTGTTTGGATGCGGATCTGGAAACATCGAAGCAAAATCCCTTAGGATCATCAGATACGAAATACGCTGCATCCCTGGTAGATATGGTTCCGTCAACCAGTTGAAAACCATATAGGATTGATAGATAGTGGGCCAAATAACTTTTTCCGCAGTTTCCATCTGTATCTACTATCCAGGTGATTTGTCGGTCACTCTGACGAAGCACTATCTCCAGACATTTGTGCTGCCATAAGTACAGTTTTTTAGTTTCCCAAGCCCTGAAAAGCTGCTCATTTTTGATGAGCGCCTTCATCATAGATGAAACTTTGTCGAAGCAACTGTGTCGCTCGAAGTACTCTTTGCTGACTTTCACTTGAGAGGCAGTACGGCAATTTAGTAAACCTTGTAGAAGCAGTGGAACGGGCAAGGAAATCTTTGCTCCATCTATAAAAAAAATATCAATGGGAAGTTTAATACTTAAGCAATGAACAATATTTCATACATACAGAATAGTTACAAATTTTAATTTTGCATTGATACTATTTATTTAATTTGAAAAGAGTTTGTTACGAATTATGGGACAATTCCACAATTTCGATCATTTAAGAAAAATAGTTAGTTTGCATTATGACTATTTTTGGAAATGTCCGATAATAGGTAATTCACCCTAGTTTCAGTTTTAAATACAGTGAATATTTATTTAAAATTTGAACTGATTTTGATTTGAAACTGAAGATAGCAACAAACTTCATAGTCTAGAATTCTTTCTATCTTGAAATAATGTGAAGCACTAAAATTAAAAGGATTAAATAATTTCAACTACCTTTAAATGTTTGGTTTCTTTATCATATACTTGTCAAATGGTCACAACATGACATAATAAACTAAATAATTCAATATCTCGTCGGCCAGTGACCAGTTCTTGAGTAACTATATAATGCCTTGACTCAATTAGAATGTGAAAATTATTAGTTCCTACACCAAAAAAATTACATTGACATAATCTTACCTTGCTGCGATCCAGATTCTTCTTTAGTAAAATCACCAATTACAAAATAATCCAATGACTTTGTACAATAATTGAAGTTGACTAGGGAAGATTCCCTTGCCCCTGCCCAGTATGCCCCACTGAATATCTTTTTACAATGATTTAATCTGACGCTTCTAACAAACTCTATATATCCTTGAAGGTGGCGTACGCCATTAGAGCCAACCTCCTTGCCAATAACTGCCCTCCTTAATTTAAAACTAGGGTTTGTTAAATAGTGTTTGAAATCCAATTCTAAATCATAATTATTAAGGGTTAACACCCAACGAAGAAGTTGGCTTGAAGAGGCACCTGTAGACATTGCTGTTGTTAATCGCTACCGAATTGTATTGAATGTCAATTTAAAAAGTAACATACGTCACATTTAAAATCAAGAACTCAAAACAAATGAAGATCTACTTAAGATGCGTATTGAATATTCATATATATTAATCCTATTACTACGTGGTTATGTTTCAATTTCATTTTTCAATAGTCATTACCAAACACGGATTATTTAATCACATATACGCAAACTCAAAACTTAAAATGATACCAAATATCGAGAATATATTTGAGGAGAAGCTGTACGCAAGGGGAAAATTTTATTTTTTATATTATTACACTATTTATTTTCAATATGAAATAACAATATTACATTTTAAATGCATTAATTTTATTTTAAAATCGTATCAACTGCTCACGACCAAATTTCAATTCATTCATTAATTATATTTGTTCCCTTTAACTCCCTCATGCCGATCGTGCGTTAATAACTTTATTTTATATATTATGAAATCGAATACTGATACATGTGTATCGGGGGGCGTGCCGCCCCCCGCACCCCCCTGCCAGGTCATTAATCGATCATGAAGTGTGCAGTACAACAAACTAGCGGATACAACAAACTACAGTACGAGAGTTTCAAAGTAACATTCATTTTATCTTGAAATGTTTTATGAGTTTTTATAAAGTAGTCTTCATATATTTATTTATAAGAGAGATTATTTTGAAATTCTCAACATAAAGGGCTATCAAAGCAGTCAAATAGATGATTAAAATATATTACTCTTCAATTGGAGTAAAATTTAAATAACCTTCATGTGTTAATTTAAATGATAACCTTAGTTGATACATTAGTATTTCTATGGTATTGAACAAACGATATTTATTTTGTAGACAGTGAGAAAGAAATGTAAGACCTTCAACAGCAAAGATGGCAACACTCTCCTGTCCGATTCAACTCCTCATCAGGTTAAAGTCCGGTTTGGGCATGTGCTCGGGCTGGCTGTAATATTAGTAATAGGATTTTAAATTTAAAATTTGATTAGTATTATTTAGAAGTAGGTATCCACGCTGTAATGCATCCAGTCGAGTATATTAGGATATTTTGAAGCTTTCCAACCACTTGCATCTTCATATGAGTGATTCTATTGCTTTTTATTCATCTTTTATGAAATTGTGCTGATGGCTGTGAAAGATTTTAATGGCTAAACAGTGTGGTTGGAGAATATTCAATAGTTGCCAATTAGTCATTTAATCATGAAGGACTTGAAACTGGAACGTTGATAAGAAAATGATCTAGCTATACAAGAGGTTAGTTCCATACCCACCTTCCATACGAGCAGGTTGACTGTTCAATTGTGATGCAGTATAGAGTGCTTCGTATTCAAAAACTTTGAATGATATTCGATTAATAATTCTCAAATTGAAATTTAGGAATCAAAGTTTGTGATATAGACTTGATCTGTACTTGACTATATAATTAATTTCTTCATGGTAGTGGCACTATAGATTAGTTCTCTTTAGAATGGAATTTATGTGGAATATTTAATTAATCATCATTTCGGTTATTTTTTCTATTATTCATTTGCTTTGTAATTTCTAACTATTTCAGGATAAGTCCTCCATTTATTACTTTTGTTTCTTGTTTATCTACCTATATATTTCACGTTGCCTTTAGTGTAAAGAAGTTTTTCATCTACCCATAAATAAAAATGACATAAGTTTTAATAGTAATATTCCGTTTACTGTATTTAATTTAGTTTCTTTACTGTCTATGACCTATATGTGTCGAGCATTTTGATTTCATAACTGGATAGCAATAAGCATTCAATTTTTTAATACTAGATAGGTGTGTCACATAAATCAGGAACTAATCTCTCCTTTAGAAAATATACTGATTAACATACCGAAGTATGTTAACACCCACTTTCCGAGTACTGTGAGCCAAATTATGTAACAGTGCTGCGCCGTTTCCCAAAATTAGTAATCAAGCATGTAAATTTGATTAAGTAATCAGTGTGAGCATCTTATTCTTTTATATACAACTTATAAACATAAAGAGGTATCTTGGTTTTAAACCAGTAGTATTAAATATCGCTCAAATTACTATATGTGGTATTAGCCGTAATTCACTTACTATAACCTACTCAGTAATTACCTGGATTTGATTTTCTAATGTCAGACAGGTAAATTGCGGCTCTGCTAAATTTACACAACTTATTTCAGTCTTTTAAATCTTTCTGAACCATCTTATTTGTTCTGAAACGTTGCTATATTAAAAGATCTTATGAATTAGCAATTTTAGTAGTGTTTTGAAGCTATAATTTTTAATAATATATTTGTGGTTAGTCAGAAAGAAGTTAATGTGATACAATTGATCTGCTTCACCCTAGTGTGTATAAATTGACTATTTTCCTTTTCGCTATATTTAGAATATTTTCGCTACTAACAATTAAATTGTGGAAATAGCGTTAGGGTTACACACTTTAGCCATAAATATTTTCAATTTGTGTTAGATTGGCTCACGAGCCTCGTTTAGTATGACCTCTTCATTTTCCTCTTAATCAGTGAGTGCAGCCACATGATGCTTGTGAATTTGTTAAATTCATTGGTCAGTGATTGCGCACACTAAGTCACTCTTTTGCATCAGTAAGCATGGTCAAGAAACGCTGTTTTTTCTCATTAAATCATTTTCGTGACCGTCTTCTAACAAATGATCCTTTGTATTTTGTTAATCATTAAAGCACAAACCGTGGAATCCTGACAAGTTAAAACAGACAATAAAATTCATTTCCTTCAAATATAATAAATGAATATTGATTGGTACTTGTGAGTTATCTGTAACCACCATTTTTGGTTTCACAGGTACATTAGCAGTTCATTTCTGACTAATTGAATTGATAAATGTACTGATGTATGTATAATTGTATATTGGGGTGAGTTCCAACAACCCCCCTCCCCCCCCCCCCCCAACTTCCTTCAAGTCCTTTAAAAATCATGAACTGTTCACTACGACAAAATAGCGGATAGAGCAAACTGACTATCAAAAGAATGAATAACCCTCAAGTACCTTAATATTTTCGATTAATTATATTTTGGTTATCTTGACTATATATTTTAACTTAGATTTGAACTGTTCGTTATGTACTGATGAAAAAAAACTAGCATAATTTACAAGCCATCATTAAATTTTAGTTTAAGTCAAATATAAATTTCCACTATTCTGTCGAACAATGAAAAATTAAAGTTTTAATCACTAACCATTATTTTTAGTGTTTGTAACCATTTTCTTATTCTATTTATGAAGAAAGTGTCATTTGGAAAGCTTTCGTATGTCGTCTAAAAATTTATTCTAAAATAATTGTATAAACTAAAAATATAATGTACATATCGTATTTTCAGGTTCATTCTAATATTCTTACACTCTCACATCCTCAAGTAGTATGAAAGAAACTACTAAGTTCTCGGATCAAACTCCACTAATGGTATGTACAATATTTATGATTGAATTGAATTTAATAGATAGTAAAATTTCATTTTATTTCTTTCATAAATATTTTAACCTAATGGTAGTAAATTGCTTGGTTTATTTAACTACCCTTGTATATTAACTCATTTTTGACATCCATGATGTGACTAAATGGTTAGGAACTTTTAAATAATATAGAAATGCTCGAAACATGCTAGTGAATATTAAAGATTAGTTCAATCACAATATAGTTTGTACTGAGCTAAGTTTAGTTTGTTTATCGTCGACAAATTACTATTTGTTTGAGTGAAATATTCACTTTACTTATATATTCTCTTCTTTTCAGATGGATAAATTAAAGAGTACTTTATTAGAGGGAGGAGTGGACGTGGAATTATTAGCTGCAGTACCGTCAACCGAGATATATCACTCTTCTCTGAATAGTTACAGTTTGAGTAAAAGGTTTGGAACTCGACAGCTGCTCAATTCATTCACGAAGTCTGTGAAAGCAGCCCAAGAAGAATATTTTGATGCTATCAAAAATTCTCGGAGGTTTTTATTCGCCAACCTAGAAGGGTGTAAGGAGATGGACCGGATAATTGGTGATGGTGCAGATGAGGTTCTGAGCACTTGCGAGCGCACTCCTAATTCCGTGATAATGAAGCAGAAGGATGGCACGAAGAAACTTTCTTGTCCATTCCATAAATGTTCTGTGGAAACATTTCGTCTTCGCAGGCATATAAAACAGAGTCATAATGACTTGCCCTCATCCGACATTGATATCCTTATGAAGATGGTGATAGCTATGGCTGCTAATGGAGATAATGAATGTGTAACTGCTTCAAAAATTCCGCTCAAAACAAAGAAAGCCAAAGGAGATGAACGAACCAACTTAATAAGTCGAAAACACAATTGGAAATTATGCATATTGTGTGAAACACTCCAGCTAAATATGACTACACATCTACAAGCAACTCACAAAATATGCAGAGATTCTGATCCAGCGTCATACAGATCCTACCTTAACGACTCCAAAGTCGTACCTAAATGTTACCTGAAGAAGGTCAACGGCCGAATGATGATGATGGAAGAAGACGAGTTGAAAAGAGCTAAGGAAAACAATGAAGAAGTTATCCAAGAACAAACTGAAGTTCATGAAAAGTTGAAAGACTTAAGAAAGAAAAGAGAAGATGCTTACAAAAAGAAAAGTGATGCTATTACGGAGGACGATAAAGCATCGTCTGATAAGATTTGGAAAGAAGCAGACTCACAATACAAGGCACTTAGGTACGGAGGTGTTCGGCCCTATTCTGACAAACTATCCGTATGGAAAGACTCTTTCATGGCTCACCTAACTAAAAGAGAGTACTGTAATCCTAAACGGATGTGCAACATGGCCATGGACCTCCTTCTTAATTATGAGAAAGAAACTGGAAGACCAATAAAATTAGATGACATATTCGAAGCAAAAAATATTAAATTTATTCTTAATTCGTATAAATCAATTTTGAAAACCACTGCCACAAGCAAATTGAAATATCTTGGAGCCTTTAACTTATTTATGAAATTTATGTTCCTTGACGTAGACAGCCCTGAATGTACTCGCAGCATCAATTCCACTGATATTATGGTCAAAGATTTCAAATTCAAGCAAATACAACAAGAAATTAGTAATCTGAAATCTATATTAGCTAAGAGTAAAGGCGCAGATCTGATTGTAACGAAGGAAAAGGCCAAACGGAAAATAATTACAAATGAAGAAATGCAAGCCCTTCTGTCAGAAGTTAGTCTTTCTCTGTCTACTTTACATACAGGTGTAATAGGGAAAGGAATAGTAGTCTCGGATTTGAAGGAGCAGGAATCTATCAGAGATAAATTGATTGCTGTTGCAACTATAAGACTTGCAAGAAGATCGAAAGAGCTCATAAGGTTGACAATCGAAGAAGTGGAGAAGGCACTGAAGAAAGAAGTTAATGGAATTGTTTATCATGTCATAAATGTATATGACCACAAGAATAGCAAAAGAGGTCTACCGGCAACACTTGCATATACTGATACAGAGTTTCATGTTTTGAAATATTATATCAAACATGTTAGGCCAATCTTTATCAATAATGTGAACACGCCATATGTTTTTACTCGCATATTAAGTTCGACTAGATCATCTGCTGAATTAACCTACGTTGATCTCTTCAATATATTGAAGAAATTCAAGACCCGATCAGGAAAGACCATCAGCTCACGCACAATAAGGGGATCAGCAGTCACTCATTCCAGAATAATGTCAACATCAGAGGAAAATAAACGTGACATGGCAGTGTCAATGGGTCACACTATGCAGGTGCAGGAGAGTAATTACAACTACGAAGAGGTGAGTAACGCTAGCCTTAGAGTTTTAGCGAATGCTGCTTCAGCTGTAGACGAAACTCCTTCTACCTCTGTTGGTCCTGCTCTTGGTGAAATTCCTACCTTAATTGCCTATGATGATGATGATACTCTTTCAACCTCAGCCTATGATGATGATACTCTTTCAACCTCAGCCTATGATGATGATACTCTTTCAACCTCTGCTCCTTTTCATGAGACTTCTTCAACCTCTGCTGCTTTTCATGAGACTTCTTCAACCTCTGCTGCTTTTCATGAGACTTCTTCAACCTCTGCTGCTTTTCATGAGACTTCTTCAACCTCTGCTGCTTTTCATGAGACTTCTTCAACCTCTGCTGCTTTTCATGAGACTTCTTCAACCTCTGCTGCTTTTCATGAGACTTCTTCAACCTCTGCTGCTTTTCATGAGACTTCTTCAACCTCTGCTGCTTTTCATGAGACTTCTTCAACCTCTGCTGCTTTTCTTGGGACTCCTTCAACCTCTGCTGCTCTTCTTGGGACTCCTTCAACCTCTGCTGCTCTTCTTGGGACTCCTTCAACCTCTGCTGCTTTTCATGAGACTTCTTCTACATTTTCTGCTCTTCTTGGGACTCCTTCAACCTCTGCTGCCTTTAATGAGACTCTTATCTCCGAGTTCACTGGAATTTCTAGTTCTTCAACTTCATTGACAGCTTCTACTCCACGAAAGAGAAGCTTGTCACATTCTGAGCTTGAAAGGACTCTACAAACATTAAGAAGTAAAAAAGTTAAGGTGAATGGTAACACGGAAGAACTCGAAAGGGAAATAATGATTGCCATCAAGAAAGCAAACTGCACCATGGAAATCTTTTTAACCAGCAAAGGCAATGTGACAATCAAGCCGTTACGGAATTTTCTTCCAGCAAATATATTTGCAAGATTTACATCTGCACAGATAAAACGTTCTCTAAAACAAAGCTTGACAAAACTTGAATAGATTGTTTAACTCTGTTTGGTATTCTGATTTGTAGCGAAAAAGGGAAGACTCCAGCTAAATGCTTCATTTTATGTTTTATTTTTAGGTATCTAAGTGATACACTAGCTGAAATGTATATTTTCTTACTTTTGTTTCTAATCACAGTGTTGTGAAGTAATATTTCTATTAGAAGAAAGAATTGTTATTCAATATACCTAAATAAATTATTAATTTAGTAAAATAATTATTTTTTTATCCTTTTCAATAACATTCCATAAAAAGGATACCTCAATTAACGATGAACAGTCAACTATAGATAACCAGCTATTCAGTTTCATATTTCGATCAAACCAGTTCCATTTATATAGTCGGGTGCTGAGAAATTGTGTCTGTTAAATTGTCAGGAGTGTTTAACATGATCATTTCATGGTCATTGACTAAACCTTAACTGCACGATAAATTCAGTCTGTAAATTAAAGAAAACACTAAGCTAAATTGGTGCAGTACGGGAGATTCTGTACAGCTAGCTAATATCTATAGAGTATCCGGGTACTGCAATTTAAATAATTTAGTCTGATAATTCCATAAATTTAATTTGTACGGTACGGTTTAGCCTCAACTCTTCGTCAGTTTAGCCTGGTCATTCCAAAAATTGGCAGTGTAAGAATTCCCCGTCAGGATTTTCCCCGCCGAATAAAATATCAGTAATTTAGGTTATCAAAGTCTGATTTTGATAAAAACACAAAATTAATTAATTTATTTATTAATAGAAAACACACTTTATTAACAGAATTTGATTCCCGACTGTGCCTTGGTATTTTCGTATATAATTAGGAGATGCAACAAAGTACGAACATTATTGCAATACTAAGGGTTACCAAGTGTCGCAAGGTACTCTAAGCAGCTTCGATTTGTTCAGTTATTTAAACTCTGTAGTTTTCTATATCGTGAATTTATTATTTTATTTTTCAGCTATACATAAGATGGCGATCTATTAACTACTCGTTCAAATTTATGCTTTAACAGATCATTAATAAACTTTATTATTATTTTTTAAAATTAATTTATTAATTAACCTCATATTTAATAAACCTACTGTAAATTTTTATTACACTAAATATTGATCTCTTTTTTAGTGTCCTTTATCTAATATGTATATTTAATATTTGTACCTTAAAAATCTTACAATGGTTTAGCCATTGTAAGATTTTTAAAAGTAAGTTAAAATGCAGAAATCCTTAAATTAAGACTTTTCGCGTAGTCAGGTTTCAGAATGATTTATATATATTGTCGTACATTTTCCCTAAAATTCTCCAACGAAAACTAATAATCGAGGAGTAACAAATTCAAAACTAGTTCGGTTCAAAAAGTTGGTGGTGACCCATTTTCAGTCAACTAGGAACCTATTCCCATGTGACAATAATATTAAAGAAGAAAAAAAAAGAAAAAAAGGTCTGTTATATGAGACGGCAGACTTCGGTATATAATTTCGTGGCAACGGATTTATTTGTCAAAACTATTTATTTTCGAAAATTAAATATAGAATCGCAACATTAAATTATCTTCCAGAGTCTAATTTTAAATAAATCCGGGGGGGGGGGGGAGAGGGAGTTCTGGCGGGGAAAAGTCCGCGGGCGTGTAATAGTCCGGCTGGGAATAGTCCGTTTCCCGTGATTCTTAGTTTCTGTTCTTATATAACTGGTAGCCATGAAAATTCACTATTATAGTATCCTATAGGTAGTCCAACAATATAATGTGTCTTTCTCTGAAAAACTTAAGTGTTTTGAAATACTTGGCATTTTAAATTTGGAACATTACTATTAAATGCATAATAATTCATAATATATGCAAATTCATATTAATAGTTAATTTAGTAGGGTTTAACGTCTGCTTCTGAACCAAAGGCCATATCGCTGATATCAAAAGGAAATTAAATACAAGGGACTAGAAGAAGCAGTCAGAAAGGAAAGTGGTTCTATATGGAACAAAGTCACTTACTACTGTCGGTGACAATGCTCATGGATGCAGAAAAGCTACTCAGTGAATGCAGTGACGAAAAGGGACACAAAACAACGGTGGCTGCTCTTACAAATGGAAGAGGAAAACGAAAAGGTGATAGAAAATGAACCCTACGATCCTACCAAACCCAAAAATCAAAGACCTCGTAGTTGAAGAGCATAACCAAACTCTAAAACTGCAAGTAGCGTTACAAAATGATAAATATAATAAAAATGAAAAAAAACAATCCATAATCCAAATTACAACAGTTCGGGGCCCAATGTACACCACCCACTTCTCTTCCATTCGTAACAGACAGCTTCAGACTAGGCATATTTATAAATGTATATGCATGCTTATAGATGCATATGCAAATTGGCAAATGCATTTGCATATTGGTAAATGCATTTGCATATTGGTAAATGCATATGCATATTGGTAAATGCATATGCATATTGGTAAATGCATATGCTTATTGCTAAATGCATATATGCAAATTAGTAAATGCATATGCATATATTGTTAAATGCATATGCATGTTGATAAATGCATATACGAATCAAATAAGCATATGCGTTTTAGAAAAGCATATGAAAAATATGCAATGTCACAACCCTACTAATGACATTAGAATAGCATTTTTGGATTAATTCTGATACTAGATTTAGTCCGAGCGTCAAATTTGTAACATGTATCTTCTTGGGATATACTGGACACTCATTCTATTCATCGCTTTAAATATGGAAGGTGCTGAATCGCTACAGGCAAGTAGATTATTTTCACATGGAATGTATCGTTACGTTCACAGGCAGACCATGAAAAACCTACCCGACTACATTCCAAATTTCCACTATTATTTATTGGAAATACCTTTTTCTCAAAAGGAATACAAAATAGAGTTTCATCGACGACCTTTTCCTAAAAGGTCCCCTCCGAGGAATTTTTTTATTGCTTTAAGTAATCAACGAGGCTAATGTTTCTTAATATTTTGTTGTAAACCCCATCAAATTTGGTAGCATATTTTCAATTTTATATCCTTTTAAAGATTTTTATAATTAAAACTCCACAAAAACTATTTTACTTCTGACTTACTGATTTTTAGTCGGAAGAAAAAAAATGTACACCTTTTGTTTTGATGGTCAACTAGGATTTAGGTATAACAAATTCATTTAATATTCGTGTAAAGGTATAAAATTGGATAAAATAAATATAGAAGCGTCTATTAACTTTAGGAAACAATTAATATCTCAAACGAAGGTCAGAACGCATTGTTTGTTTATATAATTCAAATTTGAAATCAAAACAAAGAGTGAACAATCTTCTTCTTCAGCGTCGATCAGGTTAGTGATTTGTACAATAATTGTTGAATACAAAGTATTAAAAACTTTAAAAACAAATAATAAAATACATAATGAACCGAATTGCATGCGGTTTGCTGAATAATGATCGTAGACCTTAGTTCTATAATATTATGTAATAAACTCATTTTTTCCCCGGAGCCTGTAGACTCGTAGACGACCTTTAAATTCCCGTTCGATATTACGAAGTCTTTTATCTTTGTCTACTTTAGACATTTTTTTCATCAGTATTATTATATTTTGTCTTATCTCTGGTGAATGATGCTACTATTTTGTTACCATGAAGTACAGCAATGTATATTTTAAATCTTTTACGTAGCACTACGAGAGCTTAGCGCTATACTACTTGCTCTCCTCAACTACATATAATCAAAGTAGCCCTATTAAAGCGGCTAACACCAGCTTCGACCCTACTTCCAAATGTAAAACATGTTGTTAATAATGTCTCGTTCGAAATAATATCCCTTTAGACATACACATGAGGGATATGGTAGGTTACGAATTATCTGCCAGTACTACAAACAATAAATAACTTATTATTATTACAAAGTGCTACCGATAACAATTTTTATATTGTTTTTCTCATGTGTCCGAAGATGTAGTACTGATCGATAATTTTGAACTTACCATGTGTTATATATAAAGTAAGAGTAATTTATAGGTATTTCTAATATAAGTATTGAACTAAGCTGCACATCGTACCCGATCCCCTCCCCAAAGCATAATGAGGAAGAAAGTGAAAAGAATGAAGGAGAGAACTTTAAAAAAACCTTTGGGAAAATGTAAACAAATGAATGCTAGAACAAAGTTCACGGTGATTTCGCTACCGTATCTGGTTTAATTAAAGATGACCTGAAATCAGAAATTATGGCATCCCTCTAAAAAAAATCAATCGTTCCTTTGCCTGAGAACAGAACATTCCCTTGCCTGAAGTGTCTATTTCAGTTCATTTTATATTTACTTTCTCAATATGCATATACATTTTTATTTTGTGAATTTAATGTACAGTACTTATACATTTCTATTTTAGCAGTTAATTTGCAAACTTACATTTGCATTTGATTTTTTTTAAATGCATATATGCATCTTTAAATGCATATATGCATCTTTAAATGGATATATGCATCTTTAAATGCATATATGCATTTTTAAATGCATATTCATTTTCTTATTTGCATATGCACTATTGTATTTGCATACATTTGCATATGCAGTTTCAAATGCACATGCAGGTTATAATATACATTATATGCATTGTCACAACCCTAGTTATGACACGTAAGTTATCGCTAAAATAACCAAAGTTTTCTAAGATTTTAGTCATAGAAAACTAATCTAGTGTTCCTGAGTTATGACGGCACCAGTACTTCATTAATCAGGAGTTTCAATTTATATTAGTTAATGTTTGTTTTTACTCGTAATTTACTGTTCGATATTACTATTGCTTTAATAAAAGAATTTCTTATTTCAATATATCTAGATATTCTGAATTTAGAAAAGATGATAAATAACTTTATTTCATCATGCAAGATATTAGCGGCATACGATATATCTTGTCTGTATCACTAAGTATATTAATGAACCTCTTATCACAGGTGTACCAGAGAGTGTTACTGGTTATAACAGGTAAAATTAAAAGAAATTTATTTGAGGCTGTTTATTCTGACAAGATTCACTATATTATCAAAATGTAAAAAGAGTTTTCATACACGTCATAATATTATACAGAACAAATGATATTTTTACAATATATAGATATTTTCAGAGGAGAAAGATTATCTTCTTCAACATGGAAATTGAAAGAGAAACACTACCAAAAAACTAAGATGGTAACTGCAACATATTTTGAGGGTCCTGAATCACACCGTATGATGTAACAGATCTGAATTCGCTTGGCATCACCGCTCAAAACAAGAGATTCTTGATTAGTTATTAATTTGAATAATGAGTTATAATTTTCTTAGTTGTCGTCCTTAATTTTTTATCCAGAAAGTAATCTTAATGTCCTTGGTATACTTGATCTTCTCACAATTTCTGTAATAGTTGTACGACAGTTTGGACAAGAATCACTGAAATAAAAACAATATAAAGTTAGTCATTTTTTTGTGATGAATAAGGTTATGATCAACTTAAGTTAGATACCAGACAATTAAATTAGCCAACCATTCCTCCTTTTAGTATATAGTTTTGGAGAAGAAGAGTAAATATTGATTTTATAAATATTCTGTGTTGATATATGATGCTGATACAAAGAATCGACTATCGAGATAACTTTAAACCTTTAATTGGTGAGCGACTTTTTTTTTCTGATATTACATCATCACAGTGACTCTTTTCTCTGATAGTACATCATCACAGCGACTCTTTTTTCTGACATTACATCATCACAGCGACTCTTTTTTTTTTGATATTACATCATCACAGTGACTCTTTTCTCTGATAGTACATCATCACAGTGACTCTTTTCTCTGATAGTACATCATTCCAGTGACTCTTTTCTCTGATAGTACATTATCACAGTGACTCTTTTCTCTGATAGTACATCATCACAGTGACTCTTTTCTCTGATAGTACATCATCACAGTGACTCTTTTTTCTGATATTACATCATCACAGTGACTCTTTTCTCTGATAGTACATCATCACAGTGACTCTTCTCTCTGATAGTACATCATCACAGTGACTCTTTTCTCTGATAGTACATCATCACAGTGACTCTTTTCTCTGATAGTACATCATCACAGTGACTCTTTTCTCTGATAATACATCATCACAGTGACTCTTTTCTCTGATAGTACATCATCACAGTGACTCTTTTCTCTGATAGTACATCATTACAGTGACTCTTTTCTCTGATAGTACATCATCACAGTGACTCTTTTCTCTGATAGTACATCATCACAGTGACTCTTTTCTCTGATAGTACATCATCACAGTGACTCTTTTCTCTGATAGTACATCATCACAGTGACTCTTTTCTCTGATAGTACATCATCACAGTGACTCTTTTCTCTGATAGTACATCATCACAGTGACTCTTTTCTCTGATAGTACATCATCACAGCGACTCTTTTCTCTGATAGTACATCATCACAGTGACTCTTTTCTCTGATAGTACATCATCACAGTGACTCTTTTCTCTGATAGTACATCATCACAGTGACTCTTTTCTCTGATAGTACATCATCACAGTGACTCTTTTCTCTGATAATACATCATCACAGTGACTCTTTTCTCTGATAGTACATCATCACAGTGACTCTTTTCTCTGATAGTACATCATCACAGTGACTCTTTTCTCTGATAGTACATCATCACAGTGACTCTTTTCTCTGATAGTACATCATCACAGTGACTCTTTTCTCTGATAATACATCATCACAGTGACTCTTTTCTCTGATAGTACATCATCACAGTGACTCTTTTCTCTGATAGTACATCATCACAGTGACTCTTTTCTCTGATAGTACATCATCACAGTGACTCTTTTCTCTGATAGTACATCATCACAGTGACTCTTTTCTCTGATAGTACATCATCACAGTGACTCTTTTCTCTGATGTTATATCATCACAATGACTCTTTACTCTGATAGTAAGTACATCATCACAGTGACTCACTGTACACGTCCACACGCTTATAAGTACTTAAGTTGGTCAATATAACTCATAGTCTCTAAACATGATTGTATGTCAGAATATATAAATATTCACCGTCACATAAAAGTATACAATGTCTTTCAGTCTTAGTTTTCGATTCTACTGTTTGACAAAGTTTTCAATTTTACTGCTTGACCAACAATTTTCCAACATGTTGGACCTCTTCAAACTCTAGTTTTTATCCAGTTGCTGTAAATACACTTTTGATGAGAAAAAGAATTAATTTTGTAGAGATTTTAGAACTAATCTTTTAAAATCTCTTGACTGAAAGGAAAAATGTACTTTGCAAAGTACTTTTTACTTGGAAAGTAACAAGTACTTGTAAAAAGTACTTCTAAGTAATTATTCAAATTACTTTTTAGTAAGTGCTTCAAGTAGTACTTGAAGTACTTGCTTGTTTCTTAGTACTTTTACTTGGTACTTGGGAAGTACTTTCCCGCCCATCTCTGCCCCCAGTAGTGGCCCAATCAGGCGGTGAATTTGGAGGCGCATTAGATGGCTGTCGTAGCAGGTTGAGAGTCCTAAATACGATTCCCATGAGATCAGTAATAGCTGTGGCGGGAGACCTCCAACTGTTGTTGCAGGAGGCTCTGACGCAGAAGACCCAATTAGCATGGACAAGGCTTATGAGCTTCTACTACTGGAGGCTAAAGTGCCCAGATGGCGGTTGGGTAGGACGTAAGGTTTCTCTTGCTACCAAAATCAATTGACAGGTGGCCCATTTTGTAGAGACTGACTCCTTACCTACTCTGCCTGAACCAATAATACCAGTTGTTAACAATCAACACGCTTCAGATGATGACAAGTTAAAAAAGTTGAAATAAATAAAGAGTGGCAGCTGAGTCGGATGGACTGGTCGAACGAAACGAAGAGACTGTCCGAGCGTTGAGGTCTAAACATCTGCCTGCCCCGCTAGACTTGATGATGCCAGATCTTCCGGATAATTCTCTAATTGTGCCTATTGTTTCGGAGGAGGATGTCCGGAAGGGTGTTAATTCTTTCCGTCCTTGTTCTGCCGGAAGACCTGATGGCCTCAGGCCAGGTCATTTGAACACGCTATTTTCCTATTCATCTGCAGGGGCTGGAGTACGTCTTTTGACCACTCAGACAGATGTTGTGAATGCGATATTGAGAGGAGAAGTTCAAGATTTTGCTCTGTCAACTTTCTATGGTGCCACATTATGCACTTTAACTAAAAAGGATAGTGGCAACATACCCATAGCAGTTGGTAATACCATGCGTAGGTTGGCTGCAAGGTTTGTGCGCGCCCTTTATCACACTCTCTTGGTAGTGAATTAGGACCGGTTCTGCTTGGGTTCTCTACGAAGGGTGGCTGTGAAGCTGCAGCACATTCTACAAGACAGTTCTTGAATGACTGTAACCATAGGAGGGTGTTTCTCAAGGTGGATATGAAAAACGCTTTCAATTGTCTGAGGAGAGATACCTTCCTTACTGTTATTCGTAACCGTGTGCCGGAGCAATATAGACTCTTTTGGCCTGCTTATTCTTCGCTTTCACCTTTTTTATTTCGTGAAGAAGTGCTGAGGTCGGAGACAGGTATCCAGCAGGGTGACAGTTTTTGACCGGCTATGTTTGCTCTTGGAATTGACGAGGTGGCTCGAAAGGTTTAGTCAGAGTTCAATGTAAGTTATCTGGATGACGCAGCCCAGAGAGATACACCGGAGAGAGTTTTGGAGGACGTAAAAACGTAGATTGATGCTTTGAGTGCCATCGGACTTGAAGTTAATAGTGCGAAATGTGAGCTGACCATCCCGATGATACGGCCCCTGGTGAAACAGAATTCTTGTTCAGAGCAGTGCTTCCAAATCTCAGTCATGTTCTTTCGATTGCGGGTGTTGGATAATCATCAAATTTTCTTTTAGTTGAGAAATGTTTTCTCCATTCCGAAGCTACAATATGTTTTATATAATTTATCTTTTACATTGAAATAGCACTTACTTTTGGACAACACGCTGACTATGGTTTCAAAAAACTTAGTTTTATATAATTATGTTATTCAAATGTTTTTCATTATATCAATGATAGCTATTATTTTGGACATGGCCGTGCAGTCCTTGAAATTCAAGCTTATCTATGTGAGATTCTCTCATAGAAAAATTAGCCTCAATGAACATCAGTGTTGTTTTCTAGTCAATGTTCTGTAACAGATCTTGGTATTCACCACTACACATAGTGCTACAACTCAAATAATTAACTAGCAGTGTTCAGTCACGTGCCTCATCTTATTATGACTGGAATTGGTGGGAAGCTGGACATCAGGATGAAGTGCTCTGAACTTCAGCGTTGTTTGTGGAGCTTTTTAATAAAAAAAATGTCTAATGACATTAGAATAGCATTTTTGGATTAATTCTGATACTAGATTTAGTCCGAGCGTCAAATTTGTAACATGTATCTTCTTGGGATATACTGGACACTCATTCTATTCATCGCTTTAAATATGGAAGGTGCTGAATCGCTACAGGCAAGTAGATTATTTTCACATGGAATGTATCGTTACGTTCACAGGCAGACCATGAAAAACCTACCCGACTACATTCCAAATTTCCACTATTATTCATTGGAAATACCTTTTTCTCAAAAGGAATACAAAATAGAGTTTCATCGACGACCTTTTCCTAAAAGGTCCCCTCCGAGGAATTTTTTTATTGCTTTAAGTAATCAACGAGGCTAATGTTTCTTAATATTTTGCTGTAAACCCCATCAAATTTGGTAGCATATTTTCAATTTTATATCCTTTTAAAGATTTTTATAATTAAAACTCCACAAAAACTATTTTACTTCTGACTTACTGATTTTTAGTCGGAAGAAAAAAATGTACACCTTTTGTTTTGATGGTCAACTAGGATTTAGGTATAACAAATTCATTTAATATTCGTGTAAAGGTATAAATTTGGATAAAATAAATATAGAAGCGTCTATTAACTTTAGGAAACAATTAATATCTCAAACGAAGGTCAGAACGCATTGTTTGTTTATATAATTCAAATTTGAAATCAAAACAAAGAGTGTACAATCTTCTTCTTCAGCGTCGATCAGGTTAGTGATTTGTACAATTGTTGAATACAAAGTATTAAAAATTTTAAAAACCAATAATAAAATATATACTGAACCGAATTGCATGCGGTTTGCTGAATAATGGTTGTAGACCTTAGTTCTACGTATGTAATAAACTCATTTTTTCCCCGGAGCCTGTAGACTCGTAGAGAACCTTTAAATTCCCGTTCGATATTACGAAGTCTTTTATCTTTGTCTACTTTAGACATTTTTTTTTATCAGTATTACTATATTTTGTCTTATCTCTAGTGAATGATGCTACTATTTTTTTACCATGAAGTACAGCAATGTATATTTTAAATCTTTTACGAAGCACTACGAGAGCTTGCTCTCCACAACTACATATAATCAAAGTAGCCCTATTAAAGCGGCTAACACCAGCTTCGACCCTACTTCCAAATGTAAAACATGTTGTTAATAATGTCTCGTTCGAAATAATATCACTTTAGACATACACATGAGGGATATGGTAGGTTACGAATTATCTGCCAGTACTACAAACAATAAATAAATTATTATTATTACACAGTGCTACCAATAACAATTTTTATATTGTTTTTCTCATGTGTCCGAAGATGTAGTACTGATCGTGATCGATAATTTTGAACTTACCATGTGTTATATATAAAGTAAGAGTAATTTATATGTATTTCTAATATAAGTATTGAACTAAGCTGCACATCGTTCTCGATCCCCTCCCCAAAGCATAATGAGGAAGAAAGTGAAAAGAATGAAGGAGAGAACTTAAAAAAACCTTTGGGAAAATGTAAACTAATGAATGCTACAAAAAAGTTCACGGTGATTTCGCTACCGTATCTGGTTTAATTAAAGATGACCTGAAATCAGAAATTATGGTATCCCTCTAAAAAAATCAATCGTTCCTTTGCCTGAGAACAGAACATTCCTTTGCCTGAAGTGTCTATTTCAGTTCATTTTATATTTACTTTCTTAATATGCATATACATTTTTATTTTGTTAATTTAATGTACAGTATTTATACATTTCTATTTTAGCAGTTAATTTGCAAACTTACTTTTGCATTTGATTTTTCTTAAATGCATATATGCATCTTTAAATGGATATATGCATCTTTAAATGGATATATGCATCTTTAAATGCATATATGCATTTTTAAATGCATATATGCATTTTTAAATGCATATATGCATTTTTTAAATGCATATTCATTTTCTCATTGGCATATGCACTATTGTATTTGCATACATTTGCATATGCAGTTTCAAATGCACATGCAGGTTATAATATGCATTATATGCATTGTCACAACCCTAGTTATCACACGTAAGTTATCGCTAAAATAACCAAAGTTTTCTAAGATTTTAGTCATAGAAAACTAATCTAGTGTTCCTGAGTTATGACGGCACCAGTACTTCATTAATCAGGAGTTTCACTTTATATTAGTTAATGTTTGTTTTTACTCGTAATTTACTGTTCGATATTACTATTGCTTTAATAAAAGAATTTCTTATTTCAATATATCTAGATATTCTGAATTTAGAAAAGATGATAAATAACTTTATTTCATCATGCAAGATATTAGCGGCATACGATATATCTTGTCTGTATCACTAAGTATATTAATGAACCTCTTATCACAGGTGTACCAGAGAGTGTTACTGGTTATAACAGGTAAAATTAAAAGAAATTTATTTGAGGCTGTTTATTATGACAAGATTCACTATATTATCAAAATGTAAAAAGAGTTTTCATACACGTCATAATATTATACAGAACAAATGATATTTTTACAATATATAGATATTTTCAGAGGAGAAAGATTATCTTCTTCAACATGGAAATTGAAAGAGAAACACTACCAAAAAACTAAGATGGTAACTGCAACATATTTTGAGGGTCCTGAATCACACCGTATGATGTAACAGATCTGAATTCGCTTGGCATCACCGCTCAAAACAAGAGATTCTTGATTAGTTATTAATTTGAATAATGAGTGATAATTTTCTTAGTTGTCGTCCTTAATTTTTTATCCAGAAAGTAATCTTAATGTCCGTGGTATACTTGATCTTCTCACAATTTCTGTAATAGTTGTACGACAGTTTGGACAAGAATCACTGAAATAAAAACAATATAAAGTTAGTCATTTTTTTGTGATGAATAAGGTTATGATCAACTTAAGTTAGATACCAGACAATTAAATTAGCCAACCATTCCTCCTTTTAGTATATAGTTTTGGAGAAGAAGAGTAAATATTGATTTAATAAATATTCTGTGTTGATATATGATGCTGATACAAAGAATCGACTATCGAGATAACTTTAAACCTTTAATTAATTCAGTAAAGAAATTGAAGTCTTTCAAGCTTGAAAAGTTGAATAGGCTACCAATTAGGCAGTTTTTGTTGCAGATTTTTTTTACATCGTTTCACTCTAGAAAGTGTACGGTAAATGACTATTACAGTTCACCGTTTAAATTAAATGTGTCAATGATATTCTAACTTACTTTGAATTACTGCTATCAGGTCCAAACCAATTGTCTGCGCAGGCTTCGCAGAAATTGTGTTGACATTCGAGCAATAGAACCAAGTCTTTATCCGTGGAATACTTTTCGAAACAGAGACCACACTCGTCATTGAAGTTGTAGGAATTGGTGCTGAAGCTAGAAAGCTTCTCCTTCCACTGCGATCTTGTTCCTTTTGAAATGTCATCGAAGACAATAGGAATAAAATTATCTTTATCCCCTTGATAAAATCCCTCTTCGTCGAATAAATTGAATCCACTGTTATTATAGAAATCTTGATCTTCAGATTGAACATCTTCATCATCAGAATATTCTTCAGAATTATTGTTTTCTTCTTGGTTGCCGTTATGTCCGAGATCGATGTTAAGTCTGTGATCTATGTTAGGTCTGTGATTGATATTAGGTCTGTAATCTATGTTATGTCCGTGATTGATGTTAGGTCTGTGATCTATGTTATGTCTGTGATCTATGTTATGTCCGTGATTGATGTTATGTCCGTGATCGATGTTATGTCCGTGATTGATGTCATGTCCGTGATCAATGTTATATCCGTGATCGATATTACGTCTGTGATCGATGTTAGGTGTGCGATCAATGTTATATCTGCGATCAATGTTAGCTCTGTGATCAATGCTAGGTCTGTGATCAATGTTAGGTCTGTGATCAATGTTAGGACTATGATCGATGTTTTGTCTATGATCGGTGTTAGTTCTATGAACGATGTTAGGTCTATGATCAATGTTACGTCTGTGATCAATGTTAGGTCTGTGATCGACGTTATGTCTGTGATCAATGTTAGGTCTGTGATCAATGTTAGGTCTGTGATCGATGTTATGCCTGGTATTGATGTGATGTCCGTGATTGATGTGATGTACTTGATCAAAGTTATTTCCTTGATTGCTGTAATGTTCATGTTCGATATTATGACTGTGGTCGATGCCATGCCCGGTATTGATGTATTGCCCATGATCAATAGTATGACCATAATTAAAATCATGTCCATGATCAAAGTTATTTCCATAATCGATATATTGGCCATGATCGATGCTGTGTACTAGATCTATGTTAGTTTGATTGATATCTCCATGATCAATATTATGTCCATAATTAATGTTATATTCTTCATCGATATTTAGTCTTTGCTCGCCAAGCTCTCTAGGATTGCTGTTGCCTGATTGCATGTTGCGTAGTATACGTTGATACATGAATTGTCTAACGTGTTCACTCTGTCGGCGCTGCATCGTTCTGAAACTGAGAAAATCATATTATTTGTAAGTTGAAGAGGAAAACTCGCATCCTTGGTTGGAAACTGCAAGACTTACGTGTCATTCTAACATTTAACTTCTATTTAAATGTAACTTGAGCTGTACAGTGTACAGTATGGATAGGTATAGGAATAAACACATTTCTTTCAATATTTCAATAACAAATGTTAATAAGAATTTATGAACTTTTCCAAATTATCAATGCAAATCATGTTAATTTTTATTCTAACGATATTACAATGAAAACACAAGCTATTGATAGGCTTTACACGCTTTTCATTGATTAAATCATATGTAAAGATATTTAAACTACCATTGCAGTAATAAATGAGTCTTCGGCAAACACATTCCCTAACAATCCCCCTGTGGGAGAGGAAATTATTGTACAATTATCGCACTGAGATTCAATCTACTTTTCTGATCAACAGTTACACTATTATATGAAAAATGATGAAACAGCTAGTAAAGTTTTCATATAATATATAAAATTGAAGACTTCACACTATATAAGACACTTACGGCTATGTCTGCTGACGTTAAAATTTTTCCAAGGTTGATGTATGTATTTTCTAGGAAAAAACTATTGAAAACCAAATATCAATTACAACTTAGTAACTCAATAATTCGAAAGTAAACGGGATACTCGGTTTTCTACCAACTGGCTGTCGAAGCTTCAAACAAGGTACTGAATGGTTAGGAGAAAATTACGGGGTTTATATATCTCTGAGAAGACCCGCCCACATGCGTGTTCCAATTCCAGTATGAACTTAGATTCAAAAACTTAATTTAGCCACGCCTTCAACCACTAAGTCCTTTGTCATGGAGAGATTTAAAAATAGATAAACAAAGGTAATAGGAAACCTGTTCCCAAGCGTACTTTGGATATGAATTCACCTTTAATCAATAAGTAACGAAAGATCTAACCACGTGTTAGTGTATATCATACTATAACCATTTTCAATAACGAGTTGAAATGAAGCTAACGAATAATGATGTAATAGAGACACTTTTTTCAAATTTACTTTTATACATACAGCTTATTTAATCCCATAATTACAATCATCATAATAATTCTCCAGCATGAAAATTAGGCAAAGCATAATGATGTCATGCGGGTAAATAAATATAAGTTACAGAATTTACGAGTCATCCATGGTTTATACGAAATTTTAAGTACTTTGGTATACGAGTTACAATATATATCATTCACATCAAATGAACACGAAATATAACAGACGGTTACCACGTGGTTATTCAGTACCCAGACCTGTCCACATGCGTACCCTGTATAAGCTGAAACAAATTCAGAGACAATCGAGCTGATGCGTGTACGCAACCAACAAACTAAAATCTAGATTAATATTGTCTTTTCTCCTATAAAGCGAATAAATATCCAATACAATGATTTACTATACAAACAAATTGTATACACAACGATGGGATTAAAACAATATCAGTAGTTATAGCAGAAATAGTAATGCAGAAAATAGAAAAGACCATATTAGAAAATTCTGCTGAATATATAAACTTATGGAAACTATATGATGTCTAGCATTTTTCCTGGAAAATAGTCAAGATCATTTACTGAACTGTATTAAAACTTAAACCGAACATAAAATTCAATTTGAAAATTGAATCAAGTAAAAATTTAGAAATAGTAATGCACCAAAATAGAACTTTGAAATAAAAAGTTTACTTAACACGTACCTATTCATACCTGTTATAGGTATGGAAAATGAAGAGGGCGAATCTCTGTGTGCAGCAAAATGGAGGCAACTTCCAGCACCTTCTATAATATGTATTTCTTGTTATCAATCATTAAAATTCACTCTTCCTGAACATTTTGGTTTGTTATTTTTTTTTTTCGTCACTATAACTATGAATAAAATCCACTGGAAAGAATCAAAAATGTTGAAACACACTGTATATCATATTTTCAATCATGCATGCATGTCATTCATTTTCGTTAGAAAAAATGATAACAATTGTGGAAATATATTTTTAATTTTATTTATATATTCAAAAGTACTTTGAATTTATTTTTTGTACACATTATTTTTTTGTACACATTAGGCTTTCAGGTATCAGATTCCAACATACAGCGAAAAAAATCTGTATCTTATTTGATTGGAATCTTATTACGATATAAGAATTAACATTTTAAGCCTGTTATACTTTTCATTCTTATTGGAAAAACGATTGTATAATAATAAAACTGTCAAATTTAACTTGTTAATAGGATGTTTTACCACAATAGAAATAATCTCCAATTGAAGACAAAACAATAGAACCTAATTGAACGAAATAACTTAAATGAGTAAATTAAATTAGAATAAAAAGTTTTTTATCTAATAACTATGACGTCTTATTTAAGGAAACCTAAAAACTGGATTTTTACGAGGTGGTCAGGTACTGGGGTTTCAGAACGGTTCCACATTTTCGATTATAAAAGAAAAAAAATCAACTTTCATTTTAATTCGTTTCCATAATACCTGCCACTCAATATCAATATAAATATACTTCAAAATTCACATTCAATTTTAAAATTCAATGACATTGAAATACTTTATTTTGTCTATTCTAATTTAACAAAGATATGTATTATACTTTTCAAAGATTGTCCCTTTTTCCATTAGTATTTTTAATTAGTTTTGAGACCATTCCATCTCAGGTCAGCTTAGCTACGCAACCTAAGTTTGAAACTCCTTAAATATTTCAATTTTTATTAGTTATAATGAAAGAAAATTTGTTGTAGAGATAGAGTACTATTTAAGTCTATTATTGAACAGTTTTTCAGTGTTTGTGACTGTGATGAAAGTTCAAAGTTTTGAATTTATTTAATGTTTTGAAATCTAACCAAAGCTTAACTCTCACTCAGTATAGGTGAGTAATTAATAGATACGTAGATTTCTATAATTATTGTGCTACATTGAACAAACAGTAATTGTATGCTCTATGAAATATTTTTGGGAGAAGGGAACTAAGTTTCAAGCTAATGGTACGTTCTAATTTTTGGGACACGCCAGAAAAAATATAATAATTATTATTTAACCTCTTCTAATTGGTATCATGATTACCAATTGAAATAAAAGTTAAATTATGATTATTATATAGGGACTTTTACTTGTTTGAAAATATGCGATAACACGGAACTTGCCCTAAAATGGGACAAGTTGAATTTCTGAACCAATTGCTTCTAATAACCTCATCTGGACTATAATTTTGATTTTTTTTTACCGTGAAAAAATCACAAAAAATGTCTCCGTTTTCTATGTCTACGAACGGTACTTATTTCGAGACATGACCCGAAATAAGTACTACTTTTATTAAAGTGAGATGGAATTAAAGAGAGGCCTGCCTGTATATGTTTGTGTTACATTGAACAAACAGAAATTTTATGCTCTACGAAATAGTTTCGGTATTAGCATATTTGAAATTTCAGAGTTATCAGACGTCTCCACATTTTCGGACTCTCAAGAAAAAATATATAACAATTATTTATATACGTATTATATTATTATTTGATTTATATCACAGCACAGACTACTCTGTAAAGGAGTCAGACATATAGTAGTCTGTGACCGCAGATATTTCAAACACGGAAGTGAATACCAGGATCTTCTCGTAACTAATATATGAAGATTAAAGAAGACGTTTGACAGGTATCTCATATCTTCGAAAAGCTTAACATCGCATAACGTGACAAACAATAACACGAAACATTTCGTTACTACCAAAATCTGACCATAATCTGATATAGTGAACAAAACGAAAAAAAAATAGTTAGTGATTGATGAATTTGGAGTAACGGGTTAAAAAAGTAGATGGTAATTCCAAAGTGAATAGCGGTATATATTACTGAAGTTCGGGTCATTCGACATGTAAATATTACCTGTCAACCTTATCCTAGCAAACCCTTGTTCTGTAGGATTTGAGATGTGGGGCAATACATAATATGGATGAAATATCGTCTTGAAATCGTCTAAACTGATTATTTTGCACATGAGTCCCAAATCTACAAAATTAGGAGTTAAGGTGAGATTTGACGAATTTCCGCTATCATGACAATATGTTTCCAAAACTTTTAATTTGGTAATTTAATATTATGATAAATAATCATTCTTAAACAAGACAGGAAGTGATACGCATTTAGCTATATTATATATTGATTTGATCCACATTTACAATGAACTGAGTGAGTTTTATATTGCTATAAAATAGACTATTTTGGAAAGAATTGTAATGGAGCAGTACGGGGGTCAGCGACGAAAGCCTGAACTGCCGTCCCTCTGACCATCGCCTGAAATAAATACAGAAATGGTAAGATTTTATTGATAATACAGATAAATAGTAACTGGAAGGCAATGCAACTATTTTAAATATGAACGGAAATTAAATCAGAGAAATTAAACCTATGAAATTTATATAGAAATAGACATTATGGAATCAAACTGTAATAGGGAATAAGTAATTAGGGAATAAGTAATTAGGGAATAAGTAATTAGGGAATAAGTAATTAGGGAATAAGTAATTAGGGAATAAGTAATTAGGGAATAAGTAATTAGGGAATAAGTAATTAGGGAATAAGTAATTAGGGAATAAGTAATTAGGGAATAAGTAATTAGGGAATAAGTAATTAGGGAATAAGTAATTAGGGAATAAGTAATTAGGGAATAAGTAATTAGGGAATAAGTAATTAGGGAATAAGTAATTAGGGAATAAGTAATTAGGGAATAAGTAATTAGGGAATAAGTAATTAGGGAATAAGTAATTAGGGAATAAGTAATTAGGGAATAAGTAATTAGGGAATAAGTAATTAGGGAATAAGTAATTAGGGAATAAGTAATTAGGGAATAAGTAATTAGGGAATAAGTAATTAGGGAATAAGTAATTAGGGAATAAGTAATTAGGGAATAAGTAATTAGGGAATAAGTAATTAGGGAATAAGTAATTAGGGAATAAGTAATTAGGGAATAAGTAATTAGGGAATAAGTAATTAGGGAATAAGTAATTAGGGAATAAGTAATTAGGGAATAAGTAATTAGGGAATAAGTAATTAGGGAATAAGTAATTAGGGAATAAGTAATTAGGGAATAAGTAATTAGGGAATAAGTAATTAGGGAATAAGTAATTAGGGAATAAGTAATTAGGGAATAAGTAATTAGGGAATAAGTAATTAGGGAATAAGTAATTAGGGAATAAGTAATTAGGGAATAAGTAATTAGGGAATAAGTAATTAGGGAATAAGTAATTAGGGAATAAGTAATTAGGGAATAAGTAATTAGGGAATAAGTAATTAGGGAATAAGTAATTAGGGAATAAGTAATTAGGGAATAAGTAATTAGGGAATAAGTAATTAGGGAATAAGTAATTAGGGAATAAGTAATTAGGGAATAAGTAATTAGGGAATAAGTAATTAGGGAAAAAGTAATTAGGGAATAATTAATTAGTGAATACTGGCAGGTAATTTAAGTTAAGGATTGCAGAGAAAGGAGTGATTAGTTACTTATACAATATAAATTGTATAACTACACTATACTAGACCAATAGATTGGAAGTATCATTCTACATACCGTGTACAGTGGATTTGGGCCTGCATGGATAGGGATCTTGCCAGAAGTTGCCAGTCGTCTCACAGGTAAGGAGGGCTTAGCAGTCCATCATAGCTCGGTCTTCACCGCAGCTATAAAAGTCATTTGTAACTGCATGCATTGATGGTTCAAATGAATCTTGAAGAATCTTAGTACCTAGTACTTCTAGAATAATACTACTGGTTCATAGAAAAAGATGAACCTTTTCACTTCACTGGCACGAAGGTATTTAACATCTTATTTAGCAGTTTTGTTGTAGGAGCGTTACGGATTACAGTGTGCGTTCACGTACGCCTTCTAGCTTTCATAGTTCTTCCTCCCCACTAACAGATCCAAACATTGCTATCAGAATTTCTCATGCTATAGGACCGCTGATTTATCATGCATCACCTGCTGACGTTAGCTGCTACTAGCTGCAAAAACTCTTAAAGGGAAAATCATTGATAATTTACTGGCTATAGAACAATACCTCAAAATATTGGTCCAGATTAAATTACACCATATACTGCAAATCATGGACCTGCCAGCAACTTTACAGATTCATTTTAATTTTATTATGTAAACATAATAATATTTGATACTCCGCGGGGAGATTCACATTCATCAAAAAAAAACACTGATTAATATACAAATGAATGTGAATAATTAAACAAGAAAATTTATCATTCATACACTCAATACAAATTTTCATATGAATTATGAAATAAACTTTATTTTATTTCAATTAAGAAATTAATGAATATATATTTAATCATTTGAACAAAGGAAATATAAAATATATACAACAAAATTATTAGTAAAGAACCCAAACGCAACACAGGTAAAAGTAAACTCAAATAAACCATAATAAGAAAAGTAAACTCAATTAACATATTAGTAGAAAAGAACATATTTACATAATTTACATTGCCTTTATTCTAAGAGAATACTATGTTAAGGTGGATATTTTCTTCTATGCATCCACCGCTTTTCTTTACGCAGGGCGACGCTCAATTCCGAACTGTGTACCATATTAGACTGGCAACATTTACCTTTAATATGCTTATTTGAATATTCAGAGCTTTCTCCAAAAACTTTCCCGGTTGAATTCTCCAACTTATCAATTAATTGACCACGTTCATCAAGCACATCAGTAACAATATTCACACTAGTTGATGCATTATAGCAGGAAAGAGAAAGACTGGAAATCTCTTCAGTTTTAGGTATGTGGCTCTTATCTCTTCCATGTGTGCTTCTACTAGTTCTCTTATCACCAACCTTATGTAAATATTTCAAGTTACCAATAATAGAATCTACATTTCCCAACAAAACCACACCAATCTTTGTGGATAGATAGACAGAAGGATTTATTTGATCACCAAATGTAACAGTCTGAGGCATTAACAACCTTACCGCATCAGAACCCATTATATTATCTATGGTAGAGTTATTGGATTTTTTCACACTATCGGCCAAATGATAACCCTTGGATCGAAAACCATTCAATATTAAACTGTTTGTGTTTTATATTATAAATGACCTCTCAACATAAACGGTATGTACAGTTTGCTGTATCCGCTAGTTTGTTGTACTGCACGCCTAATGGTTGTTTAATAAACTGTCAGGGAGGTTCGGGGGGCGGTACGCCCCTAAATAGATCTAATTCATAAGTTGTATTTACTTCTGAAACCAAATTTTCCAAGACCGAAATTTCCTAGAACCGTTACAACGTTCAGAGAGAAACATGTAACTAGTGAAAAATTTAGTTGGATCTATAAAAGAATAAATATCATAAGAAATAAATTTCTAATATATGAAATAGTTCGAGACAGATTATGAATGCAGTCATTTACCAAGGAATGTGACGAGAAGGGACACAAGCACCAGTGGCTGCACTAATGGATGAAGAGGAAATTGAAGAGGTGATAGTAAATGATGAAGTCCTCCTAACACAAAATCTAAGGCCTCGTAGTTGAAGAGCATAACCATAGCGCTATCATCTGAAATTGCAAGCAGTGATACACCAGTTTGGGATTCGTACAATTGCTGCTCACAGATTTTCAAAAACTTTAATTGCTAATAATATAGTATACACTGAACTGAATTTTTATTTATTGACCAAAATGATCCCTTACAGTATATGAAAAACGAGCGTCGGGAAACACTCCCTTTTTACAGAAATGTCTAAATTCAGATACAAACTAGACAACATTAAGGCCGGTTAAGCTCTGAGGTTTCACGCTATTGCTCCTATACCTTAGTTCTATATTACTATAAAATTATGTAATAAAATCATTTTTTCCTTTGAGCCTGCAGAGGATCTGTAAATCCTTACTAAAATAATAATAGGATATAAATTATTATTTTATTCCAGGTTCTGCCACGTCGTCCGGAAGGAGTCGCATATTTCGTGACAAATTCTCTTTAAGTCCTATGGCCTCCAGATATGCCATGAGCTTCGGAACATTAAATGTGTCTGAGTTTTCACCCAAGACTATCTTCAGGGTTACAGGGGTATTTCCTTAAAAGTTTCTCCATATTGCCTCGGTACCAGTGCACTCTATCAAAAAATATCCCACAGACACATCCTCTGCACAACGAGCACAGAGGGGAGGGTCTTCCCTCTCCATGAGATGTCTGTGGGTGGTCAGTGTATGACCGATTCTGAGGCGACACAGGGTCACCTCTATTCTCCTTGTTCTGTCAGTTGAGGATGGCCAAGTCTTCAAATCCTCTCTGATCTCTCTCAGTTTGTTGTCCACTACGTCTCTCCATTCCCTGCTCCAATCATCCCTTACGGCTCTCTTCACCAAAGGGTACATGTCCCTACAGGGCAATTTCATACTCAACTTATCTCTCAAATGTGTTGCTCTGTTTGCAGCCTTGTCTGCAAGCTCATTAACGGCAACGCCTATATGGCTGGGAACCCAGCACATCTGTACTATCTTCTGTCCAATATTGAGTTCCATAAGCCAGTTCTGGATTTCACATACGATAGGGTGCGGCGAGTTTATACTTTCAATGGCTGCAAGCGCACCTTCTCGAATCCAAACAAATGACAGAGTTATCGATGTTTTCTTCAATGCAGAATTTTAGAGAGTCACGAATCGCCATTAGTTCAGCTGTGAAAATAGAAGAATCATCCGGGATTCGAACAGAAAATGTGCCGTGCTCCGAGGTATATGCATACCCAACTCCGTTTTCTGATTTTGACCCATCAGTGTGCATTTCTAAGGTATGGGGATGTTTTTCTTCGAGGTGACGATAGAAGCTTATTCTGAGGTGGTGTTCAGACTGGTCTTTCTTAGGTGTGTCGCACAGTTCTCGACAAAAAGAGGTATTCAGTCTCCAGGGAGGATGTTGACTTAGCTTATAAGGTGCACAGTTTCCAACGTTAATGTTCAGATCCGCTTGAAGTCTTCTACAACGAGTGCCAAGGGGGGAAAGTTTACCGTCGAATATTCTATCCTCTGTCTCGTTCAAGACACTAGAGGCTGCTGGGGACCTGGGGTTACGCTGCGGACGGGCATAATGTTGGAAACAGAGTTGGTTACGTCTTAAATATAATGGGGCTTCTCCAGCCTCCGCATGAAGACTAGCGATAGGAGAGGACATAAAGGCACATAGTGCCTTTAGACGAATTCCGGAATTATGTATAGCATCCAATCTCCTCAATGAGCTCTCAGGTGCATTTCCTTAAAACTGTGACCCATAGTCCATTTTACTCCTTATCAGAGCTCGGTAGAGTCTTAGGAGGATACATCGGTCTCCTCCCTAGGAGAGGTGTGCTGTTGCCTTCAACGCATTCATGGCTAACAGGCATTTAGTCCTGAGGGACTCAATGTGGTTTTGCCATTTTCATTTTCTGTCAAACGACATTCCTAAGAATTTGACGCACTCTTTGAATTCGATGGCATGGTCCAAGATTCTAACATTGGGTGGAGTGGGTGTCTTCTTCCTCTGTGGAAAACACATCCCATGGTTTTCTCAGGGGCCAGCATGAATCCGTTTCTTGCTGCCCAGTTAGATATTTGGTTGACGGATCGCTGGAGTAAGCGTTCAGCTGTTGGGGCGTAGGTACATGTGAGGTAAATGGCCAGGTCATCCACATACAGGGTTGCCTGTACTCCGACAGGAAGGTCGTCTGTGACTTTGTTCATTGCTATAAGGAACAAAGTGCAGCTGAGGAACTTCCCTGTGGAACGCCTTGCTCCTGGTTGAAGGTGTCTGAAAGGTGGTTGCCCACTTTTACCTGGAATATTCTCTCATTCTGAAAGTTTTGGACAAAGATGCTAAGTGGTCCTCTTAAGGGACTTCAGGATACCATACCTCCAAGCTGTATCGTAGGCCTTCCTGATGTCGAAGAAAATGGCCTTGAGGCTCTTGCCTCTAGCGAACGCAGTATATACGGCAGTCTCGAGTCTGGCGATAGTATCTTCTGTTCCCCTCATACGTCGGAAACCATATTGTACGTCGTTTATTCATGAGTTTTCTTTTAGAAAATGCATCAATCTAACGTTAACGACTTTCTCCAGCAATTTACAGATGCTGCTCGTAAGGGCTATTGGTCTGTAGCTTCCTGTATCATTTGGAGGTTTTCCTGGTTTTAAGAAAGGAAGCAAAATTGTTCGGGACCATCTAGAAGGGAAAATTCCCTCTATCCAGCATTTATTGAATATTCCGAATAGGAACTGCAGTGTTTGAATTAGAAGGTTCTTAATCATCTGGTAAAACACGCCATCATTGCCGCATGCAGTATTCTTGGTTGACATGAGTGCGGCTTGAAGTTCCGGTAGGGAGATCTCATCATTGTAAGGCTCCTTGCTTCCTCCTGCAAAATTGAGAATACGAGACTCTTCTGTCGTCTTTATATTTTGGAATTCTGGTGAATAGCTGTCGCTAGCCTGTCCAAGAAGATTGGCTACCATTTCCGGTTGTAAGATATTGTCAGTGTTAGTCTTGATAACCGGTAGGGGGGCGGTTCTATATTTACCTTGAATCTTTTTGATAGTCTGGAAGACACTGTTCATTGGGGTTGTTGTGGTTATTTTATTGATGTAATCAATCCAGCACTGCTTCTTGCTCCCTCTGTACCCGACGGGCATCTGCTCTAGCTTGGTTCAGAAGGACTTTATTCTCCATAGTTGGGCGTCGGTGATATCTACGTTGTGCTATCTTCTTTTCCCGTCTTGTAGTCTTACATGTTCCATTCCACTACGGGACAGGAATACGTTCAATGCCTCCAAAGGTGTGGGGGATAGATTCGAGTGCTGCATTGTTTATTGTGTTTTCGAATACATCCAACATATCGTTCACATCATCCACACAGTCCACATTCACAACCGCCAGTTTCTTGAAGCGTTTCCAGTTTGCATAATAAAGTGAAGGTCTTTTTATAATAGGAGCACTTATAGGGGTTAGGTCATTCCCTACGATCTGAAAGTGGTCACTTCCAAACTTCTCATCGATAACTCTCCACTGTAGTTTTGGTACAAATTCCGATGAGCAGAGATATCAGGGGATGACGTCTCTCCGGTATTAATATTAAGTCGGGTTCCTGTACCGTCATTCAGAAGACATACACTATTCTGGCTTAAAAGTCTGTCAATTGTTCTACCAACAGGGTTGGTACGGCGGCTGCCCAAGACTGGGTGGTGTCCATTAAGGTGACCCATCACCAGGAAAGGTTCAGGGAGCTGCGTTAGAAGTATCTCTTGGTTCCGAAAGGATAATGTGGTGCCGGGGGAATGATATATATTACAAATTGATAGATGATATGGTAAAGATACCGTTAGTGCAACTGCTTGGATTTCTGTATTGAGGTTCAAGGGGGTAAATGGTATATCCTTCCTGGTCAAAATGGTCGGGGTGAATTTTGCCGAATAGGGAGTTCATGTTGGCATGATCTTTTCCTGTCCATTAATTCTAGGGAGCTTTCATGCTGTCTTTTTCTCATGTGTGAATCTTCCAAGTTTTCTTTGTCATCAGTCCTTGTAGGGGGGAGAGGGTTTGTGTCTGGGTTAGCTAGTGCTTAGAATCTATTAAAAGTCTCTGTGAAATTTGCAGAGCCTCTATGTTGACGTTCCCCTATGCGAGGGTTCAGATTTACGATTGATTGTTTGGTTATCTGGTTGGTTGTTTGTTTGTTCGTTAAGCCGTGGTAGGTCTTGCACTAGGTCTCTGTGATTGGTTCGAAAGTTGGCTATTCTGTTGGACTGCATCGGAGTACAGTCTTCGTGGGCGAATATACCTTTCTGAAACAGCTGCCTTATCTTCTTTGAAGTTGATGTTTTCTCGGATTTGGGTGGCAATGATCTCTTCTTCATATCTATATGTTGGGCAATCAGTAACGTAGGCAGGATGATCACCTCTGCAATTTATGCACTTTGAATTGTTTCCGCATTCTCCGTGCTCATGGGCCCCGCAATTACCGCACAGGGGTTCCTCTGCGCGGCAATTCACAGCTCCATGTCCAAACCTTTGACATTTGAAGCAGCGTCAAGGTCGTGGGATGTATCTTCTGACTCGACAATTAGTCCATAGAATTTGTACATTTTCAGGAAGTTTAAGAGTATTAAATGTAACTATATATAGAGGATGGGGTATGATATTATTGTTGCCAGTGGGTTTTTTTCATTTGGTAGACGTCGGTAACTTTAAATCTGGAGAGTGGTTCGGTTAGTTATTGTTCTGTATAGCCTGGGAGGTTATCGAATCTAATTATTCCTTTTGATTTGTTCATGGAGTCATTTAGTTCTATGACAACAGGCACTCCTGCTAATTGATTGATGTTTTGGATCTTTTCTAAATGTTCTCTCTTAATGACCTATAAAAGAATTGTCCCTTTCCGGGTTTCTACTATTAAATTAGGTTCGCCGTTGATGGTATTAATTAGCTCGGCATGAGCTTTTATAGTGTTTATTTTAGACAAATTTGTGTTCCTAAGTGATTTAATAATAAAATTCTTGGGGTACTCCATGTCTTTGGTTTGCTCTGATTCACTATTGCCTCTTGTTCTTATGATCAATTGTCCTCTTCTTCGCTTTCTTCCACCTCTATCAGCTTGATGGGGGAGGCGTGGCATGAAAGGTTCCATGGTAAACATGGTGGTAGGTCCAGAGACGGTATCAGATGGGTTGCGTTTCGTTACTACCTAAATCTGACCATAATCCGATATAGTAACGAAAACAAAGAAACTAGTTAGTGATTGAAGAATTTGGGGAAAAGTTTAAGAAAGGTAGATGGTAATTAAATTGTGAAAAGTGGTATAAATATCTATTATTGAAGTTTGGGTCATTTCACATGTAAATATTACCTGTAAACCTTTTTCCAACAAACCTTTGTTTTTTAGGATTTGATACGTGGTGAGCTTCAACTAGTTCACTATAGAGACTTTACTTCACTGTAGAAGATTCAAGTAATTCATGGAAAACTGACGCTTTTATGGCAGACTACACAATTTTTTTTCTAATTAATTATAGAGAGTACTTGATTTCTTATGACTATTTAAACTTGGATGGTTCAGCATACATCATAGAAAAAATTGTAGTGAAACATTGTAGGCCTTCATTGTCACGTAGATTTCTCTCGCTCTTCAGTTCTTCGATCAAGAGAGAGAAATTGAATTACTTCAAATGTTCTTAAGTGATTAAATCAGTATGCTTCTTTGCGGATCAGTGTAAATTCATCGCGGGTAAATTCATCGCAGTAAATTCATCGCATGGTAAATTCATCGCGAGGTAAATTCATCGCGTGGTAAATTCATCGCATGGTAAATTCATCGCATGGTAAATTCATCGCATGGTAATTTCATCGCAGGTAAATTCATTGCATAGTAAATCATCGGTGACATATAATATGAAGATAGATAATACAAATAGTAGAGAGGTAAATAATAGATGATTTTTTTAAAAGACATTGTAACGATTCAAATAATATGGTGCACAGACAATTGGGCCCACGACAATTGGCCCCAAAAACAATTGAGCCAAGAAAAAAATTAGGCAGACGACACAATTGAGAAGAATCGTTAATTCACATTTGGATACTAATCTCATGTTTTGGGGTAATGAAAATGTTTGAAGTACATAATTAAGTCGTAATAACTTGAATCATGTCATGTGGATCCAATGCGCAGTGTAATTCGTCTAACAAAGTTGTCACAGTAATATTTAGTTAATAAAACGGGTAAATTTTAAAGATTTAAGTTACATTGAACTAAGAGAAATTAATCAACAGTTGTAAGGATGAAATGATATAATGAGAATACATTTTTTAATAAATATTTTTAAAACTCTTCTATATTGAACACTGAACAGGTTTCAACTAATTAACATTAACTTTAATTCGACTTGTATGTTCCAATAATTTCGGCATGTCTTGGTGGGCAACGGCCTCCTTTAAATGCCCACATTCTTATTCTCTATTGTCTCTTCATATAAAATAGCTACATTTGTATTTGCTATTGGCTACATCCTAACTCATTTACTACGCAGGATTTCACTATATAAAAACATAGAGGTACTGTAATTATGAAATTTGTTGCTTACATGACCTATCTCAGAACAGAAAATTATCCCAGATTGAAAATATAATAGTATTTATTCATGAAATGAATATGTTCTATTTAGAAAAAAATATTTTTTATAACATGTTTTTATAACAAATAATAAAGCAAACCGATAATATAAAGAATTGAATTCTAGCGTTACAACTGCAAAAAAAAATATATCGAAATTACTTTTAAAAAGATAAATTGTAAGCAATACCTCTTAAATAATTATAAAACCTGGTTCCCATTTACTGAGGCAATTGTGCTTTGCTGATCATATTTTAAAAGAGGTGTAGCATTTACAGTTATATTGTTGTTCAAACTATGAGTAGCTACCCAAATACGTAATTTGAGAAAAAATACAACTTTAAATTAAAGAAAAATATGCATAACTATAAAGAAATAAATTAATGCAATTACCCACATACTAAATATTTTATATTAATTGTATGATATACATGTGAAAATGATATGACATTCTATCACTAAAAATCCCATCATCTAAAATAAACTAACAGCACAGATTCGTACAAACAAGTTACCCTAATCCAGCTAAAAATAAAGTGAGGTCGGCGCAATTATTTGCAAAGAGTCTATTTAAGTTAATCAATTTAATTTTATAATGTACCACGCGATGAATTTACCATGCGATGAATTTACCACGCGATGAATTTACTTTGCGATGAATTTACCACGCGATGAATTTACGGCGATGAATTTACCGGCGATGAATTTACTGCGATGAATTTACCTGATACCCTTCTTTGCGATGTGTCTATGCTTCTTTTCGATGTATGTATACTCTTTACGATGTCTGTATACTCCTTACGATGTCAGTATGCTCCTTTACGATGTCTGTATACTCTTTACAATGTCTGTATGATCCTTTACAATGTATGTATGATTCTTTACGATGTCTGCATGCTCCTTTACGATGCCTGCATGCTCCTTTATGATGTCTGTATACTCTTTACGATGTCTGTATGCTCCTTTAAAATAACTGTATGCTCCTTTACGACATATTTATGTTCCTTTACGATGTCTGTATGCTCCTTTACGATTCTTCTTTGGTTCTTCTTCAATATCGGCTTCCTCATCATAAGAATCCGAGTCCAGCACATCATCGTCGTTCACAATAAGTTCTGCATCGCAATCACTGAGTGCATCTACAGGGGCAATCAGGTGCTCTATGCAACTTCCTTTTCTCTTTAAAAAGTAAAACGATGTTGTTGGAAACTTAGAAGAACCTGGAATAAATATAGATATAAATATTTTTACTTGATTCATCAACTACCTATATATAACTACCAATATTTTATATTAAAATAGAAGCAAATATTAAATATTGAAAATCAATTTGGACTCAATCATTCACGGCCACGAAAGTCCTATCAAACTCATAAAACTTTTATTAAATTATTACAATTAAATTATTTGAAAACTTCTTCGCTTTGTCCTAAAATTAGATATAATTGTGATCAATATCACTAATAAGACCAACTGAACACCAGTGTCCTCTTTCATTTGAACATCTCACAAGACCAACCGGACACTGATGTCCTTCTTAGAAATTCCTAAATTACGAACACTGTATTATGCTTACACAATATCTAATACAAGCATCCCCCGGTTTAGTTACCAAATCACAACTCACTTTAGTTACAAATGGTAACTAAAGCGAATAAGAGTAACAAGAAATTTATAATTGTCCCTCCTTGATTATATAACTCATTTTCTATGAGTTATTGAAAGAAAATTTGTTATAGAGTTATTAGATTACTACGTATATAAGGATATTGTTATTTTTTGTGTTATGGGCCTCCTTCTGGGAATATCTTTTAGATCTAATATAAATAACCCCTATAGCTCCCCACCTTTCAGTTCAATTCGTAACCATTCTTTAGATTCGAATCACCCAATTAAGGAAGATAATTTCAAAATTTTGCAAACTACTAACCAGTGTTATATTCGTATATTGGAATCTATATACATCCATAAGGAGTCACCATCGCTCAATGAACAAGTTGTTCTTTTAATTTAACTATTTTGGGTTAATAACTTATTATTTTTCTATTATTTCCTTTTTCTTCAACTATTTAGTAACTTTATAGGCGACTTTATTAATTTTGGTATCTATTATACTTCTTTGTTCTATATAATATGTTTAGATTAGTCAAAATTAGGATACTGATGATGAATATTTTATTATTCGAAAGCTCTTAAGAAAAATAGAAGGATGATTACTTTTTACGTGGTTTCACTTGCTCTTCAGTTTATAAAGCATATTATTAATAATATACAGTCTTTCATAGTTTGTTACTCTGATGAAAAAGTTTAAAGTCGTGACTTTATTAAATGTTTTAAAATCCATCCATGCAGCCTAACTCTCACTCAGTATAGGTGAGTAATTAATAGATACTTAGACTTCTATAATTATTATGCTACATTTAACAAACAGCAAATTTATGCTCTATGAAATATTTTTGGTAGTAGGGTACTAAGTTCCAAGTTATTGGTTGATTCTATAATTTCGGACACGTCAGAAAAAAATATTATACTTATCATTTAGTTTCTATTCTAATTGGTATCATGGATACCAATTGAAATAAAAGTTAAATAATAATTATTATATAAAGATTTTCACGGGTTCGGAAATATGGAACTTACCCTAAAATGGGATATGTTGAATTTCTGATACAATTGCTTCTAATAACCTCATCTGGATTATAATTTTGATGTTTTATTAGTTACCGTGAAATAATCACAAAAAAATGTCTCTGTTTTCTATGTCTACGAACTGTTCTTATTTAGAAACATGACTTGAAATAAGTACCACTTTTGTTAAAGCGAGTTAAAGGGATATTAAATTACGACAAAGATCCGATCTTGCAGATAGATAAGATCAACTTTATCAAACTGTTCATTATTATAAAGACTCAATCAGGACATTTGTCATGACCATGCAAGAACCGAAATTGTCAATTATTATTAGCGTTGTGACAATATTGTCCGTGAAATATGCTTTATATTCTCAAGAAATATATTCTCCATATACTCTAAAATCTAAATACATTCTCTTATGATCTTAAATATGCTTTATATTCACTTAAAATATGCTTTATATTCACTTAAAATATGCTTTATATTCACTTAAAATATGCTTTATATTCACTTAAAATATGCTTTATATTCACTTAAAATATGCTTTATATTCTTTTAATGCTGAATTAATTTTTTTTTGCTCAATTCATTAAAAGTGCTGTAATTAGCTTTATAAACAAGATAAAGGATATTAGCAATCTCCTTAAATCACATTTGAATGCTAATCTCGTGTTTTGGTGCAATGGAAATATTTGAAAAGTTTAAAAAAGTTTTATGAACTTAAATCATCGTACATGGATGCAATGTGTACATCTTGTGACCAAGTTCAGTCAGAGTGTAATATCGGGTTTATAAATCGGGTATATTTTAAATGCAAATTAAGAAACGTTGAAAAGTTGTAAGGATAAAATAAAAATGCATTTTCTAATATTAATTTATGACAATTTTCAATATCGAACACTGAACAGGTTTTCCAAGCATTAACCTTAATTCGGCTTGTATGTTCCAATACTTTTGTCATGGTCATCTAAAAAAAATTTTGTAGTATATATTCCTATTATTTTTTTGTAAATATTTATTCGTTAGTTGTATCTAAGTAAATTTTCTTATATGGCATATCTCTGAACTGAGAAATATTTTAGTTTCATGATTTCTTTTATTTATTCTTGAAAAGAATATGCTTTTAATAATAAGAATGCGTATTATAACTTCTTAATAAAAAGAATATGTTTTTAATAAAAAGAAAATGGTTGTTAATAAAAAGAATATGTTTTTAATAAAAAGAATATGCTTCATTTCAAATAGGATCGAGATTATATTTTATGCTAAAAGCATATTGTCACAACATTATTTATTATAAATATACATCAACCAAACCCAGAACTAGCCTGATATTTAGACTTTACTATGCAAAATATTTGTTTAAAACTCACATTTAGATAAATATAAATTAGGTATGCAACACAATTTAGTAAATCATAGCACCTAACTAATTACTCACCTATACAGAGTGGGAGGTAAGCTATGGTTGAATTTAAAGCTTTTAATTCACTCACTACTTTGAACTTTAATCACAGAGTATGAAATAATTCAGGCAACTAACACTTGGACACATTTTAATAGGCTTAGTCGAACTCTCAAACAATTTTCTTTCATTAAAACTCATAGAAAATGTAATGTTAATTAAGGAGTAACAATGATATAGTAGTTACTTGCGACTTACCCCGGTGTGATTTGGTAATAAAAGCGAGGCCTGCTTGTACAATAAGGCCGTTGAGAGAGATTCGAAGGAGATTGTAACTTACTAGGTGACGCTTTTTAAAATTTATAAACTGTGGTAACTTGCTGTACTAATCTGTGATTACAAAAATGGTTGGAAGCGGCAAGCCACTGATAATGACAGAGGATTTTTTGAAGTGAGTAGTAGCGTTTGAGACCTGGTTCTGTAAAGTGTTCTGTGAGTGTTTCAAGCTTGTCTGTGACAAAAGTGTTTTGTAAGTAACGTGTTACTTGCCTAACGGTTAGGTAGTTTTTGGGAGTACTTGTTGTACTAGCGTCGGTTTACTTTGGAAGTAAACCACGTAGTGGTGAGTTGCTTTCCTAAGCACGCAAGTTGAGGTTTGCATTTTGTGTGATTTGCTTCCTAGGTACAACCTTTTTGTACTGTGAGTACAAGAAGTGTTTACCGGTTGTCTCATCATACGGTTGTACGTTGTACAATCAGGTGTGAGTTGGCCAGTTAAAGGGGTGGTTGGAGACTGTGCAAGAGTTCTAGGAACTCGCAACTAGGATTGCAGTTAGTTTTTGTTTTGGCTAACTAACCAGTGACGTCACTGCATCAGCTCTTGGGAGCTAGCAACTGAGGTTGTTCCTTCAAGCTATCTAGGCTTTATCACATCTTTGTGACGTCATCATGTCTGACTCTGAGAAAGCAGGCAAGACTGATACTGGTTCTTCTAGTGAGGGACCAGGGATGTCTGGGACATCCGGTATGATTGATATTGGCCAATTGGCAAGCATTTTAATGCAGGCCAAGGGGCCAATTATTGATCGGTTGGGGAGAGCTCTCCCCAAGTTCAGTGGCGATGGCACAGTTGATGTGTCAGAGTGGCTGGACGACTTCGAACGTCGCTGTCGCAGCGAGCGGGTCGAACCCCAAGAGGTCGTGGACTTCTTGCTCGAGGGCAACGCCGCTCGAGTATTCCGTGCCATGAGGGTGTCGGAAGCCTCTCAGTGGGAGGTAGTCAAGGGAGTACTGCTGGCTCAGTATGGTATGTCCCGGCAGGAAGCGTACAGACGTTTCACGTCTCGTCAGCTTTTATCTGGCGAGGCTGTGGACGTTTATGTTGACGACCTGCAGCGCTTCGGTGCTAGGATGGAGGTGAAAACCGATTGTATGGTTTTCAGAGTGAAGTTCTTTGAAGGACTCCTCCCCTCCATCCATAAGTGGGCAGTGATGCTCCCAGAGGCGTACACCTCTGACTTTGACATTTTGGTGTCAAAGGTGCGTGACAGATTGTCCGCACAGAGGGATGCCTCAGGCCAGTCTGGGACAGGCCAGGCCACCAGAGTGGCTACTGCCTCCAGGAGGCAAGGGCTTTCTTGCCCACGGTGCCAGGGTCCTCACCGGGTGAGAGATTGCACCCAAAGACGTCGCTCCAAGGTGATGCAGACGGGCAAGCCCTCTTCACATGGGCGAAACTTATGTTTCACCTGTGGGAAGCCCGGGCATTTTGCCCGGGAGTGCCCTGACAGTCCTGTGACTGTCGCGTCATCCGCTGGTGATGCGGGTTTTTCCGAGGAGGCTGTGGTAAGGGGCACCGCAACCTCCATCGGAGAAACCATGGAAGAGTAAAATCCTCCATGGATCCTTCTGGGAAGGATTCTGCTGCTTCGAGCAGCAAGCTAAGTCCTGGGGACTTAGTAGTGGTGGGGGCTAACACTCCTACCAAGGGTACTCTGGGAGTACTCATGGCAGCTGGTAGACTTTCGAGTCGTGAGATGCCAGTTGTCAAGGCCATTGTAAATGGCCAATCTGTCTTGTGTCTGGTTGATACAGGCAGCGGGTGCACGATGGTGTCTACCCGGGTGGTGGTGGGACTTAAGGGCCGAAAGGCCCGTCATTTTATGACAGCTGACGGCAAAACTTCCACCAATGGAAGGGAGTGCTGGGTGGCAGTGGGATTGCATGGACACTGTTTTAGTGTACGTGCAATTGCCCACAGAGGATTGGAAAATCTCGGAGTTGACTGCCTCCTAGGTGATGACGTTGTCGATCACATGGGAGGTGTGACGATTCGCAGAGGATCCGATTCTCGTTATTTGGTCGATTGGGGTAAGCCTAATGCGACTGATTGCTGTGGAGTCTTTTCCAAGGGAAAAAGACGTCCTATAGCATGTGGTGTGGCTCCACCACTGTCGATTTCTGATAAAGATTTCGATGCTGTTTTTGCTAACGGCAAATGGACCGTGAGCTGGCGCTGGGCTGCTGGCAAGCCAAAACAGCTTCAGACTGGTGTTGGAGAGTACAAATGTACTCGAACACCAGGTGTACACGAGAGGTACACAACGGAGATCCAAAGTTGGATTTCCAAAGGTTGGCTAGTAGAGTGGAAAGGACCTGTTAAGGGTGTCATTCCACTGCTGGTCGTTGTCCAGCCTACTAAGGACAAGGTTAGGCCGGTAATGGATTACCGTGAGCTTAACCCTTTTGTCGAATCTCATACTGAGGAATCGGCAGTGTGTGCTGAGAAGGTACGCAAGTGGAGACAACTGCAGGGTCAGCTTAAGGTCGTAGACCTGAAGGCTGCCTATCTGCAGATTCATGTCTCCAAGGAACTATGGCAGTACCAGATTGTCAGGTATAATGGAGTCCATTATGCTTTGACACGTCTTGGCTTCGGCCTGACATGTGCACCGAGGATCATGACGATGATTCTCGGTAAAGTTCTTTCGATGGACGATCAAATTGATCGTGCCACGGATCATTATATCGATGATATTTTGGTCCAAGAGTCTATTGTTAGTGCTTCTCGAGTTAGGGAACACTTGCATCGATATGGACTCGAATCGAAAGAACCGGAAGGGCTTGACGGTGGTCGAGTCCTTGGGATTGCCTTGAATAAGGTGCCCAATGGACATTTGAAAATGTCTAGAGGATCCGAGCTATCTTCTTACATATCAGAATCTTCTGGTATGACGAAGAGACACTTGTTTTCTCTGTGTGGTCGGCTCACAGGGCATTACCCTGTAGCGGGTTGGCTAAGGCCTCATTGCAGCTTTCTGAAGCGATTGGGGTCAGACGGTTCCTGGGACGAACCTGTCAGTGAGTGTGTTCGTAAGCTAGTTGACGAACTGGTGAGTCGAGTCCTCTCTGAAGATCCTGTGAAGGGTCAGTGGTATGTCAATCCAAACGGTAATGTTACTGTTTGGACTGATGCTAGTTCGCTAGCGATGGGTGTTGTCATTCAGGTGGATGGCGCACTAGTGGAAGATGCTACCTGGCTTCGAAAGAAGTCAGATCATCACCACATCAACGTCTCAGAGCTTGAGGCTGTTGGGCGTGGAATCAACCTAGCAATCACGTGGGGCTTCAAAGCTTTCGCGATTGCTACGGATTCCAGAACTGTGTTGTCCTGGCTAGACAACACGGTTGAGGGCCATTCTCGTGTGCGCACGAAGGGAGCGGCTCAAATGCTAATCAAGCGACGCTTGGCGGTGATTAAGGAAATCATCAACGAGTATGAACTGGCAGTTGAGTTTCGATTTGTTTCGACAATCGAAAACAAGGCTGACCAGTTAACTCGGGTAACTAAGAAATGGCTTAGTTATCAAGAGTCTGATGACTCTGAAACAGTAGAGACTGTTTCGGCGGCTCTTTCGACAGGAAAGACGCTAAAGGATGCCATATGGGCGGCTCATCTGCCGCATCATTTTGGCGTCGATCGCACGCTTTACCTTGGCAAGCAGATTAGGTTGGACCTAACTCGCAACCAAGTTAAACGTGAGATCGAAGGATGCGAAGAGTGTCTTCGTATAGATCCTTCAAGAAGGGTTGAGAACTTCGTTGAGCGAGGTGACTTAGCCGTGGAAGGGAACTGGCATCGTGTAGCTGCTGATGTTACGCACTACAACAATGTCCACTACCTTTCCATCGTTGATTGCGGTCCGTCGAGGTTCACAATATGGCGAAGGTTGTCGAATGAGACGGCAGCTAGTATTGTGACCAATCTCCAGCAAGTGGTTGTTGAGCACGGACCTTTTGCCGAATTGTTGTTAGACAACTCGACGGCATTTAGGTCGGCAACTGTCGAGCAGTTTGCCAGGGATTGGGGAATCTCTTTGCGATTCCGTGCCGCTTACGCCCCAAGTGGAAATGGAATAGTAGAGAGAAACCATCGCACGATCAAGAGGATCGCTGCACGGGGAAAAATTTCCCCTGAGGTTGCGACATTTTGGTATAATGTCACGCCTCGGAAAGGTGTTGAGGACGCATCTGTTCCGTATCGTAAGATTTTCAAGTACCCTTGGAGGGTACCTTACGATATCAACCAGAAGGTTGAAGTGGAGGGGAAAAATGAGAATTTTTCCATTGGTGACGAGGTATGGGTCAAGCCTGCGATACCCTCGTGCACCAAGCACTGGACTCATGGAAGAGTTACAGAGGTGCAATCCAAACATGTCATATGTGTGGATGGCATGCCTAGACATGTCCGTGACGTTAGGAAACGTCGAGGCTCCAATGAGGAGACTCCTGAGTATGACTCAGATGAAGATGAGTCAACGTTCTACGACGCTCATGCTGGCACTGAACCTCTCAGTAGATCAGCAGACCAGGTGCAGCCTACGGTTGAGCCAGAGGCTCTAACGGCAGAGCAGGAGCAGGTTATGGCTGAGTCTGATGAGTCAGACTCTGATAGACCCGAGGAAATCGGTGAAGTTGTCAGGGCTCCCGTGGAGGAGCCAAGACGATCAGGTAGGATTCGTCGTCAACCTGGTTGGTTGGCCGACTATGTCCCATGAGTTCTTAAAGGAACTAGGGGGGATGTGGTAACTTGCTGTACTAATCTGTGATTACAAAAATGGTTGGAAGCGGCAAGCCACTGATAATGACAGAGGATTTTTTGAAGTGAGTAGTAGCGTTTGAGACCTGGTTCTGTAAAGTGTTCTGTGAGTGTTTCAAGCTTGTCTGTGACAAAAGTGTTTTGTAAGTAACGTGTTACTTGCCTAACGGTTAGGTAGTTTTTGGGAGTACTTGTTGTACTAGCGTCGGTTTACTTTGGAAGTAAACCACGTAGTGGTGAGTTGCTTTCCTAAGCACGCAAGTTGAGGTTTGCATTTTGTGTGATTTGCTTCCTAGGTACAACCTTTTTGTACTGTGAGTACAAGAAGTGTTTACCGGTTGTCTCATCATACGGTTGTACGTTGTACAATCAGGTGTGAGTTGGCCAGTTAAAGGGGTGGTTGGAGACTGTGCAAGAGTTCTAGGAACTCGCAACTAGGATTGCAGTTAGTTTTTGTTTTGGCTAACTAACCAGTGACGTCACTGCATCAGCTCTTGGGAGCTAGCAACTGAGGTTGTTCCTTCATAAACTGAGCATTATTCAGATGAACCACGTTTATTCTATGAAAAATACAGTAAAAATCCTGAGTTATGAAGCACTCGAGTAATGTAAGACCTGAATTATGACATGCACTTGAGTAAGAAGTATTTTATAAGTATATATTAAAGAAAATGTCATGACTAGGCTGGTGACAATATGCACTGCATAAAATGCAACATATGCACTAGGAAATAGTGCATATATATGCATTAAATAATTTGCATATGCATATATTTTCATGCATATGCATATATTTTCACGTATATGCATTTATTTTCACGTGTATGCATTTAATTTCTTGCATATGCATTTAATTTTTTGCATATGCATTTAATTATATGCAATATATTTTGCATATAAAGGAATTCAACATGTACATTTGAAACATAAACTTTTACATAAGTTTTTCTACAGGAGTGATAAAGCAAATTAGGAAAAAAAAATCTGTTTGTTATATTTAATTACAACATTGTACTTGAGGTTCACAAAAGTGATTTTTTTTTCAGTTATTAATAAAAATGTTCTTGTACTGAGAAAATATTTTATCTACATCACATGACACGAATGGTGCGTGCACTAAAGAGGTCATATCAAATGGGGTTAGATGCTTGATGACTGTAGTTTCGTTTTCCTTGGACGAGTTCCCATCTCAATATATAATTTATCTTTTACATTGAAATAGCATTTACTTTTGGACAACACGCTGACTATGGTTTCAAAAAACTTAGTTTTATATAATTATGTTATTCAAATGTTTTTCATTATATCAATGATAGCTACTATTTTGGACATGGCCGTGCAGTCCTTGAAATTCAAGCTTATCTATATGAGATGCTCTCATAGAAAAATTAGCATCAATGAACATCAGTGTTGTTTTCTAGTCAATGTTCTGTAACAGATCTTGGCATTCACCAATACATAGTGCTACAACTCGAATAATTAACTAGCAGTGTTCAATCACGTGCTTCATCTTATTATTACTGGAATTGGTGGGAAGCTGGACATCAGGATGAAGTGCTCTGAACTTCAGCGTTGTTTGTGGAGCTTTTTAATAAAAAAAAATGTCTAATGACTAGGGTTGTGACATTATGCATTTGCATATATGCAGTATATGCACTGGGAAATATACTGCATATGCAATAGGTTTTATGCTTTTTGAGAAAACGCATATGCATTTGAGAAAACGCATATGCATTTTAGGAAACTCATATGTTTTGCAGATAAAACATATGCACTTAAAGATAATGCATATAAAAAAAGGCATATGCATTTGAAACTGAAAGGAAGGCAATATATGCACTTCCAGCATGTGTATATCTGGTGGGAGGTTGAACAAACACCCTAATTTATTTATTATACATACAGTATACCTTTATGTGTTCTATCATTTCGTTTACCTGATGAATATGATTTTAAATTTTTGTTCGAAAATTAAAAAATATTGTTAACTATATGGTGCCATCAAGCTAAAAGTAACACTCACACTAATGTAAATAAAGAATAGGATAATAATAGAAACAGATTATAGACACAGGTGGTCAGTATGGCAGTAGGACTTTTCCCCGCCGGACTATTCCCCGTCAGGATTTTCCCCGCCGAATAAAATATCAGTAATTTAGGTTATCAAAGTCTGATTTTGATAAAACACAAAATTAATTTATTTATTTATTAATAGAAAACACACTTTATTAACAGAATTTGATTCCCGTAAATATGTGCCCATATTGTTCGTTCGATTTTAAGACTGTTCCTTGGTATTTTCGTATATAATTAGGAGATGCAACAAAGTAAGAACATTATTGCAATACTAAGGGTTACCAAGTGTCGCAAGGTACTCTAAGCAGCTTCGATTTGTTCAGTTATTTAAACTCTGTAGTTTTCTATATCGTGAATTTATTATTTTATTTTTCAGCTATACATAAGATGGCGATCTATTAACTACTCGTTCAAATTTATGCTTTAACAGATCATTAATAAACTTTATTATTATTTTTTAAAATTAATTTATTAATTAACCTCATATTTAATAAACCTACTGTAAATTTTTATTACACTAAATATTGATCTCTTTTTTAGTGTCCTATATCTAATATGTATATTTAATATTTGTACCTTAAAAATCTTACAATGGTTTAGCCATTGTAAGAGTTTTAAAAGTAAGTTAAAATGCAGAAATCCTTAAATTAAGACTTTTCGCGTAGTCAGGTTTCAGAATGATTTATATATATTGTCGTACATTTTCCCTAAAATTCTCCAACGAAAACTAATAATCGAGGAGTAACAAATTCAAAACTAGTTCGGTTCAAAAAGTTGGTGGTGACCCATTTTCAGTCAACTAGGAACCTATTCCCATGTGACAATAATATTAAAGAAGAAAAAAAAAAAGAAAAAAAAGGTCTGTTATTTGAGACGGCAGACTTCGGTATATAATTTCGTGGCAACGGATTTATTTGTCAAAACTATTTATTTTCGAAAATTAAATATAGAATCGCAACATTAAATTATCTTCCAGAGTCTAATTTTAAATAAATCCGGGGGGGGGGAGAGGGAGTTCTGGCGGGGGAAAGTCCGCGGGCGTGTAATAGTCCGGCTGGGAATAGTCCGTTTCCCGTGATTCTTAGTTTCTGTTCTTATATAACTGGTAGCCATGAAAATTCACTATTATAGTATCCTATAGGTAGTCCAACAATATAATGTGTCTTTCTCTGAAAAACTTAAGTGTTTTGAAATACTTGGCATTTTAAATTTGTAACATTACTATTAAATGCATAATAATTCATAATATGTGCAAATTCATATTAATAGTTAATTTAGTAGGGGTTTAACGTCTGCTTATGAACCAAAGGCCATATCGCTGATATCAAAAGGAAATTAAATACAAGGGACTAGAAGAAGCAGTCAGAAAGGAAAGTGGTTCTATATGGAACAAAGTCACTTACTACTGTCGGTGACAATGCTCATGGATGCAGAAAAGCTACTCAGTGAATGCAGTGACGAAAAGGGACACAAAACAACGGTGGCTGCTCTTACAAATGGAAGAGGAAAATGAAAAGATGATAGAAAATGAACCCTACGATCCTACCAAACCCAAAAATCAAAGACCTCGTAGTTGAAGAGCATAACCAAACTCTAAAACTGCAAGTAGCGTTACAAAATGATAAATATAATAAAAATGAAAAAAAACAATCCATAATCTAAATTACAACAGTTCGGGGCCCAATGTACACCACCCACTTCTCTTCCATTCGTAACAGACAGCTTCAGACTAGGCATATTTATAAATGTATATGCATGCTTATAGATGCATATGCAAATTGGCAAATGCATTTGCATATTGGTAAATGCATTTGCATATTGATAAATGCATATGCATATTGGTAGATGCATATGCATATTGGTAAATGCATATGCTTATTGCTAAATGCATATATGCAAATTAGTAAATGCATATGCATATATTGTTAAATGCATATGCATGTTGATAAATGCATATACGAATCAAATAAGCATATGCGTTTTAGAAAAGCATATGCAAAATATGCAATGTCACAACCCTACTAATGACATTAGAATAGCATTTTTGGATTAATTCTGATACTAGATTTAGTCCGAGCGTCAAATTTGTAACATGTATCTTCTTGGGATATACTGGACACTCATTCTATTCATCGCTTTAAATATGGAAGGTGCTGAATCGCTACAGGCAAGTAGATTATTTTCACATGGAATGTATCGTTACGTTCACAGGCAGACCATGAAAAACCTACCCGACTACATTCCAAATTTCCACTATTATTCATTGGAAATACCTTTTTCTCAAAAGGAATACAAAATAGAGTTTCATCGACGACCTTTTCCTAAAAGGTCCCCTCCGAGGAATTTTTTTATTGCTTTAAGTAATCAACGAGGCTAATGTTTCTTAATATTTTGCTGTAAACCCCATCAAATTTGGTAGCATATTTTCAATTTTATATCCTTTTAAAGATTTTTATAATTAAAACTCCACAAAAACTATTTTACTTCTGACTTACTGATTTTTAGTCGGAAGAAAAAAAATGTACACCTTTTGTTTTGATGGTCAACTAGGATTTAGGTATAACAAATTCATTTAATATTCGTGTAAAGGTATAAAATTGGATAAAATAAATATAGAAGCGTCTATTAACTTTAGGAAACAATTAATATCTCAAACGAAGGTCAGAACGCATTGTTTGTTTATATAAATCAAATTTGAAATCAAAACAAAGAGTGTACAATCTTCTTCTTCAGCGTCGATCAGGTTAGTGATTTGTACAATAATTGTTGAATACAAAGTATTAAAAACTTTAAAAACAAATAATAAAATACATAATGAACCGAATTGCATGCGGTTTGCTGAATAATGATCGTAGACCTTAGTTCTATAATATTATGTAATAAACTCATTTTTTCCCCGGAGCCTGTAGACTCGTAGACGACCTTTAAATTCTCGTTCGATATTACGAAGTCTTTTATCTTTGTCTACTTTAGACATTTTTTTCATCAGTATTACTATATTTTGTCTTATCTCTGGTGAATGATGGTACTATTTTGTTACCATGAAGTAGAGCAATGTATATTTTAAATCTTTTACGAAGCACTATACGAGAGTATAGAGCTATACTACTTGCTCTCCTCAACTACATATAATCAAAGTAGCCCTATTAAAGCGGCTAACACCAGCTTCGACCCTACTTCCAAATGTAAAACATGTTGTTAATAATGTCTCGTTCGAAATAATATCCCTTTAGACATACACATGAGGGATATGGTAGGTTACGAATTATCTGCCAGTACTACAAACAATAAATAACTTATTATTATTACAAAGTGCTACCGATAACAATTTTTATATTGTTTTTCTCATGTGTCCGAAGATGTAGTACTGATCGATAATTTTGAACTTACCATGTGTTATATATAAAGTAAGAGTAATTTATAGGTATTTCTAATATAAGTATTGAACTAAGCTGCACATCGTAACCGATCCCCTCCCCAAAGCATAATGAGGAAGAAAGTGAAAAGAATGAAGGAGAGAACTTAAAAAAACCTTTGGGAAAATGTAAACTAATGAATGCTAGAACAAAGTTCACGGTGATTTCGCTACCGTATCTGGTTTAATTAAAGATGAACTGAAATCAGAAATTATGGTATCCCTCTAAAAAAATCAATCGTTCCTTTGCCTGAGAACAGAACATTCCTTTGCCTGAAGTGTCTATTTCAGTTCATTTTATATTTACTTTCTTAATATCCATATACATTTTTATTTTGTTAATTTAATGTACAGTACTTATACATTTCTATTTTAGCAGTTAATTTGCAAACTTACATTTGCATTTGATTTTTTTTAAATGCATATATGCATCTTTAAATGCATATATGCATCTTTAAATGGATATATGCATCTTTAAATGCATATATGCATTTTTAAATGCATATTCATTTTCTTATTTGCATATGCACTATTGTATTTGCATACATTTGCATATGCAGTTTCAAATGCACATGCAGGTTATAATATGCATTATATGCATTGTCACAACCCTAGTTATCACACGTAAGTTATCGCTAAAATGACCAAAGTTTTCTAAGATTCTAGTCATAGAAAACTAATCTAGTGTTCCTGAGTTATGACGGCACCAGTACTTCATTAATCAGGAGTTTCACTTTATATTAGTTAATGTTTGTTTTTACTCGTAATTTACTGTTCGATATTACTATTGCTTTAATAAAAGAATTTCTTATTTCAATATATCTAGATATTCTGAATTTAGAAAAGATGATAAATAACTTTATTTCATCATGCAAGATATTAGCGGCATACGATATATCTTGTCTGTATCACTAAGTATCTTAATGAACATCTTATCCCAGGTGTACCAGAGAGTGTTACTGGTTATAACAGGTAAAATTAAAAGAAATTTATTTGAGGCTGTTTATTATGACAAGATTCACTATATTATCAAAATGTAAAAAGAGTTTTCATACACGTCATAATATTATACAGAACAAATGATATTTTTACAATATATAGATATTTTCAGAGGAGAAAGATTATCTTCTTCAACATGGAAATTGAAAGAGAAACACTACCAAAAAACTAAGATGGTAACTGCAACATATTTTGAGGGTCCTGAATCACACCGTATGATGTAACAGATCTGAATTCGCTTGGCATCACCGCTCAAAACAAGAGATTCTTGATTAGTTATTAATTTGAATAATGAATGATAATTTTCTTAGTCGTCGTCCTTAATTTTTTATCCAGAAAGTAATCTTAATGTCCTTGGTATACTTGATCTTCTCACAATTTCTGTAATAGTTGTACGACAGTTTGGACAAGAATCACTGAAATAAAAACAATATAAAGTTAGTCATTTTTTTGTGATGAATAAGGTTATGATCAACTTAAGTTAGATACCAGACAATTAAATTAGCCAACCATTCCTCCTTTTAGTATATAGTTTTGGAGAAGAAGAGTAAATATTGATTTTATAAATATTCTGTGTTGATATATGATGCTGATACAAAGAATCGACTATCGAGATAACTTTAAACCTTTAATTGGTGAGCGACTCTTTTTTTCTGATATTACATCATCACAGTGACTCTTTTCTCTGATAGTACATCATCACAGCGACTCTTTTTTCTGATATTACATCATCACAGCGATTCTTTTTTTCTGATATTACATCATCACAGTGACTCTTTTCTCTGATAGTACATCATCACAGTGACTCTTTTCTCTGATAGTACATCATCACAGTGACTCTTTTTTCTGATATTACATCATCACAGTGACTCTTTTCTCTGATAGTACATCATCACAGTGACTCTTCTGTCTGATAGTACATCATCACAGTGACTCTTTTCTCTGATAGTACATCATCACAGTGACTCTTTTCTCTGATAGTACATCATCACAGTGACTCTTTTCTCTGATAGTACATCATCACAGTGACTCTTTTCTCTGATAGTACATCATCACAGTGACTCTTTTCTCTGATAGTACATCATCACAGCGACTCTTTTCTCTGATAGTACATCATCACAGTGACTCTTTTCTCTGATAGTACATCATCACAGTGACTCTTTTCTCTGATAGTACATCATCACAGTGACTCTTTTCTCTGATAGTACATCATCACAGTGACTCTTTTCTCTGATAATACATCATCACAGTGACTCTTTTCTCTGATAGTACATCATCACAGTGACTCTTTTCTCTGATAGTACATCATCACAGTGACTCTTTTCTCTGATAGTACATCATCACAGTGACTCTTTTCTCTGATAGTACATCATCACAGTGACTCTTTTCTCTGATAATACATCATCACAGTGACTCTTTTCTCTGATAGTACATCATCACAGTGACTCTTTTCTCTGATAGTACATCATCACAGTGACTCTTTTCTCTGATAGTACATCATCACAGTGACTCTTTTCTCTGATAGTACATCATCACAGTGACTCTTTTCTCTGATAATACATCATCACAGTGACTCTTTTCTCTGATAGTACATCATCACAGTGACTCTTTTCTCTGATAGTACATCATCACAGTGACTCTTTTCTCTGATAGTACATCATCACAGTGACTCTTTTCTCTGATAGTACATCATCACAGTGACTCTTTTCTCTGATAGTACATCATCACAGTGACTCTTTTCTCTGATAGTACATCATCACAGTGACTCTTTTCTCTGATGTTATATCATCACAATGACTCTTTACTCTGATAGTAAGTACATCATCACAGTGACTCACTGTACACGTCCACACGCTTATAAGTACTTAAGTTGGTCAATATAACTCATAGTCTCTAAACATGATTGTATGTCAGAATATATAAATATTCACCGTCACATAAAAGTATACAATGTCTTTCAGTCTTAGTTTTCGATTCTACTGTTTGACAAAGTTTTCAATTTTACTGCTTGACCAACAATTTTCCAACATGTTGGACCTCTTCAAACTCTAGTTTTTATCCAGTTGCTGTAAATACACTTTTGATGAGAAAAAGAATTAATTTTGTAGAGATTTTAGAACTAATCTTTTAAAATCTCATGACTGAAAGGAAAAATGTACTTTGCAAAGTACTTTTTACTTGGAAAGTAACAAGTACTTGTAAAAAGTACTTCTAAGTAATTATTCAAATTACTTTTTAGTAAGTACTTCAAGTAGTACTTGAAGTACTTGCTTGTTACTTAGTACTTTTACTTGGTACTTAGGAAGTACTTTCCCGCCCATCTCTGCCCCCAGGAGTGGCCCAATCAGGCGGTGAATTTGGAGGCGCATTAGATGGCTGTCGTAGCAGGTTGAGAGTCCTAAATACGATTCCCATGAGATCAGTAATAGCTGTGGCGGGAGACCTCCAACTGTTGTTGCAGGAGGCTCTGACGCAGAAGACCCAATTAGCATGGACAAGGCTTATGAGCTTCTACTACTGGAGGCTAAAGTGCCCAGATGGCGGTGGGGTAGGACGTAAGGTTTCTCTTGCTACCAAAATCAATTGACAGGTGGCCCATTTTGTAGAGACTGACTCCTTACCTACTCTGCCTGAACCAATAATACCAGTTGTTAACAATCAACACGCTTCAGATGATGACAAGTTAAAAAAGTTGAAATAAATAAAGAGTAGCAGCTGAGTCGGATGGACTGGTCGAACGAAACGAAGAGACTGTCCGAGCGTTGAGGTCTAAACATCTGCCTGCCCCGCTAGACTCGATGATGCCAGATCTTCCGGATAATTCTCTAATTGTGCCTATTGTTTCGGAGGAGGATGTCCGGAAGGGTGTTAATTCTTTCCGTCCTTGTTCTGCCGGAAGACCTGATGGCCTCAGGCCAGGTCATTTGAACACGCTATTTTCCTATTCATCTGCAGAGGCTGGAGTACGTCTTTTGACCACTCAGACAGATGTTGTGAATGCGATATTGAGAGGAGAAGTTCAAGATTTTGCTCTGTCAACTTTCTATGGTGCCACATTATGCACTTTAACTAAAAAGGATAGTGGCAACAGACCCATAGCAGTTGGTAATACCATGCGTAGGTTGGCTGCCAAGGTTTGTGCGCGCCCTTTATCACACTCTCTTGGTAGTGAATTAGGACCGGTTCTGCTTGGGTTCTCTACGAAGGGTGGCTGTGAAGCTGCAGCACATTCTACAAGACAGTTCTTGAATGACTGTAACCATAGGAGGGTGTTTCTCAAGGTGGATATGAAAAACGCTTTCAATTGTCTGAGGAGAGATACCTTCCTTACTGTTATTCGTAACCGTGTGCCGGAGCAATATAGACTCTTTTGGCCTGCTTATTCTTCGCTTTCACCTTTTTTATTTGGTGAAGAAGTGCTGAGGTCGGAGACAGGTATCCAGCAGGGTGACAGTTTTTGACCGGCTATGTTTGCTCTTGGAATTGACGAGGTGGCTCGAAAGGTTTAGTCAGAGTTCAATGTAAGTTATCTGGATGACGCAGCCCAGAGAGATACACCGGAGAGAGTTTTGGAGGACGTAAAAACGTAGATTGATGCATTGAGTGCCATCGGACTTGAAGTTAATAGTGCGAAATGTGAGCTGACCATCCCGATGATACGGCCCCTGGTGAAACAGAATTCTTGTTCAGAGCAGTGCTTCCAAATCTCAGTCATGTTCTTTCGATTGCGGGTGTTAGATAATCATCAAATTTTCTTTTAGTTGAGAAATGTTTTCTCCATTCCGAAGCTACAATATGTTTTACATAATTTATCTTTTACATTGAAATAGCACTTACTTTTGGACAACACGCTGACTATGGTTTCAAAAAACTTAGTTTTATATAATTATGTTATTCAAATGTTTTTCATTATATCAATGATAGCTACTATTTTGGACATGGCCGTGCAGTCCTTGAAATTCAAGCTTATCTATGTGAGATGCTCTCATAGAAAAATTAGCCTCAATGAACATCAGTGTTGTTTTCTAGTCAATGTTCTGTAACAGATCTTGGTATTCACCACTACACATAGTGCTACAACTCAAATAATTAACTAGCAGTGTTCAGTCACGTGCCTCATCTTATTATGACTGGAATTGGTGGGAAGCTGGACATCAGGATGAAGTGCTCTGAACTTCAGCGTTGTTTGTGGAGCTTTTTAATAAAAAAAAATGTCTAATGACATTAGAATAGCATTTTTGGATTAATTCTGATACTAGATTTAGTCCGAGCGTCAAATTTGTAACATGTATCTTCTTGGGATATACTGGACACTCATTCTATTCATCGCTTTAAATATGGAAGGTGCTGAATCGCTACAGGCAAGTAGATTATTTTCACATGGAATGTATCGTTACGTTCACAGGCAGACCATGAAAAACCTACCCGACTACATTCCAAATTTCCACTATTATTCATTGGAAATACCTTTTTCTCAAAAGGAATACAAAATAGAGTTTCATCGACGACCTTTTCCTAAAAGGTCCCCGCCGAGGAATTTTTTTATTGCTTTAAGTAATCAACGAGGCTAATGTTTCTTAATATTTTGCTGTAAACCCCATCAAATTTGGTAGCATATTTTCAATTTTATATCCTTTTAAAGATTTTTTTAATTAAAACTCCACAAAAACTATTTTACTTCTGACTTACTGATTTTTAGTCGGAAGAAAAAAAATGTACACCTTTTGTTTTGATGGTCAACTAGGATTTAGGTATAACAAATTCATTTAATATTCGTGTAAAGGTATAAAATTGGATAAAATAAATATAGAAGCGTCTATTAACTTTAGGAAACAATTAATATCTCAAACGAAGGTCAGAACGCATTGTTTGTTTATATAATTCAAATTTGAAATCAAAACAAAGAGTGTACAATCTTCTTCTTCAGCGTCGATCAGGTTAGTGATTTGTACAATTGTTGAATACAAAGTATTAAAAATTTTAAAAACAAATAATAAAATATATACTGAACCGAATTGCATGCGGTTTGCTGAATAATGGTTGTAGACCTTAGTTCTACGTATGTAATAAACTCATTTTTTCCCCGGAGCCTGTAGACTCGTAGAGAACCTTTAAATTCCCGTTCGATATTACGAAGTCTTTTATCTTTGTCTACTTTAGACATTTTTTTTTATCAGTATTACTATATTTTGTCTTATCTCTGGTGAATGATGCTACTATTTTTTTACCATGAAGTACAGCAATGTATATTTTAAATCTTTTACGAAGCACTACGAGAGCTTAGCGCTATACTACTTGCTCTCCACAACTACATATAATCAAAGTAGCCCTATTAAAGCGGCTAACACCAGCTTCGACCCTACTTCCAAATGTAAAACATGTTGTTAATAATGTCTCGTTCGAAATAATATCACTTTAGACATACACATGAGGGATATGGTAGGTTACGAATTATCTGCCAGTACTACAAACAATAAATAAATTATTATTATTACACAGTGCTACCAATAACAATTTTTATATTGTTTTTCTCATGTGTCCGAAGATGTAGTACTGATCGACAGAGATGGGCGGGAAAGTACTTCCCAAGTACCAAGTAAAAGTACTAAGTAACAAGTAAGTACTTCAAGTACTACTTGAAGTACTTTCTAAAAAGTACTTTGAATAATTACTTAGAAGTACTTTTTACAAGTACTTGTTACTTATCAAGTAAAAAGTACTTTGCAAAGTACATTTTTTCCTTTCAGTCAAGAGATTTTGAAAGATTAGTTCTAAAATCTCTACAAAATTAGTTTTTTTTCTCATGAAGAATGTATTTACAGCAACTGCATGGATAAAAATTAGAGTTTGAAGAGGTCCATGGAAAATTGTTTGTCAAACAGTAGAATCAAAAACTAAGACATTGTATACTTTTATGTGAAGGTGAATATTTATATATTCTGACATACAATAATGTATATGAGACTGAGTTATATTGACCAATTTAAGTACATTGAATATTTATTTTGTGATACCTAGATATCACAACCAATATTTGCCAAACACATTGACGAATTCTAAGCGTGTGGACGTGTACAGTGAGTCACTGTGATGATGTACTATAAGAAAAAAGAGTCACTGTGATGATGTACTATCAGAGAAAAGAGTCACTGTGATGATGTACTATCAGAAAATGAGTCACTGTTATGATGTACTATCAGAGAAAAGAGTCACTGTGATGATGTACTATCAGAGAAAAGAGTCACTGTGATGATGTACTATAAGAAAAAAGAGTCACTGTGATGATGTACTATCAGAGAAAAGAGTCACTGTGATGATGTACTATCAGAAAATGAGTCACTGTTATGATGTACTATCAGAAAAAAGAGTCACTGTGATGATGTACTATCAGAAAATGAGTCACTGTTATGATGTACTATCAGAAAAAAGAGTCACTGTGATGATGTACTATCAGAAAAAAGAGTCATTGTGATGGTGTACTATCAGAAAAAAGAGTCACTGTGATGATGTACTATCAGAGAAAAGAGTCACTGTGATGATGTACTATCAGAGGAAAGAGTCACTGTGATGATGTACTATCAGAGAAAAGAGTCACTGTGATGATGTACTATCAGAGAAAACAGTCACTGTGATGATGTACTATCAGAGAAAAGAGTCACTGTGATGATGTACTATCAGAGAAAAGAGTCACTGTGATGATGTACTATCAGAAAATGAGTCACTGTTATGATGTACTATCAGAAAAAAGAGTCACTGTGATGATGTACTATCAGAAAAAAGAGTCACTGTGATGATGTACTATCAGAGAAAAGAGTCACTGTGATGATGTACTATCAGAGGAAAGAGTCACTGTGATGATGTACTATCAGAGAAAAGAGTCACTGTGATGATGTACTATCAGAGAAAAGAGTCACTGTGATGATGTACTATCAGAGAAAAGAGTCACTGTGATGATGTACTATCAGAGAAAAGAGTCACTGTGATGATGTACTATCAGAAAAAAGAGTCACTGTGATGATGTACTATCAGAGAAAAGAGTCACTGTGATGATGTACTATCATAGAAAAGAGTCACTGTGATGATGTACTATCAGAAAAAAGAGTCACTGTGATGATGTACTATCAGAGAAAAGAGTCACTGTGATGATATACTATCAGAGAAAAGAGTCACTGTGATGATGTACTATCAGAGAAAAGAGTCACTGTGATGATGTACTATCAGAGAAAAGAGTCACTGTGATGATGTACTATCAGAGAAAAGAGTCACTGTGATGATGTACTATCACAGAAAAGAGTCACTGTGATGATGTACTATCACAGAAAAGAGTCACTGTGATGATGTACTATCACAGAAAAGAGTCATTGTGATGATGTACTATCACAGAAAAGAGTCACTGTGATGATGTACTATCACAGAAAAGAGTCACTGTGATGATGTACTATCAAAGAAAAAAGTCACTTAGAAGATGTACTGTCAGAGTTAACAGTATAAATTAATAGTTTTTGAATTGTATTGTAAATGTACTTGGTACTTGTACTTTGAAAGTACTTTTTTATTTGAGTACTTGGGCAACTACTTCAAGTACATTGATTTACGAGTATTTGTACTTAGTACTTAAGTACTTTCGATGTACTTTTCGCCCATCTCTGCTGATCGATAATTTTGAACTTACCATGTGTTATATATAAAGTAAGAGTAATTTATATGTATTTCTAATATAAGTATTGAACTAAGCTGCACATCGTTCTCGATCCCCTCCCCAAAGCATAATGAGGAAGAAAGTGAAAAGAATGAAGGAGAGAACTTTAAAAAACCTTTGGGAAAATGTAAACTAATGAATGCTACAAAAAAGTTCACGGTGATTTCGCTACCGTATCTGGTTTAATTAAAGATGACCTGAAATCAGAAATTATGGTATCCCTCTAAAAAAATCAATCGTTCCTTTGCCTGAGAACAGAACATTCCCTTGCCTAAAGTGTCTATTTCAGTTCATTTTATATTTACTTTCTTAATATGCATATACATTTTTATTTTGTTAATTTAATGTACAGTATTTATACATTTCTATTTTAGCAGTTAATTTGCAAACTTACTTTTGCATTTGATTTTTCTTAAATGCATATATGCATCTTTAAATGGATATATGCATCTTTAAATGCATATATGCATTTTTAAATGCATATATGCATTTTTAAATGCATATTCATTTTCTCATTGGCATATGCACTATTGTATTTGCATACATTTGCATATGCAGTTTCAAATGCACATGCAGGTTATAATATACATTATATGCATTGTCACAACCCTAGTTATCACACATAAGTTATCGCTAAAATAACCAAAGTTTTCTAAGATTTTAGTCATAGAAAACTAATCTAGTGTTCCTGAGTTATGACGGCACCAGTACTTCATTAATCAGGAGTTTCACTTTATATTAGTTAATGTTTGTTTTTACTCGTAATTTACTGTTCGATATTACTATTGCTTTAATAAAAGAATTTCTTATTTCAATATATCTAGATATTCTGAATTTAGAAAATATGATAAATAACTTTATTTCATCATGCAAGATATTAGCGGCATACGATATATCTTGTCTGTATCACTAAGTATATTAATGAACATCTTATCACAGGTGTACCAGAGAGTGTTACTGGTTATAACAGGTAAAATTAAAAGAAATTTATTTGAGGCTGTTTATTATGACAAGATTCACTATATTATCAATATGTAAAAAGAGTTTTCATACACGTCATAATATTATACAGAACAAATGATATTTATACAATATAAAAATATTTTTCAGAGGAGAAAGATTATCTTCTTCAACATGGAAATTGAAAGAGAAACACTACCAAAAAACTAAGATGGTAACTGCAACATATTTTGAGGGTCCTGAATCACACCGTATGATGTAACAGATCTGAATTCGCTTGGCATCACCGCTCAAAACAAGAGATTCTTGATTAGTTATTAATTTGAATAATGAGTGATAATTTTCTTAGTTGTCGTCCTTAATTTTTTATCCAGAAAGTAATCTTAATGTCCTTGGTATACTTGATCTTCTCACAATTTCTGTAATAGTTGTACGACAGTTTGGACAAGAATCACTGAAATAAAAACAATATAAAGTTAGTTATTTTTTTGTGATGAATAAGGTTATGATCAACTTAAGTTAGATACCAGACAATTAAATTAGCCAACCATTCCTCCTTTTAGTATATAGTTTTGGAGAAGAAGAGTAAATATTGATTTTATAAATATTCTGTGTTGATATATGATGCTGATACAAAGAATCGACTATCGAGATAACTTTAAACCTTTAATTAATTCAGTAAAGAAATTGAAGTCTTTCAAGCTTGAAAAGTTGAATAGGCTACCAATTAGGCAGTTTTTGTTGCAGATTTTTTTTACATCGTTTCACTCTAGAAAGTGTACGGTAAATGACTATTACAGTTCACCGTTTAAATTAAATGTTTCAATGATATTCTAACTTACTTTGAATTACTGCTATCAGGTCCAAACCAATTGTCTGCGCAGGCTTCGCAGAAATTGTGTTGACATTCGAGCAATAGAACCAAGTCTTTATCCGTGGAATATTTTTCGAAACAGAGACCACACTCGTCATTGAAGTTGTAGGAATTGGTGCTGAAGCTAGAAAGCTTCTCCTTCCACTGCGATCTTGTTCCTTCTGAAATGTCATCGAAGACAATAGGAATAAAATTATCTTTATCCCCTTGATAAAATCCCTCTTCGTCGAATAAATTGAATCCACTGTTATTATAGAAATCTTGATCTTCAGATTGAACATCTTCATCATCAGAATATTCTTCAGAATTATTGTTTTCTTCTTGGTTGCCGTTATGTCCGAGATCGATGTTAAGTCTGTGATCTATGTTAGGTCTGTGATTGATATTAGGTCTGTAATCTATGTTATGTCCGTGATTGATGTTAGGTCTGTGATCGATGTTAAGTCTGTGATCTATGTTAGGTCTGTGATTGATATTAGGTCTGTAATCTATGTTATGTCCGCGATTGATGTTAGGTCTGTGATCTATGTTAGGTCTGTGATTGATATTAGGTCTGTGATCTATGTTATGTCCGTGATTGATGTTAGGTCTGTGATCTATGTTATGTCTGTGATCTATGTTATGTCCGTGATTGATGTTATGTCCGTGATCGATGTTATGTCCGTGATTGATGTCATGTCCGTGATCAATGTTATATCCGTGATCGATATTAGGTCTGTGATTGATGATTGGTCTGAGATTGATGTTAGGTCTGTGATCGATGTTAGTGTTACGTCTGTGATCGATGTTAGGTGTGCGATCAATGTTATATCTGCGATCAATGTTAGCTCTGTGATCAATGCTAGGTCTGTGATCAATGTTAGGTCTGTGATCAATGTTAGGTCTATGATCGATGTTTTGTCTATGATCGGTGTTAGTTCTATGAACGATGTTAGGTCTATGATCAATGTTACGTCTGTGATCAATGTTAGGTCTGTGATCGACGTTATGTCTGTGATCAATGTTAGGTCTGTGATCAATGTTAGGTCTGTGATCGATGTTATGCCCGGTATTGATGTGATGTCCGTGATTGATGTGATGTACATGATCAAAGTTATTTCCTTGATTGCTGTAATGTCCATGTTCGATATTATGATTGTGGTCGATGATAAGTCCGTGATCGATGCCATGCCCGGTATTGATGTATTGCCCATGATCAATAGTATGACCATAATTAAAATTATGTCCATGATCAAAGTTATCTCCATAATCGATATAATGGCCATGATCGATGCTGTGTACTAGATCTATGTTAGTTTGATTGGTATCTCCATGATCAATATTATGTCCATAATTAATGTTATATTCTTCATCGATATTTAGTCTTTGCTCGCCAAGCTCTCTAGGATTGCTGTTGCCTGATTGCATGTTGCGTAGTATACGTTGATACATGAATTGTCTAATGTGTTCACTCTGTCGGCGCTGCATCGTTCTGAAACTGAGAAAATCATATTATCAGTAAGTTGAAGAGGAAAACTCGCATCCTTGGTTGGAAACTGCAATACTTACGTGTCATTCTAACATTTAACTTCTATTTAAATGTAACTTGAGCTGTACAGTGTACAGTATGGATAGGTATAGGAATAAACACATTTCTTTCAATATTTCAATAACAAATGTTAATAAGAATTTATGAACTTTTCCAAATTATCAATGCAAATCATGTTAATTTTTATTCTAACGATATTACAATGAAAACACAAGCTATTGATAGGCTTTACACGCTTTTCATTGATTAAATCATATGTAAAGATATTTAAACTACCATTGCAGTAATAAATGAGTCTTCAGCAAACACATTCCCTAACAATCCCCCTGTGGGAGAGGAAATTATTGTACAATTATCGCACTGAGATTCAATCTACTTTTCTGATCAACAGTTACACTATTATATGAAAAATGATGAAACAGCTAGTAAAGTTTTCATATAATATATAAAATTGAAGACTTCACACTATATAAGACACTTACGGCTATGTTTGCTGACGTTAAAATTTTTCCAAGGTTGATGTATGTATTTTCTAGGAAAAAACTATTGAAAACCAAATATCAATTACAACTTAGTAACTTAATAATTCGAAAGTAAACGGGATACTCGGTTTTCTACCAACTGGCTGTCGAAGCTTCAAACAAGGTACTGAATGGTTAGGAGAAAATTACGGGGTTTATATACCTCTGAGAAGACCCGCCCACATGCGTGTTCCAATTCCAGTATGAACTTAGATTCAAAAACTTAATTTAGCAACGCCTTCAACCACTAAGTCCTTTGCCATGGAGAGATTTAAAAATAGATAAACAAAGGTAATAGGAAACCTGTTCTTGAGCGTACTTTGGATATGAATTCACCTTTAATCAATAAGTAACGAAAGATCTAACCACGTGTTAGTGTATATCATACTATAACCATTTTCAATAACGAGTTGAAATGAAGTTAACGAATAATGATGTAATAGAGACACTTTTTTCAAATTTACTTTTATACATACAGCTTATTTAATCCCATAATTACAATCATCATAATAATTCTCCAGCATGAAAATTAGGCAAAGCATAATGATGTCATGCGGGTAAATAAATATAAGTTACAGAATTTACGAGTCATCCATGGTTTATACGAAATTTTAAGTACTTTGGTATACGAGTTACAATATATATCATTCACATCAAATGAACACGAAATATAACAGACGGTTACCACGTGGTTATTCAGTACCCAGACCTGTCCACATGCGTACCCTGTATAAGCTGAAACAAATTCAGAGACAATCGAGCTGATGCGTGTACGTGACGTCATCAAACCAACAAACTAAAATCTAGATTAATATTGTCTTTTCTCCTATAAAGCGAATAAATATCCAATACAATGATTTACTATACAAACAAATTGTATACACAACGATGGGATTAAAACAATATCAGTAGTTATAGCAGAAATAGTAATGCAGAAAATAGAAAAGACCATATTAGAAAATTCTGCTGAATATATAAACTTATGGAAACTATATGATGTCTAGCATTTTTCCTGGAAAATAGTCAAGATCATTTACTGAACTGTATTAAAACTTAAACCGAACATAAAATTCAATTTGAAAATTGAATCAAGTAAAAATTTAGAAATAGTAATGCACCAAAATAGAACTTTGAAATAAAAAGTTTACTTAACACGTACCTATTCATACCTGTTATAGGTATGGAAAATGAAGAGGGCGAATCTCTGTGTGCAGCAAAATGGAGGCAACTTCCAGCACCTTCTATAATATGTATTTCTTGTTATCAATCATTAAAATTCACTCTTCCTGAACATTTTGGTTTGTTATTTTTTTTTTCGTCACTATAACTATGAATAAAATCCACTGGAAAGAATCAAAAATGTTGAAACACACAGTATATCATATTTTCAATCATGCATGCATGTCATTCATTTTCGTTAGAAAAAATGATAACAATTGTGGAAATATATTTTTAATTTTATTTATATATTCAAAAGTACTTTGAATTTATTTTTTGTACACATTATTTTTTTGTACACATTAGGCTTACAGGTATCAGATTCCAACATACAGCGAAAAAAATCTGTATCTTATTTGATTGGAATCTTATTACGATATAAGAATTAACATTTTAAGCCTGTTATACTTTTCATTCTTATTGGAAAAACGATTGTATAATAATAAAAAACTGTCAAATTTAACTTGTTCATAGGATGTTTTACCACAATAGAAATAATCTCCAATTGAAGACAAAACAATAGAACCTAATTGAACGAAATAACTTAAATGAGTAAATTAAATTAGAATAAAAAGTTTTTGATCTAATAACAATGACGTCTTATTTAAGGAAACCTAAAAACTGGATTTTTACGAGGTGGTCAGGTACTTGGGTTTCAGAACGGTTCAACATTTACGATTATAAAAGAAAAAATCAACTTTCATTTTAATTCGTTTCCATAATACCTGCCACTCAATATCCATATAAATATACTTCAAAATTCACATTCAATTTTAAAATTCAATGACACTGAAATACTTTATTTAGTCTATTCTAATTTAACAAAGATATGTATTATACTTTTCAAAGATTATCCCTTTTTCCATTAGTATTTTTAATTAGTTTTGAGACCATTCCATCTCAGGTCAGCTTAGCTACGCAACCTAAGTTTGAAACTCCTTAAATATTTCAATATTTATTAGTTAGAATAGAAGAAAATGGTTTTGAGGGCTCGATTTATCGTATATTGCGGTTCTAGGTAAATTGCTCGAAAACAATTGCTCGAAAGACAATTGCTCGAAAACAATTGCTCGAAAGACAATTGCTCGAATGAACAATTGCTCGAAAGAACAATTGCTCGAATGACAATTGCTCGAAAAACAATTGCTCGAACGAACAATTGCTCGAATGAACAATTGCTCGAATTATCAAATTGCTCGAATGAACAAAATTGCTCGAATTATAAAATTGCACAGTTTTCGATTTTATAAAAGTCAGTTATTCATGAAGTGGAGCTGCACCTAACAATCCTTGTTTCTTTTTAGTAATTGATCATTAATCATTCTATAAATGATTTAATTATTACTCATTCTGCATATAATCTATTTATAAACCGTTTAAGTGTCATATCGTATGTAACATATGAATTGGAATCATGTGGTGAATCACTACTATTCATGTTTTTTTATCATAAAACCTGAAAATTTATTTATTACTAGCCTATTTGTATGTGGCACCTCAATCGGTGAAATTTCTCAAAGTTATGGCAGAGTTTTAATAAATCTACAAATTTTTTCGGGTTTTATAATAAAAAAAATGAATAGTAGTGATTCACCACATGATTCCAATTCACATTTTACACACGAGATGACACAAACGGTCTAAGAAAATAGATTATGCAGAATGAGTAAAAATTAAAATCATTTATAGAATGATTACTGCACAGAGAAAAAATTATACTCATACCTAATGGGTCATCAATTTATGCTTTGAATCAATTTATTACGTGATTTGGTTGGACTTTATTCATGTTTTCATGTGTGTTAAAACAACTATGACATGGTGTGTCATCAAACATTAGTTAATTCAATTCATTCCATAAATTGAATCAACTTACTATGAGAGTTAAATTTTACTATGACAGAGTGTAATGTAGTAACTCACAACGACTGTTAATATAATGTATCTGGTGTATAAATTAACTTACTATGCGAGTTGGCGCTACTTTTTTTAAGTTTAGGAGTGAGTCAAAACGACTGATTTGTTTTAACCCACGTAAATTTAACTACTTTTAAGTAGTACCTGCAACTCACCACGTAGGTAGGCGCAAAAATAACCCATTCATATGAGTCAAAAAAAATCAAATTTGATTTAATTCAACTAATCCTTTCTCCGTGTGTGATCAATTACTAAAAAGAAACAAGGATTGTTAGGTGCAGCTCCACTTCATAAATAACTGACTTTTATAAAATCGAAAACTGTGCAATTTTATAATTCGAGCAATTTTGTTCATTCGAGCAATTTGATAATTCGAGCAATTGTTCATTCGAGCAATTGTTCGTTCGAGCAATTGTTTTTCGAGCAATTGTTTTTCGAGCAATTGTTCTTTCGAGCAATTGTTCATTCGAGCAATTGTTTTTCGAGCAATTGTTTTCGAGCAATTGTCTTTCGAGCAATTGTTTTCGAGCAATTTACCGGCTACCGTATATTGCGGTTTAGGTGACCAGAGTCAGCTGATAAAAGATAAACGTAGTGAATGAATTAAAAGTATTGAAATCCAACAATGGATTAAATATCACTCAGAATAGGTGAATTTGATACTTTGATTTGCAGGCATCCCCCGCTTTAATTACCAAATCACGACTCAGTTTAATTACCAAACGGTAACTAAAGCGAGGAAAAGTCACTCCTTGATTATATAGTTCATTTTCTATGAGTTATAATGAAAGAAAATTTGTTGTAGAGATAGAGTACTATTTAAGTCTATTATTAAACAGTTTTTCAGTGTTTGTGACTGTGATGAAAGTTCAAAGTTTTGAATTTATTAAATGTTTTGAAATCTAACCAAAGCTTAACTCTCACTCAGTGTAGGTGAGTAATTAATAGATACGTAGATTTCTATAATTATTGTGCTACATTGAATAAACAGTAATTGTGTGCTCTATGAAATATTTTTGGGAGAAGGGAAATAAGTTTCAAGCTAATGGTACGTTCTACTTTTTGGGACACGTCAGAAAAAATATAATAATTATTATTTAACCTCTTCTAATTGGTATCATGATTACCAATTGAAATAAAAGTTAAATGATGATTATTATATAGGGACTTTTACTTGTTTGAAAATATGGAACCGCGCGATAACACGGAACTTGCCCTAAAATGGGACAAATTGAATTTCTGAACCAATTGCTTCTAATAACCTCATCTGGACTATAATTTTGATGTTTTTAGTTACCGTGAAATAATCACCAAAAATGTCTCTGTTTTCTATGTCTACGAACGGTACTTATTTCGAGACATGACTCGAAATAAGTACCACTTTCATTAAAGTGAGATGTAATTAAAGCGAGGCCTGCCTGTATATGTTTGTGTTACATTGAACAAACAGTAATTTTATGCACTACGAAATAGTTTCGGTATTAGCATATTTGAAATTTCAGAGTTATCAGACGTCTCCACATTTTCGGACTCTCAAGAAAAAATATATAACAATTATTATATACTTATTACATTATTATTTGATTTACAGCACAGCACAGACTTTTCTATATAGTCTGTGACCGCAGATATTTCAAACACGGAAGTGAATACCAGGATCTTCTCGTAGCTATAATATCTCATATTTTCGAAAAGCGTTACATCAGTTAACGTTACAAACAATAACACGAAACATTTCGTTACTACCTAAATCTGACCATAATCCGATATAGTGAACAAAACGAAAAAAAAATAGTTAGTGATTGATGAATTTGGAGTAACAGGTTAAAAAAGTAGATGGTAATTCTAAAGTGAATAGTGGTATATATTACTGAAGTTTGGGTCATTCGACATGTAAATATTACCTGTCAACCTTATCCCAGCAAACCCTTGTTCTGTAGGATTTGAGACGTGGGGCAATACATAATATGGATGAAATACCGTCTTGAAATTGTCTAAACTGATTATTTTGCACATGAGTCCCAAATCTACAAAATTAGGAGTTAAGGTGAGATTTGACGAATTTCCGCATATCGCGTGCTTCAAACAGTATTTCTCACCACATGAATTAATTATTAAAGTGATACATTTTATCTGCTTATTAAATTATCACTAGATATAAATTATTCTAATAGAAACAAACTTCCATAAATAGCTGTGTGTTTCACTTAGTCAGCAGCTTCGATTGACCGGTGACTGTACTTTGCTGGCTCTGACTTTAATTTGTAATTGTTAATCCCTTATGCAGCGCAATTATCAGCATTACAGCCATTCTCCAGTGCTTTTATTTAGGTTGTTTTTATTGTTTTTGTTTTTGCTTTGATTTTTAACTGTTTAACCTTTTCACTCTGTAGTTAGCTTGTTTAATTGTGTTGCAGAAGGTTTAAGTTACAGCTGAGGTAGGAATTGCCTGGTGAACTCTGAACGTCTGCAAGTGTTTCCAGAGTACTGAGCGGGGGGTTGTTGGCCCCTGAATGCTCACGGTTACTCCGGTTGAGGGGTGCTGGTGGCATTTGCTCTGTTTGGCCACTCAGACTGCTGATTGATTTCAATGATTCTGGGTGAGGATGTGCTGTGTAGCTCATGTGACACACGTAATGAACCAAAAAATAGAGTTAAATGTACACTGTGTTCTGTATGGTTCCACATGTCGTGTGTGGGACTGATCAGGGCACAGGCGTCAGTTATTGTAAGATGGGTTTGTGTGGCGTGTCGAGGGCGGGATACTATCATTGACCCCCAGGAGTGGCCCAATCAGTCGGTGAATTTGGAGGCGCATATAGATGGCTGTCGTAGCAGGTTGAGAGTCCTAAATACGATTCCCATGAGATCAGTAATAGCTGTGGCGGGAGACCTCCAACTGTTGTTGCAGGAGGCTCTGACGCAGAAGACCCAACTAGCATGGACAAGGCTTATGAGCTTCTACTACTGGAGGCTAAAGTGCCCAGATGGCGGTGGGGAAGGACGTAAGGTTTCTCTTGCTACCAAAATCAATTGACAGGTGGCCCATTTTGTAGAGACTGACTCCTTACCTACGCTGCCTGAACCAATAATACCAGTTGTTAACAATCGACACGCTTCAGACGATGACAAGTTACAAAAGTTGATATAAATAAAGAGTGGCAGCTAAGTCGGATGGACTGGCCCAACGAAACGAAGAGACTGTCCGAGCGTTGAGGTCTAAACATCTGCCTGCCCCGCTAGACTCGATGATGCCAGATCTTAATAATAATAATAATTATCATATTTTCTCTTCGGAAGTGTCCGAAAATGTAAAACATACCGATAACTTGAAACTTAGTACCCTTCTTCTAAAAATATTTCATAGAGCATAAAATTACTGTTTGTTCAATGTAACACAATTAATAAAAAAATCTAAGTATCTATTAATTACTCACCTATACTGAGAGTTAAGCTACGGTTGGATTTTATAACCTTTAATAAGTACACTATTTAACTTTCAACACAGTCACAAACACTGAAACACTCTTTATTAATAGGCTTATACAGTATGGGCCACAAAAATGTTTCTGATTTTTCAAATACTTATAAATCTTCAGTCAGTGGGCGAAAAAACTGTATCTTGGTCCCTTTTTCATTGCCTTTTTTTACTATTATAGTGTAAAAACAAATTTGAACCGATAGACATACTTTAAAAACAGTTAGGCAAAGAGTTAGGGTGATTAGTTTTGTCATTGCGCGAAGGTTATTCTTAGAGCTAACTCTGTGATTTTATTTACTAAAAGGCAAAGAATAAAAGGAAAAAATTACTATGGTAGACATTTTAATATAGGATGCTTAATCTTCTTCCTTGGAAACTATGTTGAAATAGAACAACTTCAGTGACATTCTTGATCTCATTGAAGTTTTCACTGTGATTATTCGTTCTTCGTTATTTTTTCCTTTTATTCACTGCCTTTTAGTAAGTAAAATCACAGAGTTAGCTCCGAGAAATAACCTTCGTGCAATGACAAAAATAATCACCCCCACTCTTTGCTTACCTCTTCTTAAAGTATGACTCTCAGTTCAAATTTGTTTTTACACTATAATAGTGAAATAAAAGGCAGTGGAAAATAGACCAACATACAGTTTTTTAGTCTATTGGCTAAAAATTTATAAGTATTTGAATAAAATCGGAAACATTTTTTTGGCCCATACTGTATACTATGTATAGTATAGTACTCTAACTCTAAAACAAATTTTCTTTCATTATAACTCAGAGAGAATGAGATATATAATCAAGGAGTGACAAATAAAATTTCTTATTATTTTTCCTCGCTTTAGTTACCGTTTGGCAATTAAGTCGAGTCGTGATTTGGTAATTAAAGCGGGGGATGCCTGTACTTAGAAATTTTCCGTATTAAAATTTAACTAGGCACTATTTTAATGTCGTTAACCCTGAAAATACAATTATAATGTGAATTTCGAAATTGTTTCCAATGAATGGAATAAGTACCACCGGTGGTATACAGAGTGGCGCCAAAAAAAGGAAACCCATTTTCAAACTAGATTATTTTACAAACTATTAAAGCCAGAAAGTTTCTAAAAACATTATTTTATTTCTTTACTTTTTCTGCATATATCGTGAAAATTTTGTCAAGTTAATACAAAAATTGAACATCCTGTAGCAAATTAAAAAAAGGTAAATAAAAAGGTCTTGCCCGAATACTGAAAGCCTTTAACAGGTTCAACCTCATTTCGAACATAGCTTCCAGGAAAGATTTTCATCAACTATAAACCGTATTGACTTCTATTAATGAGTTCAGAACTGAAGAAACCACTAAATTCAGAACAAAAAGCAATTAGGTTGCAGGAGAACAGAACAAACACATTAAAACATTAATCTTATTCATGAACTATTTATTGAGAACCCAAACATATCAATCTGAAGAAATGGATTAGACATCACTAAAGACACATTTCACCGAATTGTTAAACACGATGTAAAGTACCATCCTTTCAAGAAGCATGTAAGGCTCGAACTCTTAGAACTGATTTACCCAACAGTCTAAATTTTTCAAGATGGTTTCTGCAAAGAAATGCATGTTTTGGACAAGACATCGTGATTGGTGATGAAGAAGTATTTACATGAAAGAAAAAGTCAAAAAACAAAATGTTAATTGAATTTGAATTAGTATGATTTACTATTTACTATCACCATATGGAAATAAATTATACCTATTATGAATTTTTTTTGTGTTTTTCGTCCTCGCGCAAGAACTTTTTATTTATTTTTTTTTCAATTTGCTGCAGGATGTTTAATTTTAGTCGTAAGTTTGACAAATTTTCATAAAAGATGCAGAAACCCTTTAAAAATAAAAATGTGTTTTAAGACAATTTCTAGCTTTCATAGTTTTTTAAAATATACTAATTCGAAAATGGGTTTCCTTTTTTTTTGCGCCACCCTGTATAGGTGCTCAAAGCAAGTTATGCATGTACCACCGGTGGTACAAATGGCGGTTTGATATTATTATTACTATATTATTAAAAAACATGAAATGATACATTTAAAGAATATTATTATATATACACAGATTTTCTACATGTACGGAAACATGAGCCGTGCAATAACATGAGACATGCCCCGCAATTATTAAAACTTTTATAAGATTGGGGTATAATAAAATCGAGGCCTGTCTGTAGTATCTCAATCAATACTCATATTAACCAATCTAAAAAAACATTATTTTGGCCGAAACTACAATTTCCTAACATCTGACACGTACCTTTGTTTAATAGTGATTAAAAAGAGAGCAGCTACTCGTAGCAGTGACCTTCCAGTGGGTTGACAAGCTGTAAATGGTTCGAGTTTAGCCTCGTCTCGGCAAACTGATTCAGTGGACGCCTGCAAAGATGTTATAGGATAGATTACCATACGGTGAACTTGGAACTAATATCTTCCATCTAAGTATTACAAGAATTAAACAATATCTTCTTTTGAGATATAACGGAAACTAAATTGAAAACTAAAAGTTTAACAAGAATGAAAATAATCGATTGAATTTGGCGTTCAAACTGTTCTTATCAAATAAAAGATATATTTTCATTTATTCAATTATCTTTCAATTAAATATTCTGACATGATTCGTATGCAGTTATTTTATAATGAAAATAATAATAAATTATTTCCAAGAAGTGATTTAGTATTATAAAAAAATTCAACAATATTAAATGAATGGGAAAAAAGAAAAATCCATCAAAGATAACTTCGAAACTGGAATTGATTTCAGCCTCTTTTAATGATATTATTATTTTATATTGTTAGAATATAGTATATTTATTTAGGCAGATTTTAAGGATATGTACCAGAAATAAAAATTACTCACCTTAATCAACTAAGAAAAATGTCCAAAATGTAATTCACCGTCGTGGTAGTTTTCAAATCGTGAACTCGTAAATGATCTGAAACAAAAAATAACATATTTAGTAAAATATAACTATTAAATAATTTACATGAAATGGAATATTATCTGATTAATGCCGATAATTATTATGCAGCATTTTTTTAATTTTATACTTTAAAATAGTTATATAGGATTGATTTATATTAACACATTAAGTAACGCATTTAAAAAATTAATTGGCATGTACGAAAAATATGGCCTGGTAACTAACTATAGTTACTAATCGGCAGTAACGTAAGCAAAATAGTATTTTTCGAAAAATTTGATCTTTTCCTGCACAGAGTATTGTTAAATGCAATTGAACTTTAATAATTAGTTTCCACTCCTTACTAAAACATAAAATTAGCTAATTATTGAGTATTGAATGACTTTTTTTCATTTAAGGTGGACAAATATAAATATATTTTAAAAATAAAAGATAAGTAGATGCCACATTCCTGGCATCTACTATTCTTTTTTAGCTTTTTCTATATAATTAATGTTTGTTGAATATGATTTCATCTACTAAAGACATAGAAGTTACAACAGGTGTTAGCCATGGATGCCATCGTTTGATTCTTTATAAGATATCAACAACTTTTGACATTATTTGCTGTTTTATTCAAAGGTTGTAACAGTGGTCTCATATTTTAGAATCTACCTTTATTTACCATCAACTGTGTAATGAAAGTACCTAGTTATTAGATAAATAGTGTCCATTCTCATGGCACTAGAAACCAGTAGAATTCGAACATCAGGCATTTGAGTTCGGCTCAAACTTCAATCTTTGACCAATATCATTGTACCCAGAAATAATTAGAATACTGAAGAAAAGGAAATGATTAGGAAATCACAACCATGCTTTATTGAAATTGGCTTTGGACAAAGCTAACTCTTTTCACAATAAGAGTCAAGCGATTCGTATGTCCATAAAGTCGAATATGTTTCGTAATCATTCTATGCATCCTTCCCAAAACAACAATAAATGGGAGAAAAAGATAATGAAAAAAGGGAGTTGAAATTAAATTTTTTTCATGGAAATACAGTGTTAAGATGATTTAACAATGGAAGTTAATACGAAATCAACAAATACATCGATATGAAACTTACAGAGTGTAAAAATAATTAAGTCACTCCACTAAATATTGGGGTATCGTACCCACAGGTAAGTAGGTACGATATCTACATACCTCAGGAGGTAAGTAGGTACGATATCTACCTCAGGAGGTAAGTAATATATTTCACGAATACTGTTTAGGTACGGAATAATTCCTTAGATTAAGGCAGCTAGATTTATTACATAGGGTGACAGCTAACATAAAGGGTTGGTTAGTTATGAAAGGAGGTGGATATTTAGGAAGACCTGAAGGAAGAGAAGTTAGTTCCCGACTAGAGACCAGCGAGAAAGCCTCCCTCATTCCTTGACCATAGTGTCCTAATAGTTATTGGTGATGTGATTAACTAAATCTGAAGAGATGTCCTGCCCTGTGACCTGATCGAAGCCTCTGACCATTTCCTCAATGAGTATAATGAGTATCTTGGGTTCTAGCATCTCATTAATTATTGTGTGGATTAGTAAAATGTCCAGTCCGGATATTGAATTGTATAATGTACTTCATGAGTATTTTGAGTAACCTTTCAGTGTAATGTCATGCATGAATATTATCAATAGTGGATTGAGTTAATTAGAATGTGTTGTTTCATTGTCCTCGTAGTTCCAGGAATCCCTTGCAATCATGAGAATTAATACTTATTTTCGAATAAGACGAAACCCATGCTAGAATGGAGTTCGGCTACTTTGATGAGAAAACAATTAATTAGCTACCGTAAATGGAAAAGATAAAATGGAAAGAAACAAATAAAGAGAAATTGACTTAATTAAATGAAGGAGTAAAAGATTTTAGACTCCCGATCATTCAGTATTTGATTTACTTGAAAAACATATATATTATAAATGAATATATAAACTGAATTATTTTAATAATATGTAATGGTATGTATTAAACCAGAAATATATATAATGCTATTTTAAGCCTAGTTTTGAATCCTGTATCATAAAGAATCTGAAACTGATGGATAATTTACCTCAAATAAAATATTTAAGAAGACTAACTATATTGTGCAGTTACATAACAAATAAATAATTTTATGAAACATATTCAATTAACATTAATATTAATTGATATCAGAAAATATTTATAATTAATTAACTTATTAGAATAATTCCACCAACGATATCTCCAATAATAAACTTATTATTGAAGGATATAAAAGCAGTAATGAATTATTTTGTGTAATTAATTGACTAATAAACTAATTGTATAATTAGTTAGAGTATAGTTATTGTCAGATATGAGCCTTCTAGGCCCAACACTCTGATAAATTAGGTACACGAAATAAAAAAATGAACTTCGACTCTTCTGAGCGATCAGTAATGGAATCCTCAAGAATTCAGACCACATTTAAACTTGCATACACTAAATAAATATTGGTGACCTGCCCATTCGCAATATGACAACTCGCTCACGAAACATTCGCAATGGGACAACTCACTCACGAAACATTCGCAATGGGACAACTCGCTCACGAAACATTCGTGATTTATTTTCAACAGTATATATATTTTTATTTACAATATAATAGTTGCATCCAATTTTAAATGTATAAGATTAGATTAGTACAAATAATGATTATCTTAAGTTATTTTTATATGCAAATGATGCACACGCCGGTAGAAATTTATAAAAGATATATTACCTAAATAAATAGTAAAACAGTAAATTTAAGCTCTCCAAGAACATTATCTATATCTGTCTCTAGTTTCAGACAACCACATTCCATCTACTTATTCTTAGAGAAGAACCTCAAATTCTGAAATGTTCTAGAATTTAGTTATTACGGATTCGTAGAAGTAGGACAAAGAGAAGGTAATTACAAACCAGATACAATAAATAGATCGACAAAAGATAAATGAAAGAAAAGAAGAATGGAGATAAGGAAGATAATTTGTTAGGGTTTGAAAAATAACGAGAAAGCCAGTCACAAAGTAAATGAATCTTATGTACGAAAATAGATAAGGAATTACCGCCAGCTTCTTTTTGTATAATGGATAATATTTGATGAGAAAAAAAATTATTACAATATTTTTTTATTTACCTCAAGCCCTTGTATGAGGTAAACTTTTTGGAAAGGTTTGGCCTGGAAAAACAAAGAAGACTGTGGTGGGGCTAGGATGAACTGTTCGGAAATGGTTTACATAGTTAGATCTAATATCGAAACCTGTACTTCCTGTATCGTCAAGAACCTGATATTTTCGTAACGAAACTATGTGAAATCAAATAAGAATTTTCTGTTGTAAAAATAAATTTGAAAATTAACATGTATCATAGTGATATAGAATTCAAGCGAGAACATATTGAATTCAATTGTTTGTATAATTAGAACAAGTAATAAAACATAAGTAATAAAACAGTATATTCAAGCTCTCCTATAACGTCATCTAAATCTGTCTCGGGTTTAGACACCTACATTCCATCTACTTATTCTTAGAGGAGAACCTCAAATTCTGAAATGTTCTAGAATTTCAGGTTTTACGCATTCGAAGAAGTAAGACAAAGAGAAGGTAATTACAAATGGTATTTTAGGCCTAATGACATCCTGTATCGTCAAGAACAAGATATAATGCGTAACAATAATATATGAAATCAAGTAAAATTTGTTTTTGTTTAAATGAATTTAGAAAATTAACATGTATCATAGTGATATAGAATTCCAAACGATAATTTAATGAATTCAATTTATCTTTAGAAAAAACTATACCTAATATCTAACTAAATAAATTGAATTTTCTCGCCTAGGCTTTGACAAAACACAACTATATATGTTTTTTCGGAATTTTTAAACAAACATATTTAATATATTAGTTAAGCTTCAAACTTGCAGAGTACTTTACTATTTCTAAGAAATAAATATAAATTAACCAGAATCCAATTGCGTGTCAGGCTTCTACCATGAAATATACATACTAAAAGTAAATGGTCCTTACTAAACTTGCTGTAAAATTAGTACATAAATAATGAAAACTATCAAATGGGAAGACAAGAACTGAAATATTTGACTTCCATAACACACGTAAAATATTTAGGAAATTAGCACTAAATGCCTTTACTTATTATTCAGAGTCAATATGATTGTTATGCACTAATTATAGACATATTTATCAGCTTCATAATAATAGTGAAGGCTGATTGTTGAATTGGTGTTTTTTTATCTATTTGCATTGAATCTATGTTATAAAAATTCAATACATCCAACCTCAAAAAAGGGTTCATTATTTAGAGACTCAAAAATTCAGTGATAAGTTTTGTAAAAGATAAAATACGGATACTTTATAATTCAAGTGACTGTAAATTAAATTCTTTTCTCGATAATAACACAGTCCAATAACTCAAATAATCATATCCAGAATATGAATAAGTATAAGCTACATGCGAGTAAAATAAGCTAAGAGTGAGAAGAGCACATCGTTACTAACCTTGTTTTAGGACGTTCCAGAAAGTACTGTGGTCGTATTTCGGATCTCACGAACTTATATACCCTAGGCCTTACGTGTGGTTGGGCTGGTCTCTGAATTTCAAGGATTTGATTTCAGCATATGGACTTTTGAGTGTTTTTTTTCAATTCAAAGTGTTTTTTTTTTTGTTAAAGTATTGACTGAATATTTTTACATTAAATCAACGCAATTAAAAATTGTAAGAATATAAAACTATTGATGAAATTGATTGAATGTGTGCTCTTAATTGAAATTCATTTTTCTTTCATATATTTTATTAATATTAAATAGAAAACCGAAATCAAATTATCATATATATCAATGTATTCTAACATCAAAAGCAAATATATTTAAGTATTCAATTATCATACATTAGAATAATTAAGCAATTATGTTTGCCAGTGGTTGGTATTTCTTAAATGATTATGAAAATAACTAATCTATTCATAATTATATAAATTTTACCAGTATTACAAATAATCAATTTTTCATATTGAATAAAATACTTTTGATAATAAACGAATCCGATAATAACGAATAATTTACATCAAATAAATATTGAAGAATTTTAATTTCAATGTGTAGTAAAATTACAAGGAATAATAATTATAATCCAATCCAACAATCATTAGTAGGGCTGTGACATGGCTTATTTCGCATTTGCTCGTAAGAATTTGCTTATACTTTTTTGAAGCATATGCATTTTGTTAGAGCTTCAAGCAAAATCATTCGAGCATATGCTTTTTGTTAGGGCTTAAGCAAAATGTTTCGAGCATATGCTTTGTCAAAGAGCTTATCTAATTTTAAGGCATAATATCCTTTCGTTGAGGCTTTCGTGAACAGAAAACATCTTAAACTGTTCTTGAAAAGGTTGATATATAAGTAACACAGATTACCTATATATTCAGTAATCAATTCATTCTGTGGAAGATCTACGTGGCATCAGTGCAATGTACTATAGATGCCTCAGATTAGAAGCATCTTTCTTTCGTGTTAACTCACTTAGCTCTTTTAATACTTCTTCTTCGATATTAATTTTCTTTTTTAATACGTTGTTTTATTTTTCATACTTTTCTGCTCTATATTATTAATACACGTTATGTCAAACATGAGCCATCACCTAATTTTTTTTGCAAATCTTATTTTCAGATTCGTAATTGCAGTAAGTTTGAAACTTTGACATAGCGAATTCTATTCCAATAGATTTGAAATATAGTAAGGACAATCGAGGTAGTTTGTGTGCGTGACGTTATAACAGCAACACTCTAAAATCACATTTAAATTTGAAAATAAATTTGTAAAAACAGTTATTAATTTGCATTATATATTAAATGAATATATATATAATCAATTATTCCTACTAGGGATTTAGGGAAGGCACCAAAGAGTAAAGCTTTGTGAGCTGTGGTTACAAATCGAGTGATTTGTGATCGTGACGTCAACAAGGCAACACACATAAATAAAAATTAAGGTTAAGCAGTGTGAATAAGATTAATATTCATCTCTGTTTTTATAATGGAACGTTCTTCAATTGTATTAAATATTATTTTAGAGTGTTGCTGTTATGACGTCACGAACACAACATTCCTCGATTGTCCTTACAATATTTCAATTCTATTTCCCGCTTTTAAAACCAGATGTCGCCAGAACGCACTTTTAAAATAAAAATTGTCGACAGTAGTGTATCTAATTGTAGCATAATATCTTTGGCGTAACTCTTTAAATTTTTAGAAAAAAAAATCAATTTGATAGCTAGCACGAGCTACCATACAGGCCAGGATAACTAAAGTTGCTAAATCAGTGAATATTTTTTTTGTGTATTCATAACTAAATCCAATGCTCTAGAAATTTTAACTGACAAGATTTTCCGAAAGTTCTGCAAAGTTGAAGTGATAGTATAATTTTATCTATTTCAATGTATTTTGTAGGCTCTGGGAAAATTCGGTCTCTGTTTATAAAGGTGTTATGAAAAAATAATAATTTAAAAAGTTGAAATTATTATTTCTTAAATGTGTAGTTTATTTATTAAAATAGGATAACATTAACCGTTTTAAACTGATTCGTAACATTAGAAATTTGACATGTTTTGACATTTATTTAAATGAAATTTGAGCGGAAGATTAAGTCTCGGAATATTCGTTCTCATGCAGGTATAAATGAAGCTTATGAATTAGATGAATCGGGGGCGTGTCGCCCCGAACCCCCCTGCTACGTATCAGGATATGTGCAATACAACAAACTTATTTATGTTAAGAGGTCATTTAGAATTTTAAGACCGAAATGTCAAGACCGAATATTCCGAAACCGAAATTACCTACCATCTGTTGTGTAATTCTAAGCAAAGAATCAACCATGCATGTATAGAAAAACGCAAAATCAAGCTATTTTCAAGAATGTCAGACAATTTGATTCCTTCATTTCGAGTAATAACGATCAACATGTTTCCCGTAGGAATCTACAGTGTGCCAATAATGCTATGCTTTTACTGTCTAAAATTATAAAGTATAGTAAACAGCGCATAAAGTTTTTGAGATACTGTCTCTACTGGGTAATTTTCTATTGATACAGTGTTGCAAGTTTTTCACGATAACTCTTCTCTGATTGGTGAGCTAGGAGGAGTAGCCAACATTGAGCGGAGCACTAAACCGTTAGTGCTCCGCCCTTTGTTGGCATTCCCTTCCTTGCACTCAGAGAAATTCCGATGCACCCAGTTGTATCGAGTTGACTCTGTGGCTTTGTCTCTAAAGCGAGACACTTTGGTGCTGTTCGATGCACTTTAGTGTCTTAGCTATAAGTTTGTTAAAATGATGAGGAAAAAAAACAGTAGATAATAATTCACTCATCATTTTAACAAACTTTTATAACTAAGACACTAAAGTGCATCGAACTGATGCACTTTAGTTCATCTAAACTATAGTTTGATGCACTGAGGGGTCTCGCTTTAGAGACAAAGCCTAAGGGTGAACTCGAAACACGTGGGTGCATCAGTTCGAGTTGTTTATTTCTCCCAGTGTGTGTTGAGTTAAATCACATTTCAAATAATAGAACTTTGAAACTCTCGACATATATGGTTGTAATGTAGTTTGTTATTTCAGCTAGTTTGTTGCACTGTACACTTCATTATTGTCTCAAGTTGATTGCTTTCCATAGCCTAGCATTCAGGATTCCTAAAGCAGCACGCCTCCCAGTCAATGATATATAGTAACATTAAAAAGAATACCCTAAATAACTTATCTTATATAAAATTTTTAGTCAATTTAGAGCCACCTACTATTTTTCATCTATTTAGCTGAAAAAAACACTGATTTTTATTTCCTTTGTTTGGTGTCATTCTAATACATATTAACGTACATATTTACTAACAGATTATCAGTTGATCAAATTTACGAGATTTATTGACTTTCGAAATGGAGGTTCAAAATTGAGTTAAAGAGTAATTTTACTATGAAAATGAACATATATGTGATTTCAGAAAATTTATTTTTATTCCTTAAACACTGCCAAGGGGTCTTTATGCAGGAAATCATACAAATTTTGCATTTCCTGCATTGGCTCATTTTCTACTTTACATAAGGCTTTAACTCAACTTTGAGACTGTTTTCTGTTTTTTCAGATATAATAAAAAGTTGATTTTAAAAAAATAACTTATTTCACATTATAACATCTATTTGACCGGATGAACTCAATTTTAACATCAAAATTGACTTTAGTTACCGATTTCAAGGACTGGATCAAATTTGATTTAGCACTCATGAATCAACTTTGAGCCATGAAACCGAGATCACAAGAAAATCCTTAAGTCGATTTCTGACCATGCAACTATGAGCCCCTCACCTATGAACCACGCAACTGTGAGCCACTCAACTTTGAGATAATCAATATCAAAACGCTCGTGATATACTATTACGGTATTCGAGGATTCATAATAGACATAAGGGCTTGTTTTTATTCAATATTTGACCAGAAGATGGAGAAAAAGTTAGTATTTTTAGAATATTCATCCCTCCTCTATTTCTTCTTTTGTAAGGCTGATGAATTAATATTTGTTTTGAGGTACGAGTTATTCATGGTATATTGGTAGTTTATACTAATATAATGGCTGCTAAATTAATTAATTTTGTAGAGGTGTATCGTCAGCGTTCAGAACTAATAGTCATATCGACGTCAAAAGGAATTTAAATGCAAGGGACTGAAAGAAGCAGCCAAATAGAAAAGTAGCTTAATGAACAAAGTCACCTACCACTGTTGATGACCAAGCTTATGGATGCAGAAAAGCTACTCCGTAAACAGGGGCGTATCTAGGATTCGGTCAAGGGGGGGGCATTTTTCAAAAAATTTAACGTTTCTGAAAAAAATCTACGGATAATTCCTCAGACTGATCAGTTATTGGATTATTTTAATTGCTTTGAACATGCTTACACTGTGTTTCGTCAGAAAACTCATTTTTCAAATTGCGAAATGGGAGGACGTCATCAAGTTCATAAAGTATAAAGAATGGATTCTATCCTATTAGTATTGGCATTTTTCTTAAACCTTAAAAAAAATTGAATTTGAGAAGAAATGCATCGTCCTGTACTCTGTAGTTTGGCAAAAAACACCTTCTTCTTCAACAGTATGTCGAAAATTCATGCTTCACTCCATGACAAGTGAAGGGCGGCTAAATCTTACCACCTGAAAAAGCTCAAAAGAGTTCGTGGTCTATTCAATGAAACTGGTTCTATTCACAAGAAAGGCAAATTATAACAAAACCAAAAAGGACAGAAACAGTGATTCAGGAGGTGAAGAGTTTCTATGAAGAACCCCCCAGAACCCCCAGTTTCTCAGCAGATTTCACCAAACATTACTCCGTTGTGGAGGATCGTCAGGTACACTAATGAAAATCCCTGAAATATCAAAGGAATAAATGCTAGGTATGATGCTAAGGTAATATCTTTGTTTCCAATATTAATTTAATGGATCTAATCTTTCATGCATTCCTTGATGATGATGGCAACTCTTCATCGGTTAATGGTGTTTCATATCTCAGATTGCTACAGGACATTATTTGGTGCTAGTTTGCTATGCGATCTGATCATCATTTACTGGTTTGGCATGCGATCTATTCAGAATTTATTAGCAAATATAAAAGATACAAACAGGTATACGAGATACCAAATATATTCCTCAAATCATTATGTACCATTTACATATGCAAAGCCTTATTATGGAAATACTTCAAGAAAATATCAATATATAAACTACATCCTACTAAACTTTTATGAATATGAAGTAAAATAAGTGATTAATATAAGTTTTTTTTTTACTTTTAATGCATTGTGACAATATCATCTCATCTATATTGTTTGTTTTGTATCACAGTTACTTACAAAGAAAAATTATCATAATTATTAAAATAAAAATTATCAGATCACATTAACCTCACAGATCGCTTACCAAACTAGCACCCCTTATTTGGCCCATACTGCATCTCGTTCTTCACTTTGGTGGATGCAAGACGGCGCTTCACCACATTGAACAAATGCAGTTCTAGAATTTCTCATTGAAAAGGTTAGAGGCCGATTCATTAGCAGAAGAACGGAAAATTCCTGGCCAGCACACAATCAATATCACAACCCTTTGGATTTTCACTTCTTGGCTGATGCACAAACTTGAGTTTATATATGAAAAAGAATATTCCATTGTGTCTCCTATACAAAGTGTTTAAAGTTTCGCCGAAAGGTATAACTCATTGACCCCTAAGAAATTTTAAAGAATGGTTTGAAGTTTGCTTCGTTCTGTCTTCAGGTTGGAGGAGGTCATTTTCAACAACTTCTGTAGGGCCACAGGAGATGTGGTTCATACAATATAGCCATATATATAGGACAATAAATTTTTAATAATGATACTCTCTTTTCCTTGATGCATTAGATCGAAGTGGTCCTAATTCGTAATTTAAAAATATCGTTTCTGATGGAACACAGTGTGTCAGTGGATGAATTGTATAGTCCATAAGCTGTATATCATGTCCAATAGACTGATAGTCATTAACTTAATCACAATATTCAATCATTGGCTGCAGCAAAAATAATCAAAACCATACTGCTACACTGTGTTTCATCAGATAACGTAATTTTTTTATTACGAGTTAGAAGCACTTAAAAATGAGTCAAAGACCATTATAGATGCATCACTTTGAAGGAAAAGAAAGAATTTTTATTATTGTTAACATTTATTGTCTTATATCATATGAAGCACATCTCCTGTGGTCCTACAAAAGCTGTTGAAAATGACCCCCTCCGAAGTGAAGACAGAACGATACATGCTTCAGAACATTCTTGCATACTTTCTTGTGAGTCCTATTGTTTTTGTTTTTTTGAACTGAGATTTGAGCACATTGTATAAGAGACTCATTGGGATCTTTTTTTTTTATATAAACTTATAAACTCGAGTTTGTGCAGCAGCCCATATGCGAAAGTCCAAAGAGTTGAGATCTGGACTGTGTGCTGACCAAGAATTTTATTTCCGTACTTCTGCTAATCACTCGACCTCGAAACTTTTCCTTAAATTCTAGAGATGCATTTGGTCTTGCATATACCAAAATGAAGAAGTTGCAGGCTGGGATCAGAGTTTTGAAAAACATTAACATGGTAACATGTTGCCTTATTCGTTAAGGAATGCTTGAACAATTGGAACCATTCCATTAATAATTGAAACCTTAGCATCATACGTCGTATCTATCATTTTCTTTCCAGATATTTCGAAGATTTCCATTCGTATTCTTTTGATGTGTTTTTGATGGAGGTAAATTAACTTCTCGTCTGTCCAAACGATTCAATTGGCAATGTTGGATGGTTGCTGCATAATCCACTCACAAAACCGCTATTTATGTGGTTTTCGCTAATGGTCGAACTGAAGTTCATTGATAAAATCAGAAACTAAATGTATGTATGACGATCCTCCACCACGTGGTTTTGGTGTGGATGAAATCTGCTGAAAAACTTTTCTGAGAAAAAAAACTAGTGGTTTCTTCAAGGAAAATCTTCACCTCCTGAATGCGGTTTGTGTTTATTTGTTTTTTCTTGTGAATCGAACCAGTTTCGTTGGATAGACCACGATTTCTTGTGAACTTTTTCAAGTGGTAAGATTTAGCCACCCTTCCATTTATCTTGGGAAAGCATGAATTTTCAGCGTATTGTTGAAGAAGAAGGTGTTTTGGCAAACTACAGAGTACAGGACGATGCATTTCTTCTAAAATTCAAAAGCATTTTTAAATTGAAGAACAATGCTTATATTAATAGGGTGATAGAAATCCACTCTCTATGGAGAAAATGGCTTATGCATAATACGACTTGAAGCAATTTAATTTCTCGCATTTTGCAATTTAATTTTTCGCATTTTGCAATTTTAAAATGTCGATTTTGATAGAATACTGAGTTCAAGCATGTCAAAAGCAATTAAAAATAATCAAATAATTGACATTTCTTCAATTTGGAGGATTAATCCATATATTTTAAATTAATCCGTAGATTTATTTTTAAAAAGTTCAGACCTCAAGGGGGGGGCATCTGCCCCAAATGCCCCCCCCCCCCTTGTATACGCGCCTGTCCGTAAAAGTTGTCAATTAGCAAGGAATGTGAAAAAACGGAAGAAAAGCGCCATGTGGCTTCATTCGCGGATGGAAGAGTAGAATGAAGAATTGACAATAAATGTAGCTGAAGAGCCTACCTAACACGAAATCTAAGACCTCGTAGTCATTATCCTCTAAGGCTATCCTCCGAAATTGAAACTAGTGTTTAGAAAATGATAAAAGACAATTAAAAATCCAAATTACAACAGATCCAATTAAGAGGCTCCACCCCCTTCTCTTCCATTCACCAGACAGCTTCAGGATAGAACTGTAGCTGGTACTACTATGCCAAATTTATTAACTTTTAAAATAATAGTACACGTTTGAAAGCCATTCAGAATGAGAACGGGAACTAATTTTAAGGTTTCATGAACTAACGTGCTCTTGAAATCAAGCTCAAACTAGAGTAAGGAAGATATTTATGTTTGAGAATGAATAGTTATGTATAGAGCTAGGACATTGGGGCACTTAAAAAAGAGCAGTAGTAGCGGTCAAAACGAGCACTTGTAGCGCTATAAATATGCAGTAGGAGCGATAGAAAAGAGCATTTGGGGCACTTATCGGGGCATTTGGGGCACTTATCGGGGCATTTTGGGCACTTATCGGGGCATTTGGGGCACTTATCGGGGCATTTGGGGCACTTATCTCTTGGGCATTTATCGGAGCATTTGAAGCACTTATCAGTGCATTTGGGGACAGTTATTGGTGCATTTGAGGCAGTTTTTGGAGTGTTTCATGCACCGAAAGAAAAAGCGTGTTACTTATCAAAGTAAGAATTTTAACGAGGTTTTGTTTTGAAGAGTTTATGGATGAAATATGCACAAGAATTATCTTTAATTTTTATCCATAAATAATTCATTTTGAAAAATCATTATGTAAATATGTAAGGCTCAAAAGTATTGTGCAATACTTGAAAAAAACATAAGAAAAAGAACAATAGATGTTGAAACCAAAATGAACGTATACAGTACATATAATAATTGGAATCTATATTGAGTCTATAATGTTACAGAAAATTCTAGCATCACATGTTGTTGAAGTTTATTAACAAGATAAAACCATTACTTCCTTAACATTTTTTTTGACACTTCATCGTCTATCTGACCAAATATTTCAATAAAAAGAATAATCTCTACTTCTTTGGAAGTAACATGGGCACTAGCATAGCGGGAAACATCTTAGGGAGTTAATTCGGGAAAGATTTCAGTCTGTTTTCTTCACTACGCCTTGCAAAACATTCAACCCAGCATTTACTTACTCAAACAAATGTACGAAAAAATAAGGTATGTAAAATAAAACAAAGATATTAGCAGCTAAATAGATATGAATTACGTGAAAATCTAGGGTTAATATTAGAATAGTTACACCTTTTTTTAATTTTTATAGAACTTTTCTAATCAAAGAAAATGTATAGGAAAAGGGTAACAAAATTAAATTATTAAAAAAACTGAACAACAATACATTAATTCATTAAGTGAATGTAATCAAATTAAATCAATGCATGACTAGATTAATGGTAGACATAGAATATATTTGTTAAATCATATAATTTAAAGTTGTCATTGTAAGAACTACATGGCCCTAATAGAACAGATATTTTTTGCACGATAAAAGATCGTCCGCTGTACGAGCTATATCTGTAATATGATTTCTCTTCAACATTTGAAATTAGTTAACTATCAAAAAATAATTACGGATACAATTTCTTTGACTGTACCTAGGCAATAGCACACAAACACATACCCTGGTATTTCACTGAAGCTATCTCTCTATCAATATCAAATTCGCATTTTAATCTATTTTTAGTTTAAGTATATTTATACGAACTAATTATTGGTAATATGAAGGATGGGGAAAGAAATGTATAAATTAAAAAGGCTACATAAATAAACAGTCTCATTAATCACTGGCAGATAGCTATGTGAAATTAGTTCGATCATGAACCATTAAATACACTTAAAAGTGCAGTTATCCACCCGGTAAGAATGATACAGTTATTTGACATTACTCAATCTTGGCGCGTAATAGAAGTAAACCATAGTACATATGGAGCATTTTGGGGCGTTTTGAGCATTTTGGGTCGTTTATAGCGTTTGGAGCATTATGAGCGCTAGTGGCATTTAACTTATAAATGCTCCAATGTCCAAGCCTTAGTTATGTATATACAGAAAATTGCGTTTTGGCCCTTGTACACTGCCAATGAGTTGTATTACAGAAAAACATACAAAATATGTACTTCTCGTCATTGACTTAATTTTCTTTTTCCCTACTATTTAGCCGTCAATTCTGTCATTCACGTATAATAAAGAGATGGTACAAAACCAATATACAAGGCCTCGGATTCATATGAGACTAAAAAATCGGAATATCTTGACTTTTGAAAAATGCAGTACAAACACACTGTTTCGTTACTCCACTACCTATAGATATGTAGATAGATGACATCATCAATATATTCCTCTTCTGTTTTTGTTCAGTAGCTAACAGTTGAATGAAACTTTGTATTTTTTCAGTTTAATAATTCAGTGTTTTGAAAACTACATTTAACAATTCTGACATAATTCACATATTTTATACCAAATGAAGTTTTTTTTAGCAAACTAGTGAAAGATGAAAATAAAATAGAATCGTCCCAAACAGATACAATATCAACACTTAAAAAAATTGCAATACCTAATTTTATTTAGCTAGCATTTAATTTTACATTCAATAAATTCAAACTACTTGAAAAATTCGAATAAACTAATTATTTTATCACTACAGATTTTACCGAAGCATGCTAACATGAAAATCAGTGAACGTTATATACACACAATCACACTATTTTCACACACCAAAACACATTCACGCAATTTTTATTTAGAAACATAGTAACAAAAATGAACAAGTACAGAAATAAACACCCCATAAAAATTTATGAGATATGTAGAAAAGTAAATTGGAAATTGAATGCTAATATTATGGACTATCAAAGAATATAACGCGATTAAATGATCCAATTACTAGTGACTTCACGTTACTAGTCTAGAGACACCACAGTAGTTAGATCAGTAGGTAAACTCAGTAGTTAGATCAGTAGGTAAACTCAGTAGTTAGATCAGTAGGTAAACTCAGTAGTTAGATCAGTAGGTAAACTCAGTAGTTAGATCAGTAGGTAAACTCAGTAGTTAGATCAGTAGGTAAACTCAGTAGTTAGATCAGTAGGTAAACTCAGTAGTTAGATCAGTAGGTAAACTCAGTAGTTAGATCAGTAGGTAAACTCAGTAGTTAGATCAGTAGGTAAACTCAGTAGTTAGATCAGTAGGTAAACTCAGTAGTTAGATCAGTAGGTAAACTCAGTAGTTAGATCAGTAGGTAAACTCAGTAGTTAGATCAGTAGGTAAACTCAGTAGTTAGATCAGTAGGTAAACTCAGTAGTTAGATCAGTAGGTAAACTCAGTAGTTAGATCAGTAGGTAAACTCAGTAGTTAGATCAGTAGGTAAACTCAGTAGTTAGATCAGTAGGTAAACTCAGTAGTTAGATCAGTAGGTAAACTCAGTAGTTAGATCAGTAGGTAAACTCAGTAGTTAGATCAGTAGGTAAACTCAGTAGTTAGATCAGTAGGTAAACTCAGTAGTTAGATCAGTAGGTAAACTCAGTAGTTAGATCAGTAGGTAAACTCAGTAGTTAGATCAGTAGGTAAACTCAGTAGTTAGATCAGTAGGTAAACTCAGTAGTTAGATCAGTAGGTAAACTCAGTAGTTAGATCAGTAGGTAAACTCAGTAGTTAGATCAGTAGGTAAACTCAGTAGTTAGATCAGTAGGTAAACTCAGTAGTTAGATCAGTAGGTAAACTCAGTAGTTAGATCAGTAGGTAAACTCAGTAGTTAGATCAGTAGGTAAACTCAGTAGTTAGATCAGTAGGTAAACTCAGTAGTTAGATCAGTAGGTAAACTCAGTAGTTAGATCAGTAGGTAAACTCAGTAGTTAGATCAGTAGGTAAACTCAGTAGTTAGATCAGTAGGTAAACTCAGTAGTTAGATCAGTAGGTAAACTCAGTAGTTAGATCAGTAGGTAAACTCAGTAGTTAGATCAGTAGGTAAACTCAGTAGTTAGATCAGTAGGTAAACTCAGTAGTTAGATCAGTAGGTAAACTCAGTAGTTAGATCAGTAGGTAAACTCAGTAGTTAGATCAGTAGGTAAACTCAGTAGTTAGATCAGTAGGTAAACTCAGTAGTTAGATCAGTAGGTAAACTCAGTAGTTAGATCAGTAGGTAAACTCAGTAGTTAGAACAATTTTCGACAGGTAAACTACAGCCACTTTACACTGGTAGACCGCAGCAATCTCCAACAGGAAGAGTGCATAAAGAAACTGAGCTGGCGAAATTGGTACGAAAGAACAGTACTTATGGACTGGCGTAAAAAGTCGTTCAAACAAATTTAGTGTTGGCAGGTCAATATAGAAGATCTGTTAAGACCCAGATATAGAAGAATTATACACTAGGTATTCACCAAAATTTATAAATTAATGTCAAAAATATACCTACCTATATAAAGATGTCATTATTTAATTTAGAAATAGGTAGCATTTTTATTAATTAATAAAACAAGAATGTAAATAGAGGTCAAATAATTATACAGCGATTTAATACTTTAAATTGAATTGAAAGTTGCTTAGGAAACAGCATTAAACACCTGCAGTTAATTAATAAAAAAAACTAATAAACAAAAGAAACCTTAGGACACTTACGCTGGCTGACTGCTGTTTCGAAGATAATGCTTCAGATAAATTGCATTAAGTAATTAGCACTAACAGCCACAAATTTTACAATAAATTATAAAAGAACAGTCACCAGTGAAATAAGTCTAAAAAAAAAAAAAGAATTTACATACGATTTAAAGAGAACTAATTTTCATTATATAAGCCCCATAATACCTCTATTATCAATGAAAAAGTTCAATAAAAAAAACGAAAGTTAAATTACAGCGAAAAGTTACCGGATTTCACACCCTTAATCCCTATTCAAATTTACACTGAAGTGAGACAATAAATCTTAATTTCACAACTTCAAAACAAAACCTTAACTGAACCCTAAATCAAAATTTCACTATTTCCCTAGTCACTTCAACTTATTTGAAAATGAAAGAATAACTCCCATCTGCACAATCTATTATTTAATCAACAAAATATCGAATTCAACCCTAAGAAACCCACAATTATACCAGTGAACGCCAAATAGAAAAATTCCAAATCGCACCGTCACTGAATAGCGAAAAACAAATTAATACAGGTATCACCTCCTGCGGTCACACTCAATTAAGAAATAGCAGGAAGTGGTATATTTATTGTGAAGTAAATACGGTTTGCGATTTTAGTCCAGAGAACTTTCAATGAAAAATAATGAATTATAGTTTAAATTTATATGAATATAATTATATCAATAATTGTGATCTAAGGTTTTTTTTTATAAAATTCGTACATCAAGAATTTTCATATAGAATATTTAGAGAATTAAGATTGGCACCTCAGTATAATATGGAGTAAAAATTTAAGATCATATAAATAGTTATTTCATCAGCGATATTTAAGATACATAGTTTTTAAGTACAGAAAAGGATAATTTGTCGTAACTAGCTCAAACCACTACAATATGTATTTCATTTTCTATGAATTACAATGAAAGAAAATTATTTTTACTGAGAGATATATTGTTTCTTTCGACAATATATCTCTCAAACGGGTGCAAAATATATATATTTTTATCTGAAATGCAGTCTACCAGATTCAATATTTAACCAATCACCTTCAATTTTATATCAATTTGAAGAAAAATTCATATTGTTCATTTCTATATAATTCATATTACGAAAATTTATTTAATTCAATAATTATTTAATGAAATATACCATTCGTGCGATAGTAGTAAATTGGAAACGCTGTATATGTGGTATTATAAGCCAAATGCATATGTATATATTACAATAGTAGTATGATACGCAAAAGATATATATACAAGCTTATAATATCTTACCGTGAATGTTTATGTATTTGTCTAAATGTCGTGTTTGTTGTAACTCTGGGCAAAAGTGACTCAAACGGGTCTAAGGTGGTAGAATTCGGCCCAATAGCTTATAGTATATACATTGATATGAACTGGTCCCACCAAGTTTCATGCAATATGGTTTGATACTTTTTGAGTTAGAAAGTTATAAATGACCTTGACCTTTGACTGTATTGCTCCCAAAATTCTACCAGATGGTTCCCAAACATTAAACAATCGTCCCACCAAGTTTCATGCAATATGGTTTGATACTTTTTGAGTTAGAGAGTTATAAGAGACCTTGACCTTTGACTGTATTGCTCCTTTTTAAGTTATAAATTATCTTGACCTTGACCATGACCTTTGAACCGGTTGCTCCAAGAATTCTAACAGAAAGTCACTGGACATTGACCATTAGTCTCACCAAAGTTCAGAAAATTTAGTTAAATACTTATTCGGTTCGTTATGCATATAACAAGATGGTATATAAAAAAAATTAATGCTGTTTAAAATATAACCTTGTACATTCTGTTGTTCAAACTCAGAACAACATTAATCACAGGTTGTATAAGTTAAATGTATGTCTTAAACATTTTGAACTTCTTAGGAAAAATTAAAAGTTAATAAATTAAGCATCAAGCAATGGTTGAACATTTCTTTCGACTGACCTATCAATCGTTGGAAATGGTTTATTGCGATCAATAAGCACTGCAAATGGAAACCTAAACCAAGAGGCGAAAGAGAAGACCAGTTTGAAAAGTGTGGACGATATTGCCGGACCAGAGTTTTACCCAATAACTAAATGCCTGCTTATTTTCCAATAAATAAGAGTGAGTTAAACTACTTAAAATACTAGATTGATATATTGATTGTTTGCAACAACAATGTCATAAACACAAAAACATGTATCTTAGAGTTATCTATATAGACATACAAATCATGAAATGCTGATCATTAGGGATGTGACAATATGCAGCATAAAGTATGCATAATTTTTGACACGATATGCAGCGTATTATATGCCTATTTATGCATGTATATGCAAAAATTCAATGTTCATGTATGCAACTTTATTTTATAAAGTTTTGATATATTTCGAGTAGTAAAACTCTCTAAAATAATTGTACCTATTCATTTATTTATCAATTACTACTAATATTTACTAAACACCAAGTGTCATATTATTTATTAATTCATTTGTAGTTTCAATATTCCACCTACAAACTTTTTAAATTTGAATTATTAGTTTGATAAAATATACTTGGGTCCACAGTTAAAATAGTTTTCTATGCAGGGGTCCAGAAGAAAACTGCATAGATTAGACATTTACATGTTAAAAATTGACCAAGAAGTGCATATTCCTCAGTTAGCATATATGCACACGTGCATATTATATAGCATAAATGCTCTTGAAATATATGTAGAGGACTGCATATATGCAATATGCACAATGTCACATCCCTACTGATCATTTTGGTAAAAAATCATCATTGTAACTCAAAAATATACCGCTAGAAAGGCTAAATGTCCTAACGATATATGTACCATTAAATATACGTACAGTACAAGTACTAAAATGCCTCGCCTGAAAAATAGCTATTTCGAAGTTATGTCACTGTTCTCGCAAACAAGCGATATTTTGTCAGAAAATATATGGATTCTAGATTAAATACAATTATCACTTCCATGTTCTTTAGAGAACGAATAAATTTATTTATATTATTAATTGATTTTAGGTGATTATGTATGATTATCTTTCACACCTATCCTAACCCCTTCTTACTTCCTACCACCAGTTATGTGATTAATCACCTTTATATTTCTCCTTTTCATCTACTCTCTTTATCTTTTATATTAGTTATTTAGATTTGCTCCAGTTTTACTTCATCTACCGGCTTCCCAAAGCAATTCTTCTTTCCTCTTTTCTCGAGAATAGACCACCGGCACGATTATCTTGAGCAATGCATTGTCACGTATTTATTTGAAAAGATAATTAATTCAAGGAAAAATCTAATTCAGGATAACTTTTAAAACATCTATTTTGTATACGATTTACAATACGTAGTATTTAATAAATACCATACTTATCCAATAATAGTTGTACTAAATCATTGCCAGTTAAAACAAAGATGGCCACCAACTCTTAATTCCTCCACGTGAGGGCGCCACTTTCTATTTTTATTTAACTAATATCATATGTATTTGCAATTGTATGGCAAAATTACTTTCAGATTTTAGGGTTGATAATAATACAAAGGAAAAAACAAAACAAATTCATATTAATCAACTAATATCACAATAATAGGGTCTTATAGAATTAAAATAAAAATGTCGATATTTCAATACAAGACAAAAATTACAATAATATTACTAACTGTGCACATAAAAAAGAAACATAAGTGTTTCATGTCAAAATGAGAAAATGGACAACATTCCATTGAAACATTGGAAATAAATACAATTAAGGATGAACCTAACTATGAACCTAACGCAGCAGATCGTAACAAGTGTGAGGAGAGAAGGAAGACTGCATTCTGTACAGAAGGAAAAAGTCTCCGAAAGAGATCTCATTCAACCTTTCGCTGCTACCTTTGATCTCTTCTTTCTTAGCTTTCAACGGTTTGATGAAACGGAGCAATTGAAGGCGGAGTTTTGGCACGAAGAACAACGAGAGATAGACGATGTAGAGTATTCCAATGACGGATGTTGCTATCATCCACACCCAGAGGACAATGAAGTACTTCTCATAGAGTTTCAGGTACGTCAGATGACAACCGTATATCTCGGTTCTGGCATTTGTCAGCTTGTTGGAGGGAGTGATTTCGCATTGGGCAAATGGAGGAAATCTTAAGGAGAGTTCATCCTGGAATTTGATGATATTTCTGTTGAAAGGATATGTTGCGTATCCTAAATCCTTAAAATTCCCCAAGAAAACGAGTCAATTACAAAGTAGCAGAAGAAGTTGATGGCCATAGCTACAATTTGTATCAAGAAACTCATGACGAAAACATTGTTGTGTGTGCCGCATTGTTCTCAATCAATCAAGACATATCAATTGAACTTTTTTCGTTTTCAATTTTAACGGTACAGGACGATCGTATGGTTTCAGGGCAATGCGCTTTCTTTCCTGAAAGTCATCTCTAGTTCTTTTAAATCGCTCTTGGCGATCTAAGAGTTCCCTTCTACATTTAGGGTCTCTTCGCCTAACGGAATAGGGCCTGTCATCCTTTACTACTATTTCCTCAATGATAACGGGCATATCATCTTGTTTATCTAATTTGGGAGGTTGTTCGAATGCTTCAAAGTGCTCATCAGGATCGTCATCTGATACGAGAGTTCCTTCTACATCATCATAATGCTCATCCACCGTTTCTATTATTAATTGTAAACCATCATCAGGAATTTCAGTGTCACCTAAATCCACGATAAGATAATGAAGCACCTCTTCTTCTATATTTTCTTTTTCAGTCCTTTTTACCTGTAAAGAAGAATATAATTTATACACTAGTGCAATGAAAATCAAATGTACATACATTTTTCAAATGAAGGGGAAAATATTTCAATTTCCAATATTCAAACAATGCATGCATTTAAATGGAGTCCGCTGTATTCTTTTATACATGAATTCTGTATTTGTGAAGTAAAACATTGATATAAAATGTTTGCTGATATCAAACTAGCAGCTGGAATTTATGCATCATAATAACAATTCAAAATATAATAAAAAAGGGGTACTAAACTTTTAGATTGCCTTTTTCTCTCTTTTTGATAAATCGATAGAAGGACGGTATTAAAAATACTCGTAGGTTTTTAGAAGGTGAAATTTCAGGACGAACATAAGGATACCCTTTTTTAGATGTAAGTTCTAATATTTTATTTATATTTAACGTGTCCAAATTGTCCTCCTCCTAAGTAATTTTATATTCTTTTCTCCTTGTAGACAGGATTTTTACTTCATGAGTTCTAGGTTGATTTTGCCCACAATGTGATTGATGAACGCATTGGCTACCTTCACAGGTGAGAAATGCGTTAATGAATTTCACGAGTTCTGTTCTTTCATCGCCCATGTTTGTATCTGCAAAGAAGAACATAGTTAATATACTACTACTATTTATCCTTAAGGATAATGTTTCCCTAAAAGTATAAATAAAGTTTATTAATTAATATACAAATTAAAAATTATCAGGGTTAATGCGTCTATTCAAATGGAGTATTTTTTATTAAGGATATTTTTTCAATTTCACCCTCTCCACCCACACCCCCAAAAAACACCCAATTAAGGGGGTACTTTCAGAAGGCATCAATTCATACAATTTTGAAGCAACACACTTGGGATTAATTGCATATTGTTCAGAATTTAATTGTCTACAAATTACAGAGTTATTATAATTAAATTAATTTATGAAAAATTGTAAAAGAATTTTTCTTATTTATTTTCAAAAATATTGATATGTTTTCATATATCTCATTATACCTCCTCACACATTGTGACATTGAGAGATTTAAAAAAACTCGTCTGTAACTTTGTGAACAATTCATTTATGAAGAAAATGAAACAAACTTTTCGAACACGTGTTTCTGTATAATAATCATTATTTAATTTTTATTTCAATTAGAGCTATTCATGATACCAATTTGAATAGAAGTTGAATAATAATAATAATTATCATATTTTCTCTTCGGACGTGTCCGAAAATGTAAAACATACCGATAACTTGAAACTTAGTACCCTTCTTCTAAAAATATTTCACAGAGCATAAAATTACTGTTTGTTCAATGTAACACAATTAATAAAAAAATCTAAGTATCTATTAATTACTCACCTATACTGAGAGTTAAGCTACGGTTGGATTTTATAACCTTTAATAAGTACACTATTTAACTTTCAACACAGTCACAAACACTGAAACACTCTTTATTAATAGGCTTATACAGTATGGGCCACAAAAATGTTTCTGATTTTTCAAATACTTATAAATCTTTAGTCAGATGGGCGAAAAAACTGTATCTTGGTCCCTTTTTCATTGCCTTTTTTTACTATTATAGTGTAAAAACAAATTTGAACCGATAGACATACTTTAAAAACAGTTAGGCAAAGAGTGAGGGTGATTAGTTTTGTCATTGCGCGAAGGTTATTCTTAGAGCTAACTCTGTGATTTTATTTACTAAAAGGCAAAGAATAAAAGGAAAAAATTACTATGTTAGACATTTTAATATAGGATGCTTAATCTTCTTCCTTGGAAACTATGTTGAAATAGAACAAATTCAGTGACATTCTTGATCTCATTGAAGTTTTCACTGTGATTATTCGTTCTTCGTTATTTTTTCTTTTTGTTCACTGCCTTTTAGTAAGTAAAATCACAGAGTTAGCTCCGAGAAATAACCTTCGTGCAATGACAAAAATAATCACCCCCACTCTTTGCTTACCTCTTCTTAAAGTATGACTCTCAGTTCAAATTTGTTTTTACACTATAATAGTGAAATAAAAGGCAGTGGAAAATAGACCAACATACAGTTTTTTCGTATATTGGCTAAAAATTTATAAGTATTTGAATAAAATCGGAAACATTTTTTTGGCCCATACTGTATACTATGTATAGTATAGTACTCTAACTCTAAAACAAATTTTCTTTCATTATAACTCAGAGAGAATGAGATATATAATCAAGGAGTGACAAATATAAATTTCTTATTACTTTTCCTCGCTTTAGTTACCGTTTGGCAATTAAGTCGAGTCGTGATTTGGTAATTAAAGCGGGGGATGCCTGTACTTAGAAATTTTCCGTATTAAAATTTAACTAGGCACTATTTTAATGTCGTTAACCCTGAAAATACAATTATAATGTGAATTTCAAAATTGTTTCCAATGAATGGAAAAAGTACCACCGGTGGTATAGAGAGTGGCGCCAAAAAAAGGAAACCCATTTTCAAACTAGATTATTTTACAAACTATTAAAGCCAGAAAGTTTCTAAAAACATTATTTTATTCCTTTACTTTTTCTGCATATATCGTGAAAATTTTGTCAAGTTAATACAAAAATTGAACATCCTGTAGCAAATTAAAAAAAGGTAAATAAAAAGGTCTTGCCCGAATACTGAAAGCCTTTAACAGGTTCAACCTCATTTCGAACATAGCTTCCAGGAAAGATTTTCATCAACCATAAACCGTATTGACTTCTATTAATGAGTTCAGAACTGAAGAAACCACTAAATTCAGAACAAAAAGCAATTAGGTTGCAGGAGAACAGAACAAACACATTAAAACATTAATCTTATTCATGAACTATTTATTGAGAACCCAAACATATCAATCTGAATTAATGGATTAGACATCACTAAGACACATTTCACCGAATTGTTAAACACGATGTAAAGTACCATCCTTTCAAGAAGCATGTAAGGCTCGAACTCTTAGAACTGATTTACCCAACAGTCTAAATTTTTCAAGATGGTTTCTGCAAAGAAATGCATGTTTTGGACAAGACATCGTGATTGGTGATGAAGAAGTATTTACATGAAAGAAAAAGTCAAAAAACAAAATGTTAATTGAATTTGAATTAGTATGATTTACTATTTACTATCACCATATGGAAATAAATTATACCTATTATGAATTTTTTTTGTGTTTTTCGTCCTCGCGCAAGAACTTTTTTTTTTTTTTTCCAATTTGCTGCAGGATGTTTAATTTTAGTCGTAAGTTGGACAAATTTTCATAAAAGATGCAGAAACCCTTTAAAAATAAAAATGTGTTTTAAGACAATTTCTAGCTTTCATAGTTTTTTAAAATATACTAATTCGAAAATGGGTTTCCTTTTTTTTTGCGCCACCCTGTATAGGTGCTCAAAGCAAGTTATGCATGTACCACCGGTGGTACAAATGGCGGTTTGATATTATTATTACTATATTATTAAAAAACATGAAATGATACATTTAAAGAATATTATTATATATACACAGATTTTCTACATGTGCGGAAACATGAGCCGTGCAATAACATGAGACATGCCCCGCAATTATTAAAACTTTTATAAGATTGGGGTATAATAAAATCGAGGCCTGTCTGTAGTATCTCAATCAATACTCATATTAACCAATCTAAAAAAACATTATTTTGGCCGAAACTACAATTTCCTAACATCTGACACGTACCTTTGTTTAATAGTGATTAAAAAGAGAGCAGCTACTCGTAGCAGTGACCTTCCAGTGGGTTGACAAGCTGTAAATGGTTCGAGTTTAGCCTCGTCTCGGCAAACTGATTCAGTGGACGCCTGCAAAGATGTTATAGGATAGATTACCATACGGTGAACTTGGAACTAATATCTTCCATCTAAGTATTACAAGAATTAAACAATATCTTCTTTTGAGATATAACGGAAACTAAATTGAAAACTAAAAGTTTAACAAGAATGAAAATAATCGATTGAATTTGGCGTTCAAACTGTTCTTATCAAATAAAAGATATATTTTCATTTATTCAATTATCTTTCAATTAAATATTCTGACATGATTCGTATGCAGTTATTTTATAATGAAAATAATAATAAATTATTTTCAAGAAGTGATTTAGTATTATAAAAAAATTCAACAATATTAAATGAATGGGAAAAAAGAAAAATCCATCAAAGATAACTTCGAAACTGGAATTGATTTCAGCCTCTTTTAATGATATTATTATTTTATATTGTTAGAATATAGTATATTTATTTAGGCAGATTTTAAGGATATGTACCAGAAATAAAAATTACTCACCTTAATCAACTAAGAAAAATGTCCAAAATGTAATTCACCGTCGTGGTAGTTTTCAAATCGTGAACTCGTAAATGATCTGAAACAAAAAATAACATATTTAGTAAAATATAACTATTAAATAATTTACATGAAATGGAATATTATCTGATTAATGCCGATAATTATTATGCAGCATTTTTTTAATTTTATACTTTAAAATAGTTATATAGGATTGATTTATATTAACACATTAAGTAACGCATTTAAAAAATTAATTGGCATGTACGAAAAATATGGCCTGGTAACTAACTATAGTTACTAATCGGCAGTAACGTAAGCAAAATAGTATTTTTCGAAAAATTTGATCTTTTCCTGCACAGAGTATTGTTAAATGCAATTGAACTTTAATAATTAGTTTCCACTCCTTACTAAAACATAAAATTAGTTAATTATTGAGTATTGAATGACTTTTTTTCATTTAAGGTGGACAAATATAAATATATTTTAAAAATAAAAGATAAGTAGATGCCACATTCCTGGCATCTACTATTCTTTTTTAGCTTTTTCTATATAATTAATGTTTGTTGAATATGATTTCATCTACTAAAGACATAGAAGTTACAACAGGTGTTAGCCATGGATGCCATCGTTTGATTCTTTATAAGATATCAACAACTTTTGACATTATTTGCTGTTTTATTCAAAGGTTGTAACAGTGGTCTCATATTTTAGAATCTACCTTTATTTACCATCAACTGTGTAATGAAAGTACCTAGTTATTAGATAAATAGTGTCCATTCTCATGGCACTAGAAACCAGTAGAATTCGAACATCAGGCATTTGAGTTCGGCTCAAACTTCAATCTTTGACCAATATCATTGTACCCAGAAATAATTAGAATACTGAAGAAAAGGAAATGATTAGGAAATCACAACCATGCTTTATTGAAATTGGCTTTGGACAAAGCTAACTCTTTTCACAATAAGAGTCAAGCGATTCGTATGTCCATAAAGTCGAATATGTTTCGTAATCATTCTATGCATCCTTCCCAAAACAACAATAAATGGGAGAAAAAGATAATGAAAAAAGGGAGTTGAAATTAAATTTTTTTCATGGAAATACAGTGTTAAGATGATTTAACAATGGAAGTTAATACGAAATCAACAAATACATCGATATGAAACTTACAGAGTGTAAAAATAATTAAGTCACTCCACTAAATATTGGGGTATCGTACCCACAGGTAAGTAGGTACGATATCTACATACCTCAGGAGGTAAGTAGGTACGATATCTACCTCAGGAGGTAAGTAATATATTTCACGAATACTGTTTAGGTACGGAATAGTTCCTTAGATTAAGGCAGCTAGATTTATTACATAGGGTGACAGCTAACATAAAGGGTTGGTTAGTTATGAAAGGAGGTGGATATTTAGGAAGACCTGAAGGAAGAGAAGTTAGTTCCCGACTAGAGACCAGCGAGAAAGCCTCCCTCATTCCTTGACCATAGTGTCCTAATAGTTATTGGTGATGTGATTAACTAAATCTGAAGAGATGTCCTGCCCTGTGACCTGATCGAAGCCTCTGACCATTTCCTCAATGAGTATAATGAGTATCTTGGGTTCTAGCATCTCATTAATTATTGTGTGGATTAGTAAAATGTCCAGTCCGGATATTGAATTGTATAATGTACTTCATGAGTATTTTGAGAAACCTTTCAGTGTAATGTCATGCATGAATATTATCAATAGTGGATTGAGTTAATTAGAATGTGTTGTTTCATTGTCCTCGTAGTTCCAGGAATCCCTTGCAATCATGAGAATTAATACTTATTTTCGAATAAGACGAAACCCATGCTAGAATGGAGTTCGGCTACTTTGATGAGAAAACAATTAATTAGCTACCGTAAATGGAAAAGATAAAATGGAAAGAAACAAATAAAGAGAAATTGACTTAATTAAATGAAGGAGTAAAAGATTTTAGACTCCCGATCATTCAGTATTTGATTTACTTGAAAAACATATATATTATAAATGAATATATAAACTGAACTATTTTAATAATATGTAATGGTATGTATTAAACCAGAAATATATAAAATGCTATTTTAAGCCTAGTTTTGAATCCTGTATCATAAAGAATCTGAAACTGATGGATAATTTACCTCAAATAAAATATTTAAGAAGACTAACTATATTGTGCAGTTACATAACAAATAAATAATTTTATGAAACATATTCAATTAACATTAATATTAATTGATATCAGAAAATATTTATAATTAATTAACTTATTAGAATAATTCCACCAACGATATCTCCAATAATAAACTTATTATTGAAGGATATAAAAGCAGTAATGAATTATTTTGTGTAATTAATTGACTAATAAACTAATTGTATAATTAGTTAGAGTATAGTTATTGTCAGATATGAGCCTTCTAGGCCCAACACTCTGATAAATTAGGTACACGAAATAAAAAAATGAACTTCGACTCTTCTGAGCGATCAGTAATGGAATCCTCAAGAATTCAGACCACATTTAAACTTGCATACATTAAATAAATATTGGTGACCTGCCCATTCGCAATATGACAACTCGCTCACGAAACATTCGCAATGGGACAACTCACTCACGAAACATTCGCAATGGGACAACTCGCTCACGAAACATTCGTGATTTATTTTCAACAGTATATATATTTTTATTTACAATATAATAGTTGCATCCAATTTTAAATGTATAAGATTAGATTAGTACAAATAATGATTATCTTAAGTTATTTTTATATGCAAATGATGCACACGCCGGTAGAAATTTATAAAAGATATATTACCTAAATAAATAGTAAAACAGTAAATTTAAGCTCTCCAAGAACATTATCTATATCTGTCTCTAGTTTCAGACAACCACATTCCATCTACTTATTCTTAGAGAAGAACCTCAAATTCTGAAATGTTCTAGAATTTAGTTATTACGGATTCGTAGAAGTAGGACAAAGAGAAGGTAATTACAAACCAGATACAATAAATAGATCGACAAAAGATAAATGAAAGAAAAGAAGAATGGAGATAAGGAAGATAATTTGTTAGGGTTTGAAAAATAACGAGAAAGCCAGTCACAAAGTAAATGAATCTTATGTACGAAAATAGATAAGGAATTACCGCCAGCTTCTTTTTGTATAATGGATAATATTTGATGAGAAAAAAAATTATTACAATATTTTTTTATTTACCTCAAGCCCTTGTATGAAGTAAACTTTTTGGAAAGGTTTGGCCTGGAAAAACAAAGAAGACTGTGGTGGGGCTAGGATGAACTGTTCGGAAATGGTTTACATAGTTAGATCTAATATCGAAACCTGTACTTCCTGTATCGTCAAGAACCTGATATTTTCGTAACGAAACTATGTGAAATCAAATAAGAATTTTCTGTTGTAAAAATAAATTTGAAAATTAACATGTATCATAGTGATATAGAATTCAAGCGAGAACATATTGAATTCAATTGTTTGTATAATTAGAACAAGTAATAAAACATAAGTAATAAAACAGTATTTTCAAGCTCTCCTATAACGTCATCTAAATCTGTCTCGGGTTTAGACACCTACATTCCATCTACTTATTCTTAGAGGAGAACCTCAAATTCTGAAATGTTCTAGAATTTCAGGTTTTACGCATTCGAAGAAGTAAGACAAAGAGAAGGTAATTACAAATGGTATTTTAGGCCTAATGACATCCTGTATCGTCAAGAACAAGATATAATGCGTAACAATAATATATGAAATCAAGTAAAATTTGTTTTTGTTTAAATGAATTTAGAAAATTAACATGTATCATAGTGATATAGAATTCCAAACGATAATTTAATGAATTCAATTTATCTTTAGAAAAAACTATACCTAATATCTAACTAAATAAATTGAATTTTCTCGCCTAGGCTTTGACAAAACACAACTATATATGTTTTTTCGGAATTTTTAAACAAACATATTTAATATATTAGTTAAGCTTCAAACTTGCAGAGTACTTTACTATTTCTAAAAAATAAATATAAATTAACCAGAATCCAATTGCGTGTCAGGCTTCTACCATGAAATATATATACTAAAAGTAAATGGTCCTTACTAAACTTGCTGTAAAATTAGTACATAAATAATGAAAACTATCAAATGGGAAGACAAGAACTGAAATATTTGACTTCCATAACACACGTAAAATATTTAGGAAATTAGCACTAAATGCCTTTACTTATTATTCAGAGTCAATATGATTGTTATGCACTAATTATAGACATATTTATCAGCTTCATAATAATAGTGAAGGCTGATTGTTGAATTGGTGTTTTTTTATCTATTTGCATTGAATCTATGTTATAAAAATTCAATACATCCAACCTCAAAAAAGGGTTCATTATTTAGAGACTCAAAAATTCAGTGATAAGTTTTGTAAAAGATAAAATACGGATACTTTATAATTCAAGTGACTGTAAATTAAATTCTTTTCTCGATAATAACACAGTCCAATAACTCAAATAATCATATCCAGAATATGAATAAGTATAAGCTACATGCGAGTAAAATAAGCTAAGAGTGAGAAGAGCACATCGTTACTAACCTTGTTTTAGGACGTTCCAGAAAGTACTGTGGTCGTATTTCGGATCTCACGAACTTATATACCCTAGGCCTTGCGTGTGGTTGGGCTGGTCTCTGAATTTCAAGGATTTGATTTCAGCATATGGACTTTTGAGTGTTTTTTTTTCAATTCAAAGTGTTTTTTTTTTGTTAAAGTATTGACTGAATATTTTTACATTAAATCAACGCAATTAAAAATTGTAAGAATATAAAACTATTGATGAAATTGATTGAATGTGTGCTCTTAATTGAAATTCATTTTTCTTTCATATATTTTATTAATATTAAATAGAAAACCGAAATCAAATTATCATATATATCAATGTATTCTATCATCAAAAGCAAATATATTTAAGTATTCAATTATCATACATTAGAATAATTAAGCAATTATGTTTGCCAGTGGTTGGTATTTCTTAAATGATTATGAAAATAACTAATCTATTCATAATTATATAAATTTTACCAGTATTACAAATAATCAATTTTTCATATTGAATAAAATACTTTTGATAATAAACGAATCCGATAATAACGAATAATTTACATCAAATAAATATTGAAGAATTTTAATTTCAATGTGTAGTAAAATTACAAGGAATAATAATTATAATCCAATCCAACAATCATTAGTAGGGCTGTGACATGGCTTATTTCGCATTTGCTCGTAAGAATTTGCTTATACTTTTTTGAAGCATATGCATTTTGTTAGAGCTTCAAGCAAAATCATTCGAGCATATGCTTTTTGTTAGGGCTTAAGCAAAATGTTTCGAGCATATGCTTTGTCAAAGAGCTTATCTAATTTTAAGGCATAATATCCTTTCGTTGAGGCTTTCGTGAACAGAAAACATCTTAAACTGTTCTTGAAAAGGTTGATATATAAGTAACACAGATTACCTATATATTCAGTAATCAATTCATTCTGTGGAAGATCTACGTGGCATCAGTGCAATGTACTATAGATGCCTCAGATTAGAAGCATCTTTCTTTCGTGTTAACTCACTTAGCTCTTTTAATACTTCTTCTTCGATATTAATTTTCTTTTTTAATACGTTGTTTTATTTTTCATACTTTTCTGCTCTATATTATTAATACACGTTATGTCAAACATGAGCCATCACCTAAATCTTATTAGGTTGGCAAATGGCTCATGTTTGACATAACGTGTATTTATAATATAGAGCAGAAAAGTATGAAAAATAAAACAACGTATTAAAAAAGAAAATTAATATCGAAGAAGAAGTATTAAAAGAGCTAAGTGAGTTAACACGAAGGAAAGATGCTTCTAATCTGAGGCATCTATAGTACATTGCACTGATGCCACGTAGATCTTCCACAGAATGAATTGATTACTGAATATATAGGTAATCTTATTTGCAAATCTTATTTTGCAAATCTTATTTTCAGATTCGTAATTGCAGTAAGTTTGAAACTTTGACATAGCGAATTCTATTCCAATAGATTTGAAATATAGTAAGGACAATCGAGGTATGTTGTGTGCGTGACGTTATAACAGCAACACTCTAAAATCACATTTAAATTTGAAAATAAATTTGTAAAAACAGTTATTAATTTGCATAATATATTAAATGAATATATATATATAATCAATTATTCCTACTAGGGATTTAGGGAAGGCACCAAAGAGTAAAGCTTTGTGAATCGAGTGATTTGTGACCGTGACGTCAACAAGGCAACACACATAAATAAAAATTAAGGTTAAGCAGTGTGAATAAGATTAATATTCATCTCTGTTTTTATAATGGAACGTTCTTCAATTGTATTAAATATTATTTTAGAGTGTTGCTGTTATGACGTCACGAACACAACATTCCTCGATTGTCCTTACAATATTTCAATTCTATTTCCCGCTTTTAAAACCAGATGTCGCCAGAACGCACTTTTAAAATAAAAATTGTCGACAGTAGTGTATCTAATTGTAGCATAATATCTTTGGCGTAACTCTTTAAATTTTTAGAAAAAAAAATCAATTTGATAGCTTGCACGAGCTACCATACAGGCCAGGATAACTATTTAAAGTTGCTAAATCAGTGAATATTTTTTTTGTGTATTCATAACTAAATCCAATGCTCTAGAAATTTTAACTGACAAGATTTTCCGAAAGTTCTGCAAAGTTGAAGTGATAGTATAATTTTATCTATTTCAATGTATTGTGTAGGCTCTGGGAAAATTCGGTCTCTGTTTATAAAGGTGTTATGAAAGAATAATAATTTAAAAAGTTGAAATTATTATTTCTTAAATGTGTAGTTTATTTATTAAAATAGGATAACATTAACCTTTAATAATTTGATAACCTTTACTAACAATTTAATACTTTGAACGAGTCTTTTAAACTGAGATTATTCAGTTCATTAATAACCTTTCTTTAACATATGCTCGGTGTTTTTTTGTCTTTTTTAGTCTCTGATGGCAATAGTTGAATATTTAGGTTATTATTTGTTTGATTCTGCTAATATTTCTAGCAAACACCCACACTATGAGTAACTTTATTATTGTAAAGTTTCGTGTGTTTTTGTTAACTAGTTTCTTTGCAATAAACAAATAGGTCGAACTTGTTTCACTGTCCCTTAACTTATGCTCGCTACTGTATAAGGAGCCACTTACTTTCTGACATCATCTTCCTGTTTCTTGAATTTAATTTCCTTTAAATGCCAACAAAAAGGTTCTTGGTTTCAAGGCAGACCTGCAGCCCTCTACTAAATTTAAATTGATAGCTCAAATATTTTTGTGGCCTGAAATATTCTTACAGATAAAAATAACAACAAAAGAATCAAATGAATTGAAATAAAGAAATTTGTCAACTACTGTTTTACTTCAGTCTTGACCGTATTGAAGTATATCCGTGTTTAAATCAATATTATTTTCAAATAAATGCAAATGATGTATACGCATGTAAAACATAAATCACGAGGCGAGTTTTTTTGGCGGTGAGTTGTCCTACCGGCGAGTTGTCCGTACGGCGAATTTTCACGGCAAGTTGTCGGGCGGCGATTGATCCTAGAACTATCCTAAAGATGTTCAATAACTTTATTTATCATTAGATAAATGAGTAATTGCAATGGTGTTTCTTTCCACGAAAGCAGTTAAAAAATCTACCATTGTTAAACATTAAAATTTTATCTCAATATACCCAGGCTAAATTAGAAATATCTACAGATTTCTTTTGTTAAACTTAAAACTTATTAAATTGTGGTAAAGTTATCACATATATTCTTTTCTTTGACTAAAACAGCACATTTTACCTTTAATGTGGCTTGCCACCAAATGTGACTGTTGGTTTATTTGGGTTTAATACCACAGTTTGACTTCAGTTATTGTTACCCAATTATCTCTCTGAGATAATGCACATCTCATTTAACGTTAAATAACTGTATATCTCGTACTGATCTTTGCTTTCCTTGATAGACCTTTCGTATAGTAAGTTAGATATCAGTAATAAAGGTTCATAATATATACAAGATATATCATTAACACTGATGTATTGTTAGGTGGACTTGTCCGAAAAAGTCCTATCATCTGATAGGACTTTATAGAGGGCTTGATAATGAAAATTTAATATATTTCCATTCGTTTGTTTCATGTAATCTTTTTCTTTTCAATAAATATCCCAATTCGTATATTTCTAGCACATCTTGAAGCACAATCCTACTGTGAACACTTGAGTTTTTATACTAATAATTCTACGGGTTGTTAGCTAACCAGGTGCTCAACATTGACTATCTCTGCTCTAGTTAGTCTGCAGTAGTTATAGTCAAATATGACGTCATTTATTCGTCACAAATGCTGACAGTTTTCCATTATATTCATTTCCAGCTGTCCTGAAAGATGCATTAGTTGGCCATTTTAAAACTGGAATGTTGTCTTTGGTACATCAGTGTATCACGCGGTGAGATTTCAAACTATCAAATCTGCAAATTACTGAAATTGTATCATTAGTTAGATGAAAATAGATTACACTGAAGTAATTTGTGTTGTGATTATCTATTTAATTTCAGGACTCCCAAATCTGCCTCTCTGCTCTACATGCTGGAGTAGCACGCATTGGTGCCGCAACTCCCTTAACTTTCAACAAGACCGAAACGAAAGAAAAATTTAAAGGAATAACTTTTAACAGAATATACTCCATAGACATGTAAATCCGTTACAGAATGATAATTTAAAATAAAAAATTACATAATTGTGAAATCTTACATTTCATAAATTTGAGACCTATAGACAGAATATTTTCAAATTGAGAATGATAACAATATTTTTATTTCAGTGACGCAGCAGACGTAGGATTTTATTTCGAAAATGAGAAATTCATACAGACTGATCGTGAGTTTTAGAATTAAATGTTTGTGTGTGCTCTATCATCCAAATCACCTTTATGTTTCATTACATTTCTAATTACAAATAATTATAATATTTTCACCAGAAAATATTAGAAAAGAAGAACCGTCGTTTCTATTTTATTTCTACCACAAAAACATTAATGCACTTGTAGATGACTGTTCAGATGCTATTCTTACCTACAGCTGTATATATACTCCTGTGATTAACTGTATTTCCAATAGAATGTCAATTATTGTTAAAAGTTAGTTTTGAGGGTGTGAGGGAGGGAGTGGGGTTGGGGGGATAACAATATAATGACTAGAGCCCGGACTTCCAGGACCTCAAAAAAGGCAGTTTAGGACCAAAAAAAAGCATTTTAGGACCTATAAAGTCATTTTAGGACCTAAAAAAGGCATTTTAGGACATACATACACTTTTATGATTGATAAATTGGTATTTAAAATAAATTAGTATTTTATTATATAAAATCAACAGTTTTTTGTCCGTTTAAATAAAAAAAAATATGGTAACATTCCTTAAAAATTAAATGAATCTATGTAGTTTATAGTATATTTATTCAAATTTAACCTAAAAGTATTATAAAAAAAAAGTTAGGTAAATTGAAATTCATGAAATGTAACTAATTCCAATATCAAATTCGAAATTTGTATTTACAGCAAACTCTCTTAGTAGACAACCTACGACTAAACAAACCATATATTAGATAATTAAACCAATTAAGATATTCTGAAACTGTTGTACAGGAAAAACCACTTACAAGACAAAACACAGTTTTTGTCACCTGACAGTTTTTCTATTGTATATATTACAAATATTACTAGGTTCTACATATATCTCTCTTTGAATAGTTTATTATATTGACTATTCGCTATTTTATCTTTTTATTCATGGCAGAGTCTGTGCTAAAAAAATTGATGTAAAGAATTATTACAGAAAACTAGATACAGTGGAAACTATGCTAATTCTTGAAGTGAAAGAAGTAGTTTATTTATGTAATACTTCAGACAGATTTTGATTGAATTATAACGTTCTATAAATTTGCCACTATAACCCATCAACTTTACCGACTTAAAGAATTATTAAATAGTATAAGAAGCCCGTAATAAAACTTTGCATCATTCCAGGAATTTATTATATTTTAGGACTTTATGGCATATATGGCAATTATGGTATTTTATGGACTTTATGGCATTTATTGACGTTATGGCATTCTATGGCTTTTATGGCATTCTTGAACTTTATGGCATTTGTCCGAGCTCAAATAATGACTATTATAGTATTGAAATATTCATTATAAATAATGAATATAGGAAATATTCCAAGTGATAAGTTTTATTGTGTGGAGTGTTTATTATAATTATTTTCCGTAACAATAAAAAAATCAAGCTAAAAATTTAATTCAAATGTGATTATCTATTCAATTAAATTAAATAAAGTAATATAACTTTCTCAAATAGATGTGCAGACAATTAGTCATATTTCGAATAATTAGAACTAATTTACCAATGAATTTAATTCGACAAATTTACATTAGATATATACATAATTTAATTACAATCATTTTTCTTATTGATAATTCAAAGCTTTCTTAGTTCATCAATAATGTCAACAAACGAAAAAAATTGTTCCTGTCAAAATAATTAAAGTGATTTTTTTTTTCAATACAAACAAATTGCAATTAACAAATAATAAAGTAAGGATAAATTAATTCAACCTCACTCAGGTTTGATATTTTGGTCTTAAAGTCAAGTCACGACCTCTAACACGACCTCCAAGACTTGGATAAAATAATACAAGTAAAACTCGAACACAGTTACTTGTAACAGTCAAGAAAATGTTATTATTTGTAATAATTTTTGAGAACTTACTTGATCGAAAAGCTATGCTATTTCTTCCTTTCAAATAATCAATTCATTTATTTTTCTCTCTAAATGCAATGGCTGAAAAATCAATGTTTTTATCTCCTTTTGTTACCAAATGAAAATAAAGACTGAAAACTAGAATCTACATATTATTTTGAAGTAAGAAATAAATTACATTTATAAATAAGGAAATTCGACGTACAGTTTTTCTTCACAACTGGGTTCATTCACAGGTGCAGATACCGATGAGTTGGTCATGGTTCATAACAACAATCAGCAGTCAGAGAACACAGACGCTTATGCCGCTTGCTTACCTAACAGCCTGGAAACTTTGAGAAGCTCATCTGCAAAGCCAGAAATTACTGAATGGGATTTTAGAAAACTGGATTCTGATGAAAAATTCAAAGACAATGAATATCAAAGCATTAACGGCGTGAGAGTAGCTTCATCAAAAGGTTATACCGCACTTTATTGCATTTGGTCAAACTTTTTTATGGACATCATTGCTATCTTGGGGGATATCATTGGTAAATATGACACCAATCTATGATATATCTTTTTATGTCACACTGGAAATGTTATTTATTCAAAATATTCATCAGTTATTCCAATATTCGTATTGCATTTTATGGCTGTTCAATGTGGTTTAATTAAAAAAAATGTATGCGTTATTTTCCATAATAAATTCACTTCAACAATGTAATCAATAAAAAAAAAACAATTTTGATGATATTTTGTCTGCACTCACTAAAATACGATTTATTTCTACGATATTAATTAATAAGAAATATTTTGGTAACAAAGTGAAAGAATGATTCCTATATTCTAGTCATTTAGTTATTAAATGTTAAATTTAACCAATAGTCTACTATGCACGCCATATAAGCGATAACATTCTCGGTAATCAATTACTATATTTTTTAAAGCTATTTTTTATATTTACTCACGATGATACACTCTACATAATATAGAAAAAATTAACAGTTTGAGAGTTATTAATTTGTTTCGATTATTTGTAAAGTAGAGGTTAAGTAAAAATTATTTCATAAAGATTTCCCCAGCAGTCAATGGTGTTATTTCGAATTTATTTTGTTCAGTGAAGTCTACAACAACTCTAACATATAAAACTTAGCAAATGCATGAATTCACTAACTTTGTGATATTCAATAATCTCATTCATCACGTTAGTAACTGTCTCTAATTTCTGATGAATATGAAGCTATCTTTCCAACTGTCACTGCAAGTTTAGGAGAATCAGTCACACTGCAGTTTCAATCTAACTTCGGCAGAGAACGAGGAAATATAAACATAAATTCTGTCTCTCTCACTGACCATCAGTTCTATCATGGGGGTAGTTCCTATGCACGACTTATTGTGAGAGGTGAGAAAAGCTCCTTTATTAATTTATACATTGACATTATCAGACACAAAAACTGAATAAGTTCAGTTTTTTTTAACCCATTAAATTTAAAAAATTATGGGTTAAACACAGGGTGTTAAGATCTTGGGTTCCATTTAAACACTCAGTATAACCTATAATTAGGCTTTATTATAACTAAAAATATCCCATGGTTCTGAAAACAGGGAAACATTTATAATAATTTAAATGGCAAAACTATATAAAGTAATCAATAATAGATATTATTAATTTAGTATACAATGTAAAAAATAATTCCCTATTTCCCTATATCAGGACGTCATCAGACAAATACAAAGTATATGGAAAATAACTTGAAAAAATTATTATTATTTAAAATTATTATGAGTATAATAATTTTTCATCTAGTGAAAAGATGGGGACAAAATTATACCTTTGATATGGCAAGATTTTCTCACGAGAGAAGCTTATGTAATATTTATAATTAAATAAAGAAGGGCAATAGATAGTATTTTTTTTTAAATCTGCTCATTTATGTTACACAAAAGTTGGAAATTAGCGCAAGTCAATAACCACGATAAAATTCTTTTAAAATGTCTTTTAAAAAACTGAACAATTAATTATGTAAACCATTGTTAATTTCAGTGAAATGAAAGTATCAAGTAAGTAATCATGTGCAAAAGTGAATTGAAATATTAAGGAAGAAGATATTAAATATTATATCCCAGCAAACCAAAAGTAGTTTGTTTCACGTCTTACGACATCTAATACCCCTCGCTATAGATGGATTTCAGACGTAGGACAAGACGGGTGATGGAGGAATTCAGACGTTTTGCAGACGTCTAACCCTCGTCGTTTTCACAGGGGTCCCTCGCTGTCAAACATCTAAGCCCACATCTTGCAAGAGGTGGGACATCCACATGTCACTCGTTTATAATCATTCCGTTTGTAAGACGTGGGACCAACATCTTGCAGATGCGGGACAACGATGGAGACAAGACGCGGGACAGCGAGTGATATCCTTCTTCTGTTCCCAACTTATTTTGATTAAGTTGGGATATAAAAAGTCAAAAAGATTATGCTGTTTTATCACCATTTCTTACTTTATTGCATATAGTGGATATGAACGTTTGGATTTTATCAATTGGTTTAATGTTATTTATTGTTATATACAAATTAAATGGGAAGAAATTAATATAGAAATGAAGTGGAGCCTCCTGGAATCAAACTGTCGATCTGTAGTCTACTGTTGCTTTGAGTCTGGTACGTATCCGCTGAGCTATCCTACACATGCTAGAAGTTCGATTGGAATGAACTATATGCAATAAAATGACATGCGTGCATTTTAAAGTAATTATTTATTAATATTAGTTAATACTCTATTGATTTTGTGTCTTATATTTTTTAATCAAAAATAAATAGAATATTTCAATAGAAATTTTTTATTATAGCTATCTATTAATATTGATCAATACCAATCTTAGCCCACCTGCCTACCTAGTTATCAACTAGTGGTTTTCAATACATAGGTAGCTACCTAGTTACCTACCAGTGTTCATCAATACCTACCTAAATACCTACTAGTGTTTATCAATACCTACCTAGTTACCTACTAGAGTTCATCATTACCTACCTAGATAGCTTCTAGTGTCCATCAATACCTACCTAGTTACTCACTAGTGTTTATCAATATCTACCAAGGTATCTACTAGTGTTTATCAATAGCTACCTAGGTACCAACTAGCATTTATCAATACCTACAATCTACCTACCTGTGTTTATCACTATATACCGACATAGTTACCATCTAGTGTTTATCAATTCATAGGTTATCATACCTAGTTATCTACTAGTGTTTATCAATTCATAGCTATCTAGTTAAATACTAGTGTCACTTTATATCCATACCTACCTAGTTATCTGCTAGTGTGCTTATCAATACATACCTAGATACCTAAAAGTGTTCTTCAATAGTTACCTACTTAGCTATCTAGTTAAATACTAGTGTCACTGTTTATCATTACCTACCTAGTCACCTACTAGTGTTTATAAATACCTACCTAGTTACCTATGCTTGTGTACATCAATCCTACCTATTTGCCTACTCTTGTTAGGTAACTAAGTTGTAGGTAAGACTTACATAGTACCTACTTGTTTTACTACAATCGTTATTCAGTTTCCTACCAGTGTTCATCAATACTTACCTAGTTAGTAGTTTTCTACTAGTATTTATCAGTAGTTACCTATCTAGTTACCGAGTGTTCTTCATTACCTACTTAGTTATCAATTAGCGTTCATCATTAGCTACTTAATCACAAACTAGTGTTCATCAATACCTACCTAGTTACTAACTAATGTTCATCCTTAGCTATCTAGTTACCAACTAGTATTTATCTATACCTAACTAGTTACCCATGTGTTCATCAATACCGGGTCTAGGAGAATCTATCGAAAGCAATTGATCAAAAATGATTTATCGAAATCAGTTTAATGCATCCGTATCGTTATTTTGTTTTTTGTATATTTACTTATCTATCATTTCCATTGTCTTCCCATATAGTTTTTAACCAACAATGTACCTCCTCCATATTTAATATGATTTCTTTGTTTTTCTTTTGTAGAGTGAGCATCTTTATACAAGTTACTCTTAAACTAGATATTAAATTTTTGTGTTATTTAGGCTCGTACGGGCTTCATGTACTATCACCACTTCATTTTCTTCTTACATCTGTGAGTGCAGCCATCGGTGTTTCTGTCCCTTTTCGTCACATTCTTTGGTAGGTGACTACATTCACGGAGTAGTTTTTTTCATCCATGAGCATTGTCACCGATGGTGTTAGGTGACTTTGTTCGTGAAGTCACTCTCCTTTCTAACTGCTTCTTCCAGTCCCTTGTTATTAATTTCATTTTGACGCCAGTGATACGGCTTTTTGTTCCGAAGCAAACGTTAATCCTATACTAAATTATTTAATTAATTATTGAACTTTCATTTCACAACGTCACAGCAGAACACACCTTTCATTATTTTTATTTATTTTTTATTTATTATAACGGTGACCGGTTTATTCCACCCCGGTAAATTCCACCCCGGTATTTTCCACCCCGGTATATTCTACCCTAGGTATATTCCACCCCGATAAATTCCACCCCACTTTACGGGTTAGGTTTGTTAGTTATTGATATTAATCATTTATTTATATTTTATATAATACTAGGTAATTTTCATTTTCATTGTAGTAGATTAAACCTTTTGTTGGGTTCACAAGCTGTTTATTTTTCAGTACAAATATGATAGAACAGCAGAAAGAAAGGTTGTATGAACGCTCTTTATCATTTGAGGTATTTTGATTTTCAATCTGATTTTCTTATTTATTGCCAACGCAACAGCGATATTAACTGTAAGATGATGTCATATTGTACTTATTGTTATTGTAGTTCATTTTGAATTCGGTATTTTGACTTAGAGTAAAAGTAGTGTAAAATGGTTTTTGACCGAAAACTTTCTTTCTACACCTTTTACATGATTTTTTTTACCAGGTTTTTAATGGGGATGAGGGGGACTATTGCACAGGGTTTTAAGAGTGGGGGTATCATTGCCTTTTTTACATGGAGAGATTTTGTCCACGGAAGTTTTTGTCCTAGAATCCAAACAACAACTTATAAGAAAAATGCGAAATGGTTTGTCTCTGCCAGTCGACGCCATCAACACCTCTCCCAACCATTGTTGAATGAGCATATACTGCAATTTCATGTTAAAAAGGAATTAATATTTAACTTGCTAAAAACTTACACTTCGAAATAAAATAAACTATGAATATTTGTATTTTTGTCTATTAGGATAAGGTTTCAAAAATTAACTTGAGCTACTTCTGAATATTGTCCAATTGTTTTAGAATATTGTCTGAGTTATTTCTTCATGGGTACAAAGGATTTAACAAATGGCCAGACTTTTATTGTCACCTTAATGATCATTGTCACTGGGGTGGAAATACCTGGGGTGGAATATACAAGGGTGGAATATACCAGGGTGGAATATACCGGGGTGGAATATACCGGGGTGGAATATACCTAGAACCATTATAACTGTTTCAAAACCGCCAAAAGTAGCTGATCTGAAGACTACCTCTTCTTTCATTATTTCCTAACCGAGCACACATCAGCATCATAAGAACCATCTACAGTGCAAAACCACGTAAGAACACAATGAAACCTAACTAAAACACTTTGGTGCAGTGCAGTGATGATGTGTTTATTTATTCTTAGTTTTGTTCTCTTTTTTTCCTCAGTTGTGTTGCATTTATAATGGAGAAGAATAACAATAATATATTGTTGCTTTAGTTTATTAATGTACCAAACTTTATGTTCATGAATTAAGTCGTTTAAAGTATTTAGAATATTTATTTATTTTGTCTGTCTTTCACAGATCAGTAAATGTAATTCAGGAAGAATTATATATGAACTAGTAACTATGGCCTTTCATTCCCCCTGATTCCCTGAAAGTGTGAAATCTGAATTTCACTACACACAAGTCATCTTGCCATCTAGAACTGTTTAGATTCTAGAACTATATAAACTAAGAGTTCTCCAAATTGTAATATATGTCAAAATATATAATTCTCTGTTAAAGCAAAACAGTTGATCGATGAACTGTTTTTATTCAATATAAATATGCATTGTAACAAGATATACTCATAGTGATATATTGCATTTAAGTTTCTCTGGTAATCCATGGTTTAGTTATTATCATCTAATTTTCCAATCGATTAACTTTCAATTGGATCAATTATCAGTTCGATTAATTTTCCATCCGATCAATTTTCTATTCGATTAATTTCCAATTCGATTAATTGCTTTCGATAAATTATTTTCTATCAATTGATTTCGATAAATTATTTTCGATCAATTGCGTTCTATAAATTCTCCGGATCTCATCAATACCTACCTAATTACCAACTAGTGTTCATCAATACCTACCTAGTTACCTACTAATCTTTATAAATACCTACCTAGTTATCTACTATAGTGTTTCTAAATACCTACCTAGTTATGATACGTGAATAAGGCTTTAAAATAAACTTGGTCTAATATTTATAGATATTTTTACCACTTAGATTTACACCACAACTCAATATACTATTTTTTCCGCGTAAAACAGTCGTGGGACATCACGCGTAGGAGAGAAGTGGGATATCCCGCGAAAGAGAGTTGAATCTTCCGAATGAGAGAGACGTGGGATATCCCGAGTGGTACAGATATGGGACATCCCGCGAGGGACAGACGTGAGATGTGAGTGGGATTTCAGACGTTGAAGTCCCCCGTCCCTCTCTGTCCCTCGCTTGCGATGGGTAACCCCCTCTGTCCCATGCGGGACAGAGAGGATATGGTTATTTCTTGTGTACACCTGTAACCCACTGGACTCTTTATGAGGTTGAGATGACAAATTCCTGTATTGAGCGTTAATATTCACTTCGAAACAAATATCAGGCCATTATTTTAATATTTCCTTGAGTGAATTTCCAGAACAATTTTTTTCAGTAATATCTTTTTAATCATTTCTTTTCACTAATATTTTTCTAATCTTTTCTTTTCAGTAATATATTTATAATTAATCATTTCTTTTAGTAAAATAATTTTAATCATTTCTTTTCAGTAATGTCTTTCTAATCATTTCTTTTCAGTAATATCTATCAAATCATTTCTTTTCAGTATCATTTCTTTAATCATTTATTTTCAGTATTATCTTTTTGATCATTTATTTTCAGTATTATCTTTTTAATCATTTATTTTCATTATTATCTTTTTAATCATTTCTTTTCAGTATTATCTTTTTAATCATTTATTTTCAGTATTATCTTTTTGATCATTTATTTTCAGTATTATCTTTTTAATCATTTATTTTCATTATTATCTTTTTAATCATTTCTTTTCAGTATTATCTTTTTAATCATTTATTTTCAGTATTATCTTTTTGATCATTTATATTCAGTATTATCTTTTTAATCATTTATTTTCATTATTATCTTTTTAATCATTTCTTTTCAGTATTATCTTTTTAATCATATCTTTTCAGTGGTATGTATTTTTTAATCATTTCTTTTGTCTTCCTTTTTGTTGACTGAAGTTTCAAATGCAGCGGTCTGAATAACTTGAGCAAATATATATCCATTTTATTACTTCTTAGAAATCTCTGTAATTAATCACACAGGGTGCAAGAAGGATCGTTCTGGGGCCAATTGCTCTGGCTGGTGTAGAGATTGTCTCAACAAAGGAGAATGCGATTCAGACACTGGAGAATGCGTCTGTTCTTCCGGCACCAGGGGCAAGAACTGTCACATATGTGAGTTTGATAAACTTAGTCTCTCCTTAATTAATAATCTAAACCATATTTACGATTAACAAATTATGATGCTTTATAGTAGAGAATATACGTCACTTTGAAATTATATTTCTTCAAATCATCTCCCGAACAATACAAATCCAACCACCATAAAAAGCGCATATATGACAGATAACTAAAAATATCATTCTATAATTTTAATTTCTTTTACCAAATAACATTTTTCCCACTGAAGATCTCTACCACACTCTATGTTAGAGACTCTACTGATAGATTTGTTAATTTATATTCTGCAGATTTAATTTTTTCATTTTATTTTTAACTCTTAAAATTAATATAAGTTTAAAATATAAAATCTTTTGTTACATTCTTTTCAAATATCTGATATTCACAAATATCTGACATTCACAAATTAATTTCCATTGATGTTTCGATTACCCACATTACAATCATTGTTTTAAATTCATTCTACATTTACTTTAAAGGTCACCTCCAAGCAAATATTTTTATTGCCTTATTCAACGAGGCTAATGTTTCTTATCATTTTGCTGCAAACTGCATCGAATTTGGTAGCATATTTTTAATTTTATATGCTTTTAAAGATTTTGAAAATCAAAAATCTACAAAACCTATTTTATTTCCGACTTACTAATTTGAGGAATTTTCAGCCTGAGAAAAAGAATGTACACCATTTGTTTTGATTGTCAAATAGGTATTAGGTTTAATAAATCCATTTAATATTCGTGTAAATGTGTAAAATTGAATGAACTTATAATAGAAACGTTTATATACTTTAGGAAACAATTAATATCTAAAATAAAGGCCGAAAACGCATGGTTTGTTTATAAAATTCAAATTTGTAATCAAAACAAAGAGTGTACAATCTTCTTCTTGAGTATCAGATTAGTGATTCGCTCAATTGTTGCTCACAAAGTATTAAAAAAAATTAAAAAAAAATTATAAAATATATACTGAACCGAATTGTATGCGGTTTGCAGAATAATGATCCTAGACCTTAGTTCTATAATATTTTGTTTTAAACTCATTTTTTTTCCCGGAGCCTAGAGAGGCTTTAACCCTCAGGCTAAGTTGTGTATCTTAGATGAGGAAGATATTTGCAAGAACTCACTTTATATTCTGTCACTCCATCATTACTTTTTCCTCTGGGATATAGACGCGCTCACTAAATAAGTTAACTAAATGAATGAGTCAAGTATATTAATATTATTAAGTTTTTAATGTTATTAAGTATATTCACAAACAATATACGACGAAATAAAATGAAGTTTTTCATACGGATTTGAAACTCACATATATTTTCAAGTAGAGCTCTGGACTCACCAAGCAACTGTTTTGACGCATTTTTGTTTCAATAATTTCAATAACATTAAAATCAATGATGGTGCATAAACGCACGTACCAAGCGGCACATTATGATCGCGTTTGGTCATAAAATCGCACCAAGCGACACAACACATTCTAGTTTGATAACTTCCGAGTTTCTCATAATATAGCTGTATACTTCCGAATTTAAAAAGAGTAATAACAGAATATGAATGTAAACTATTTATTACCTATCAATAATAAATAGTTACTGAGCACTAAGACACTTTTTGTGTGATAAAAAATATGTACATCATTATTACTGATTCCCATATATATTCGTTTGCTCATTACCACCCATAACCTTGTACATGTAGGCCATATATAATAATTGTTGATGCAGATTGCTTTGCCTGCAATATACGAACTAGATTACTAGAAACACAACTATTATTGTAATAAAAAACAATAACTAAATACTTCTTGGTTCATAATTTACAATTTCTTTTGTGATATTCTGCTGTACACTTTGATTGCATTTATTGCAGTAATATGGGGTATGGCTTTCGCACTGTTTGTATCTCAGCAAATTGTTACTCTTCATTATGGTAAGACCTAAATTTTCATATCGTTGTTGTGATGTAACACTATTAGAATGTATAAGTGGACTTGATCGTACGACGTTTTTTTATTCTTTTTGTAAGCAACTTGAATTAAGTCTTCTTTGTGACTTCCCCTTCGAGAAAATAACAACAATATTCATGGAAACATTCTACCGATTGGTAATACTTGGAAAATACCACTATTTCTTTCCGATTCTGGTTCGATATTGTGATACATTTTTGTCAAGCCTGTTTATTCGTTGACCCCATGCACCCATATTAGTGTTGTATTTCCTTACAATACTGAGCAACTGAAGGTCTATATGCATAAAAGATATCGTATTCGGTGATTGTCGTTGACAGATTTTCGCTCTTCCATTTTCTACTTTTTGTTCTTCTGCCATTCCATGCTGTAATACTATTGCGTCACTGTCAACGTAATAATTAAAATATATTGGATATCAGGTAAATCATTGTCTTCTCCAGATTCATCATCAAATATCTGGTGATCGTGAAGCGGTGTTATTCAACTTCGAATAAGTAGTTTCGCTTTTACTTGTTTTACCAGATAATTTTCTTGGGAGATTTCTCTATTCTCAGATTTTTCATATTTTTGAAGTTTTTCCATTATTTTCAATATATAGAAGCCCCTCGAAAATTAAATGTAATAAGCTAGATTAAAGGTAAATATCTCACAGACGTATAGGTATATTATTAAAAGTAGATACTTTCATTAAGAACATAATGTATCAGTAAAATAATGCATAACACACCAGAGCCATAATATTTTTTCATGTTGAAACTATATAAATAAATACCAAAATGTGTGGTGTCTAATAAAGTTGGTAAGATTTTAGAATATATGTTTGGTATTATTTAGAAAAATGTACTTTCTTTCCTTCTGAAATGAAAAAAAAGGAAAATGTGGTTATGCACACATGTGGGTGGGAAAACGAACCAAATTATTGACATATGTATAATGCCGCTTGGTGCGAAAATGAACAGTCGAGATTTTTTTTTTTTCAAATACGTGTGAATGAAAACTTACTGCGTCAAGTTCAATATTCACGTTCTAAACACCTTATTAAAACCAAACTTGAGTAAGTACATATAATGTTTTAACTCAATCAGTTGCCTATTGATATGAAAATATATCTATTTCTCTTCGAAGCCCAAATTTGAAGAAAATTGGATAAATTCAATCATTTATTGCGATGGTTGTACATGATACAGAATCTCTGCATTCTGTTTTATTTATTTATTTATTTTATAGCGTGTTTCTTCACCACATTCACTCCTCGGTGTTCTTGCATTGATTTTAAGGGTAGTTATAGTACATCAATAGGTTTATTAAGTACTACTTCTTCAATGGAGCAGAGGAGCATCTATTGGAGTTTCAAGTCATCTGGAGAACACCAAGTTGGTCCAAGTAAGAATAGAGCGGGCCGTTCATTTGGCATTTGTCATCTTTAAAAACATTCTTGAGAGTGGGAGGTCCGGGACATACAAAAAGTTGTCTCCGTTGGGTGTAAGAGGGGCACTCAATGAGGATGTGTCTCATGGTTAGGGATACAATCCTTACAGAGGGGCCAATCTTCTCCAGATATTAGGTAGCCGTTAGTGTTGCATTCTGCTTCCAATAGAACATGACAATGTTGTCGTAGTAGGCCCAATCTACAGAGACACACACTGATCGCAACATGTAAACACATATTTTGTGGAGCGAAAACGCACCGAGCTTCTTTTATGGGTAAATTATTATTATAAGAAATGAATGAGTCAAGAATATTGAATCATATAGAAATCATATATAATATATATGCATGATTTAAATACAGTCTTGATGATTGAGTTAAGGATATTCACATGGCTAGTTTATCACAAATATGTATTTTAAAACCAATAGAGAATAGTAATATTATAATCAGGTACATATCTTTTTATTCCCAAAGTTTGTCCTGCCAATAAATTTGGAGCAAAATGTCACTTGGACTGCGACAGAATACATTCATTGTGGAAAAAAGGCACAACAGGAACCTGTTCAGGCCTTACCTTCTGTTTGCGTGATCCGAAAGGTTGCTCATGCAAACCTGGATTCAAGCCGCCAAGATGCAATACAGGTTTTTCTAATACCATGTTTAAAAGATTGAAAGAGAAGATAACTAACGAAAAACATTATTTGAACCCCGAACCTAACTATATGACGTTAAAGTTGAATCCCCATGAGTTTGAATGATCAGAATTAGGTGATATTCCAATATGATTTTGCTGTGTTTTTCGACTAAATGGTGAATAAATAAAATAAAAATTCAAAACATATCCACTAGGTAATTAGTACCTATCATAAATAAAATTTTGAAATCTCTTAACTATGGTGGAATCATTGACCTAATTTGTAACTAACTGTAATTTGAACTAAGCGTAGTGATACCTATTTAATTTATAATCAATGTCGTGGAAATTCTGATAGTTAACAAGACAAAGGTATTATGTTTACACCTATCACAGTAAAGTAAACCATCAACTTCATTTGAAACGTCAATGCCAAATGTAATTAGGGGTTACCGGAAAACTCCCTGGCGGAAAACTTCCAGTGAGATAACTCCCAGTTTGGGAAATTCCCAGTGGGAAAACTCCCAGTGATTTTTTTTATTAATTAATGATATGCATTACAATTTTTAGTTTCAGTAAAACTAACCAAATAAAATACTTTTATAATAATATGCATTTAAATATGAAGCTAAAACAAAACCTACCAAACAAAATATTATTACAATATAATATTTGAGTCAAATTTATTTAGGGGTTCATTTATCCTTGTGTTACTGCTGTCTAAAATATTTTAAATTATGGAAATATGTTTGAAATAGGCTCCAAATAATCAAAGCAATCAACTTTGTATTTTGCTTATAATATATGGAGCAATTACTAGTAAAACGTGAATACTTATAGCAATTTTAAATAAAAAAAGATTCCATGAAATACCTTAAATTATGAAAATGCTTGTATCTTGAAAATATCTTCCAAATGAACAAAGCTTTTTCAAACATACAAACAGTTTCGCAATTTAAATATTATAGACAGCATTAGCCCGATGATAAATCAACTCATATGTAATTTTATAAAGAACTTTGATTTAATTGTTGTGTTTTTATAGTGTTGTTTATCGTATATTTTGCTTAAGCAACAAATTCCAATGCATATCAACAATTAGTGAAAAAAGTCAATGGGAGTATTCCACACTCGGACTTTTCTCACTGGGAATTCTCCACAATGGGAGTTTTCTCACAGGGAGTTTTTCGCCTGGGAGTTTCTCACTGAGAGTTTTTGTAGAACTGTAATTAGGTACTCATTGCAACCTCAGTGTAGTGAATCATTTATTGCATTCTGGCTCAATTAAACGTTGGGATCAATAACGTCAAAAATTGAGTCATCAATGGATAGTAGAAGTTATTTTAATTATATGTAGGACGTAGGTATCAAATATATTATTGAAAAAATTCAAACAGCTATCTTCATTATTAAATTGCGTAGGAGATGCAATAATGAAGAAAAATGGATTTTTATTTTTGATGATTGTTTAATACAACTGTCAGTTCGCAACAATTGTCATAAAACTTATTTAGTTAATTAAATCCGCTTGAAAATCAGTTTAATAGTAGTTCTCAAAAACTTAGAAATTAATTTTGATGATATATTAAACTTTGTTTGCATAGTCTGGTGGTTAAAATGATTACCTTCTTCAGAATATAATTTGTTGTTTACATACTTTATTAATTAGAAATAATGAACTTGAGAGTGAGTGGCACTTTCCAGTTCAGCTTATTTATCCAAACATATTACATATTGCCATTAATATGAAAGCTGTTACGCATTGGTTAAATCAATCTTTAACAATAATTATTTGACTATAAGTTTATGCAACACAAAAGCCTAATAGTAGTTAGTTCGGTGCCTGGAAAATTGACAGGCGGAAAACTGCGAGGCAATATAACTGCCGACGCGAAAACTGCCAGGCAGAAAACTGTTAGTCACTTATTGGCAATATATGTGTTTTTTGACTTTTCTCAAATATCATTTAGTTATAAACTCATTCTAAGAACATTTTAATTTATAAAAAAAACGATGTTAGCTCTTCGTTAAGGGGTTATGGAGACAGTAGGAGGATCATAACAGTAATAACAATATAGATATTGGATTGGAAAATTCAGTCTCGGAATTTTCGGTCTAAGAATGAATGGAGATTGTTTTGAAACTCTCAACAAAAATGGCCTTTATGTAGTTAGTTGTATCCTTTACTTTTTGTACTGCACAATTCATGATTGATTAATTACCTGTCTGGGGGGTTTGGGGGACGTCTAACTGATAAATTTTATTTATACTTCAGACCGTTAGAACAGAGGCAAGAAAGTGACTGGCAATTTTCCGCCCCGCCTGGCAGTTTACGTGTACCTTCAAATGCACAAAGTTTATTCGTTTATGCATAGCCAATTTGAAATTATTTTTATCTCGAAAAATTATATTTTTCCATTGTATGCATGTCAAAAAAGTTAATTGAATATTTAAAAAGACAACGTTTACGTAACATAAAAGCATGCATTTATAGGTATATATAGCCTCAAGTAGGTCCTCAATATGCAAAATCATGACTATATTTTAATCTAATATCATATTATAACAGAATGTGATACTGGGAGTTACGGAATTGACTGTCTTAGCAAATGTGATTTTTGCTATGGTGGCACCTGTGATCGTTATGGCAGGTGTGATCAGGGATGCAAGAATGAAAACCTCTGTAATGAAGGTAAATAAAGATGTTATTATATGTTTTCATATATTTTTGACAGTACAGATTACAATAAAAAGCTGATTTTATTTCATTCACTCAACCTTATAATTATTGTGGCATTACATGTCACTCCTCAGGCGTGTAAATTTACTCCGGTAATAATTTCTCTCTTTAAAATGTCAGAAAAAGCACCTCTGAATTTACCGAGATTTAGAAAGCCTCCCCTCATCACTGACTGTGACGTCAGAGGCTGTGCTGTCACTTTCTCCGAATGGGATTCAGATTATGACGATGGCGAGCTGACAGGCACAGACGGGGAACTAAGGTGAGAAAAACTGTAAAAGTATTTTAAAGAGTACTGAAAGAGTAAAACAAGAGATCATAGTCATCTTGAATAAAAGAAAACAGTATGGAAATTATTAATTATAACATTTAATACAGATCGAACTTCAATTTAGAGAAAACTTTATTGTAACTATTAACCATTCATATTCTTATGTTGTTCATGTTTCTATTTTCTTTCCACAGTCAAAATAATTTAAAAAATTGTATTCAGGTACGAAATATCGATTGAAAGTCATTACTACCTCAGTGCAAATGCATATATTCTTACCTACCCTGGAGAACGAAGAGGTTTGTAGACAAATTATCTTAATAGACAGTAGCGTTATAATGCAAATGGTAGTTAATATAACAATATAATAATGTTCAATTAATTTCTTCTCACAGAGTTCAGTTATAATTTCTACAGAGGAATCAGTTACAACATCAAACTGAATATTTTGACTAACAGAGGAAAAACAACTGAAGAATTTAACATGAGAATACAGAGCCATCATTTAACATTGCCTCCTTCTCTGGGTAACTAATCAATTTAGTTGTATTTATTAAAATCTGATTTAAAATCAGAAGTTACATAAAATGAACATAAGTTAGTATATTAAATTGTGCTATCATCATCCTATTGCATTGCTATATTCATATAAAATAGACTCTTGTATAAACACAATGAATAGATATATTTGTAAAATTGGTCTTATCACAAACCAATAATGATTCAAAACATATAAATGTACTTCCAATGCATATTGCAAACATTAATATTTTTTTACATATGATACTTCAATTGTCCCTATTAGTATAGAGCAGAAATTGGCTTAATGCTTCAAAGTTTAATGTTTATCAATTAAAACAAAGTAAGTATTTTGAATAGAGTATTGTTTTTTAACTTTTAGATATTATTTAGATTGATTAGAAGGATTTTACGAATAAACAAATGTGAATCCTGATGAACTACCATTCCATTGAAATATATTAACTATAGAATAGAACGTGGTTCTTACCGAGAAAAGAGACTCTCTGGATTCTCTTTTTCTTGTGTTTCAATCATGTTTTTTTAGTCCAAGGTAACGATATATGCACAAGAACCTTCAGACAATCGGGCAATACCTTCAACATCACGTAAGTACAGTATCAACTTAGAGAAAATTACAATTTGAATGAATTCTGTTTGCCACAGTGTACAGAATGAACAAAGTAGTAAATATGGAGGTGATTTATTTTTGTGGCGACATCATTTACCCATGTATGCATTATTGTAATATCTTAATTTGGGTAATTAAAGTGTGTTGAGCTCATCAAACTTATTAGTTATTTTCATTGGGTGAAACAGATAATAAATCTATTGAATATTGAAACTAATGATCTCTTAATTGTAATTTATGTTTGTTGGTTTGATGACTCCAAATGAATTAAACAGGTCTTGGACATTTCGTCCACGGGCATCTCGTCCACGGGCGTCCACGGACATTTCGTCCACGGGCATCTTTTCCACGTACATTTCGTCCACGGACAATTCGTCCACGAATTGCTTTATTCTGTATTTTACAGTGCATATGGGATATATATCATTTTATTTTTTATTATTACATTAATAGCCAGGTATAAATATATATAATAATATTATAGTGATTTAAGACGAAACATTTCATATGAACACATAAAAAATGTTTATCTATCGATTACACTTATGAAATTAGATATGATAAACGTGTTGACTGTATCATTAAATTATTTACCTCCTATAATATTTTGCATTAATTAATGAGTTATGAGTGTCTTAAATGAGGAACTGAAATAACAGGGTAATAACAAGACTAAAAGAGGAAACGTAAGAAAAAGAATAAAATTATTACAATAGGGGGAAATACTTATTATTTCGTATGCTTTTATTATGAGTCCGAAATATAGAACAGCCCGAAAACATGGACGTGTTTACATTTATATAATTGAATGTAACACTAAAAAAGTACCAATATCTAGCTATTAATTTAATATCACATTTAATTATCTATCAATTTTTTAGTTGTATATTATACATGTATGTATTTTATGTAGTCACTGTTGAAAAAAACTCTGTCATGAAAATCTAATTTCTGAACCAATATTGCTTCTAATAAGCTGATCTGAGTACTAATGTTGATGTTTATGGTACTTTTTGTTGAAATATACCGCAAATAATTATTGTAGTTATTGTAAATATAGAAAAAATGTTTCTGTTTTTTATCTTTATGTACTATAATATCTACGATATACAGTATGGGCCACAAAAATGTTTCCGCTTTTTCAAATACTTGTAAATCGTTAGCCAATGGACGAAAAACCTGTATCTTGATCTCTTTTTTTCTGCCTCTTATTGTACTATTAATAAGTAAAAACAATTTTGAACTGATGGACATAGTTTAAAAACAGGTAAGCAAAGAGTGAGGGTGATTATTTTTTGCATTGCGCGAAGGTTATTCTTAGAGTTAACTCTGTGATTTTACTCATTAAAAGGCAGTGAATAAAAGAAAAAAAATATAATGGTAGACATTTTAATACAGGGTGTTTACACTTCTTCTTTGGAAACTATTTGGAAATTGAACAACTTCGGTGACATCGAAGTTTTCACTATGAATATTCATTCCTCGCCTGTTCTTTGCATGGTTAAGGCCCGCTTCACACTTTCATTCTTAACAGCGCGAAAAAAATCTCTTCTTAAAATATGTTTAACACTTGCGTTTTTTTATCGCTGATGGAAAAATCACATTTAATTTTTACTTCAACGATGAAAAAGCTCATGAGTGAAAACATTTTAGGAAGAGCTTTTTTCCGCGCTGTTAAGAATGAAAGTGTGAAGCGGGCCTTAGCCATGCAATGAACAAACGAAGAACGAAATTCTGAGTGAAAACTTCGATGAGATCTAAATGTCACTGAAGTTGTTCAATTTCCAAATAGTTTCTAAGGAAGAAGTGTGAGCACCCTGTATTAAAATGTCTACGATTATAATTTTTTCCATATATTTATTCACTGCCTTTTAATAAGTAAAATCACAGAGTTAGCTCTAAGAATAACTTTCGCGCAATGCCAAAAATAATCACTCTCACTCTTTGCTTACCTGTTCTTAAACTATGTCCATCAGTTCAAAATTGTTTTTACTTGTTAATACATCGTACAATAAGAGGCGGAGAAAAAGAGAACAAGATACTGTTTTTTCGTCCATTGGTTAACGATTTACAAATATTTGAAAACGCAGAAATTTTTTTGTGGCCCATACTGTATGTCTCGCTATTATAACAGCTTTTATAAGTCCGAGGTACAATAAAAGCGAGGCCTACATGTAATCATTGAATAAAGTATTCAGTTTATTATTTTCCTGTTGATGGCCAGTAAGACCAGGAGAATTAAGGCAAAGACCATAAATATAGGGCCTTTCTACTTTTATATTGAAGAATATTATAAATAATGTATAATAAACAATAGATAGATTACACATTATAATAATTTATAATACAAAATAAAGCATTTCGTGTATGAAATGTCCGTGAATGAAATGTCCGTGCACGGAATAAAACACATCGATTGGTACTATACTTTGTCTGTAGACAATCAAGTTTACTAATACGAATATCCTACTTTTAACTCTATCAAATTTATCTTAGATTTTATTTAAATTAGTAATTTCTAAGAAAAAAAATAATCTGAAGATTAGATAATGAATAACTCAGCTCTGGTGATATTTGTTTTAAATACATTATACTTTTCAAGGTGACAGTTTTCCATTATATTCATTTCCAGCTGTCCAGAAAGATGCATTAGTTGGCCATTTAAAAACTACGAGGTTGTTTGGGGCACATCAGTGTATCACCCGGTGAGATTTCAAACTATCATACCTGCAAATTACTGAAATTGTATCATTATTTAGATCAAAATAGATTATCTCTGAAGTAATTAGTTTTGAGATTATCTATTTAATTTCAGGATTCCTCAATCTGCCTCTCTGCTCTTCATGCTGGAGTAGCACGCATTGGTGCCGCAACTCCTTTAACTTTCAACAAGACTGAAACCAAAGAAAAGTTTAAAGGAACCATTTTTAACAGAGTACTCTCTATTGACAAGTAAATCTGTTACTTTATGATGATTTTTCAATGAAAAAAAATAATGGTGAAATCTTACATTTTGAAAACTTAAGACCTATATATTAGATGGGGCATATACTAAAGCCCACACGACAAAATCCCTAGCGACAAAAGCCCATACGACAAAAGCCCACACCGACAAAAGCCCCTGCAATATAAATAATCTATATATGTAAAGTTGGACGAATATTAATTTAACAGTTTTCTTTCTACGGAATCATTGTAAATTTGTATTATGCATCAAATTAGGGCGCTTCTATCGCAGAACTTAATTTTAAAACACTTTAATTTATGGACTAAAATTTTAGTATATACTACTGGAACATTTAGTCAGACGTCAGGTAACCAGCAGACGTCTTGTTCAGTTGTCATGTAAGATTACTGATCGAAAGGTCATACATCAGCTTCTGTAGACTTTGCTAGCTATAGTCCTAGATTCTATAGCCAAGTTCTTCGTAATTACTTTATTTGGCTACAATTATGTATGCCCCTCATACATGTGTAATTAGTCAATTAGTATGGTTGTTGATGTCCTGAATACAGATATTATTATAATTTTTCATCAAACTGTGGAGCAATAGTTAGCATATAACTGTAAAATAACCGAAATGTTTTGTAGTTCCTTATTTGTATATTGTATTTAACTTGTTCCAGGAAAGCAACGACAACCTACAATTTATTTATATTTAATCGCAGATTCCATAGTCTAGTGTTTTACAAATTTACAATGATTACGCAGAAAGAAAACTGTTAAAATATTATTCGTCCAACTTTACATATATGGATTATCTATATTGCAGGAATACTTATTTTATTTTCGTCGGTGTAGGCTTTTGTTGGTGTGGGCTTTTGTCGGTGTGGGCTTTTGTCGGTGTGGGCATTTGTCGGTGTGGGCTTTTGACGCTAGGGATTTTGTCGTGTAGGCTTTTGTCACCCTTTCATATTAGATATATTCGAATTCAGAATGATAACAATATTTTTATTTCAGAGGAACGGACGTAGGATTTTACTTCAAATATGAGAGATTCATTCAGACTGATCGTGAGTTTTGGAATTAAATGATTGCTCTATCATACATATTTACTGTATCCATTATAAGCATTAATATTACAAATAATTTTAATATTTTCAGCCCAAAATATTTCAAGGTGACCGGTATATTCCACTCCGGTATATTCCACCTTAGGTATATTCCACCCTACTTTACGGGTTAGGTTTGTTTAGTTATTAATATTAGTCAATTATTAATATTTTATGTAATACTAAGTAATTTGCAATTTCACTGTATCAAATTATATCTTTTGCTGGCTAATCACAAGCTATAAATTTTTCACTACAGATGTGACAAAACAGCAGAAAGAAAAGTTGTGTGAACGCATTTATCAGTTGAGGTATTTAGATTTTCAATCACAATCTGATTTTCTTCCCTATCGCCAACACAACAGCAATATTAATTGTAAGATAATGTTATGTAGTATTTATTGTTATATTCATTTCATTTTGAATATGGTATTTTAACTTCTTGTAAAAGTGTTGGTTTTTGACCGAAGGCTTTTTACATGTTTTTTTTTTTTTTTGATGGGGTTGGGGAATTATAGCACAGGGTTTTAAGACTGGGTGATTATAGCCTTTTTTACATTGAGAGATTTTTATCGCGGGAATTTGGTCCTAGAATCCAAAACAGCAACTTATAAGCAAAGAGCGAAGACATTCAATGGGTTGTCTCTGCCAGTCGACCCTTTCCATACCTCATCCAACCAATGTTGTAAGAGCACATATGCAGTTTCATGTTAAAAAAGAATTAATATTAACTTTTCAACACGTAAACTTTGAAATAAACTACCATATTAAGAATATTTGTAATTCTATTAGGATAAAATTTCAATTGACTTGAGCTACCTCTAAATATTGACCAAATGTCTCAGAATATCGTCTGAGTTATTTTGTCATAGGTACAAATTATTTAACAAATGACCATCTAAAAATAAAATATTTGAGTTTTTATTGTCACCCAAATTACCATTGTCATAGGGGTGGAATTTACCGAGGTGGAATATACCTAGAACCATATTTCAAATGAATATTTTATTTTATGGTAATTGTACCACAAAACCAATAATACACTTGTAGATGACTGTAACAATTCAATGTATTTAAAGAGAGAAATATATCAAAAGATTATTTGAAAAAAATAAATAGATAATAAAAACATAGCTTTTCGATCAAGTAAGTTCTCAGAAATTATTTCAAATAGAATTACTAGAATGGGCACTCGTAGAGTGCTCTGTGCACTCGTAGAGTGCTCTGTGCACTGTGCACACTGCATATCAAATAAAATGGTTCTAGGATTATGACCAATCGTCCCACCAAATTTCAAGCAATTTAGTTGAATACCTTTTGAGTTCTGCATCATAACATGATTACAAATTAATATTAAAAAAAACTATGTATTATCTTCTTTATTTATTGTTATTTTCAGAAATAGAATAAAATAATAAATAAAATAGAAATATTTCATGTACTCATTATCATGAATATTCCTGGTCACCAATAGCCATTATCCTTTGTTTTCCCAGGTAACATTGAACCTTCCCAGAAGATTCCAGGAACGTTCCATTGGAACGTTCCCTGAATGTTCCACTGGAATGTCCCCTGAATGTTCCTTTTCTGACACATTCCAGGAATATTCCAATGGAATCTTCAAGAATATTCCCTTTGGAACATTCCCTGAAGACTCCATTGGGACATTCCCCGAAGACTCCATTGGGACATTCCCCGAAGACTCCATTGGAACATTCCTTGAAGACTCCATTGGAACATTCCCTGAAGACTCCATTGGAACATTCCCTGAAGACTCCATTGGAACATTCCCTGAAGACTCCATTGGAACATTCCCTGAAGACTCCATTGGAACATTCCCTGAAGACTCCATTGGAACATTCCCTGATGACTCCATTGGAACATTCCCTGAAGACTCCATTGGAACATTCCCTGAAGACTCCATTGGAACATTCCCTGAATACTCCATTGGAACATACCCTGAAGACTCCATTGGAACATTCCCTGAATACTCCATTGGAACATTCCATGAAGACTTCATTGGAACATTCCATGAAGACTCCATTGGAAAATTACTTGAAGACTCCATTGGAACATTCCATGAAGACTCCATTGGAACATTACTTGAAGACTCCTTTGGAACAACTTCTGAAGACTCCATTGGAACATTCTCTGAAAACTCCTTTGGAACATTGTCAGAAGAATCCTATGGAACACTTTCAGAAGACTAAATTAGAACTGTGAATTTATAGTGGGAATGTTAAATGTCACCTGGGTCAAGATGGTAGTAATCTACTATATAAGCTATAGTGAGTCAAGATTTGCTGCGGAATCAATGGTAATATATTTTTACTACTATCTAATGGTTTTACAGTATACTCTCGCATCCTATTTTCAATGACTTTTTCCATCAAGAAAATAGAAAGAAGACATCATGGAAGAGGGTGGAAGTAAAACTAAGCTCTATGCACTAGGTCGACTACTCTGATATCACAGGTAACAGTGTCGACAAAGCGCACTCTGGCAATATTGCAGAAACCAAAATGAAAATGAACTCAAGGAACTATAGGGAGAAATGACAGACGGTAAAAATAGAGGAATAACAGTTTATAGTAAATAATTACCTAAAAAATAGAAAACATGATAATTGAAAATGTAAGCAATAGATTTATTGAAAAACAAATATAGTGCTATTTTTGGATAAAAACTAACTATTCAAATGGATGCTTCATCTATAGTTTAATTAATATAGATTATAGGGAAATGATTAGCAAGTAAGAGGATATTTTATTCAGGTACCTGACACGTATAGCTGCTCAAATTCCATTACCCTGAAGGCTATAAAAAACGTTTAAAAAATCTATTAAAATACTTGAACAAAAAATCTATATAACTAGCTACAAAACTTAATATTTATCTATAACATTCTATCTAATAAAAAAAAAAAAAATCTTTATTTACAAACGTTCTATAGCTGCAAGATTAGGATCAGTAGTCTCAAAATTAGGATCTGTAGTCTCAAAATTAGGATCAGTAGTCTCAAGGCTAGGATCAGTTGTCTCAAGGATAGGATCAGTTGTCTCAAGGCTAGGATCAGTTGTCTCAAGGCTAGGATCAGTTGTCTCAAGGCAAGGATCAGTTGTCTCAAGGCTAGGATCAGTTGTCTCAAGGCTAGGATCAGTTGTCTCAAGGCTAGGATCAGTTGTCTCAAGGCTAGGATCAGTTGTCTCAAGGCTAGGATCAGTTGTCTCAAGGCTAGGATCAGTTGTCTCAAGGCTAGGATCAGTTGTCTCAAGGCTAGGATCAGTTGTCTCAAGGCTAGGATCAGTTGTCTCAAGGCTAGGATCAGTTGTCTCAAGGCTAGGATCAGTTGTCTCAAGGCTAGGATCAGTTGTCTCAAGGCTAGGATCAGTTGTCTCAAGGCTAGGATCAGTTGTCTCAAGGCTAGGATCAGTTGTCTCAAGATTAGGGTCAGTTGTCTCAAGATTAGGGTCAGTTGTCTCAAGATTAGGGTCAGTTGTCTCAAGATTAGGGTCAGTTGTCTGAAGATTAGGGTCAGTTGTCTGAAGATTAGGGTCAGTTGTCTGAAGATTAGGGTCAGTTGTCTGAAGATTAGGGTCAGTTGTCTGAAGATTAGGGTCAGTTGTCTGAAGATTAGGGTCAGTTGTCTGAAGATTAGGGTCAGTTGTCTGAAGATTAGGGTCAGTTGTCTGAAGATTAGGGTCAGTTGTCTCAAGATTAGGGTCAGTTGTCTCAAGATTAGGGTCAGTTGTCTGAAGATTAGGGTCAGTTGTCTGAAGATTAGGGTCAGTTGTCTCAAGATTAGGGTCAGTTGTCTCAAGATTAGGGTCAGTTGTCTCAAGATTAGGGTCAGTTGTCTCAAGATTAGGGTCAGTTGTCTCAAGATTAGGGTCAGTTGTCTCAAGATTAGGGTCAGTTGTCTCAAGATTAGGGCAAGTTGTCTCAAGATTAGGGCAAGTTGTCTCAAGACTAGGGCAAGTTGTCTCAAGATTAGGGCAAGTTGTCTCAAGATTAGGGCAAGTTGTCTCAAGATTAGGGCAAGTTGTCTCAAGATTAGGGCAAGTTGTCTCAAGATTAGGGCAAGTTGTCTGAAGATTAGGGCAAGTTGTCTCAAGATTAGGGCAAGTTGTCTCAAGATTAGGGCAAGTTGTCTCAAGATTAGGGCAAGTTGTCTCAAGATTAGGGCAAGTTGTCTCAAGATTAGGGCAAGTTGTCTCAAGATTAGGGCAAGTTGTCTCAAGATTAGGGCAAGTTGTCTCAAGATTAGGGCAAGTTGTCTCTAGATTAGGGCAAGTTGTCTCTAGATTAGGGCAAGTTGTCTCTAGATTAGGGCAAGTTGTCTCTAGATTAGGGCAAGTTGTCTCTAGATTAGGGCAAGTTGTCTCTAGATTAGGGCAAGTTGACAATGCTCATGGATACAGAAAAGCTACATCGTGAATACTGTCACTTACCAAGGTATATGACGATAAAGGACAAAATTGTCTCCAAATAAAGCCTATACGATCCTGTCTACCTAACACAAAATCTCTAAGACCTCGTAGTTGAAGATCATATCTCTAGCATTATCCTCTAAAACTGCAAGTAGCGTTAATAAAATTATAAACTTGGTAAAAGTAAAAAAGGACAATCCATAATGAAAATTACAACACGAAAAAACCCAAGAGACGCTACTCTCATTCTCTTCCATTAGCCATATACAGCTTCAGGATAGATCCCCGCCTGGCTTATTAAACAAATTGTAAATAGTCATAATTTGAGGTTCACTATTTAGGGTCAGTTACGAATTATCGATATTTCCACATTCTCGATCATAGAAGTAAAAATAATAAAATTGAACGTTTTAGATTGGTGACCAATAAAAATAACGTATAGAAAAGTTATATTAAATATATTCGTTTTATAGGTAGTATAATCGAAAATGTGGAACTGTGCATCAATTTGTAACTTACCCAGCATAGCTGAGTAAATAGTCTCATCAAATACTGAACATGAGACACCAGATTTAACGAATAGAGGGGAAACCTTAGGAAGGGAATAACTTCATTCATTCTTCTCGTCCATTTTTCTGTTCCTCGCACCCACAGTCCGACCACAGAGTAGATCTCTGAAGTTGTACAGCCATTCTCCCATAAGATGTCCGTCTCAAAGTATCTGTAATTGAAAATGGCTTAGCTATTATTCTGCAAAAATTAAAGTGATGTAGCAGCTGCAAATAAATAGAATTGGATATAATTAAAATAAATAAGAATAGAATAGACTTTAACCCTATTAGTAGTTAAAAAGAGCACTAATGCTCTGAAATTAAAATAAAGTATGTATCCATAGATTATTGCATGCAGGATGCATATTAGAAGTAGCATTCGAAAGTTTGGCCTCATTCAAGAACCAATGAATAATTAATTGGTGTCTAAAAATATTACTAAATTATCTGGAAGATTGAACTATGATTTCAAAAAAAAAAAAAAAAAATTTTTAGATATTGCTAATCAACTAGATATTATTAATGAATTATTCATAAGAATATAATTGCTACAATACTCACCTAGCTTTTTCGATCATGATTGTCCAAAAAATAATAAGATTTCGTATTTTCTGTAGTAGCTACTGTGACATGCTTCCTTATTTCTTTTTTGATTTACATCAGTGAAGAGAACCCATTGCTATGAAGTATGAACATCGTTATTCGTCATTTAAGAGTAGAAGAGCTGGAACTGTAAGAGAGGGGTATACAATGAGATTACAATTGCATGAGCTGTATTGGCTATTATGATTTAAGCTAGTTATTATCCCGTTATGAATAACGGGTTTTTAATGGAAAACGGAATAGTTTTGTAAAATTTTAAGTTTCCGGAAAATTTGAGTTTTTGGAAGAATTTTATAAGAATTTTGAGTTTATGGAAGAATTCTGAGTTTTTGGAAGAATTTTGAGTTTTTGAAAGAATTGAGGTTTTGGATGAGTTTCTTGAGAGAAAATTTGATCTTCGGACAAGTTTGAGTTTTCGAAAAATTTAATGTTTTCGAAAAATTTAATGTTTTCGGAAAATTCAATGTTTTCGGAAAATTCAATGTTTTCGGAAAATTCAATGTTTTCGGAAAATTCAATGTTTTCGGAAAATTTAATGTTTTGGAAAATTTAATGTTTTGGAAAATTTAATGTTTTCGGAAAATTTGATGTTTTCGGAAAATTTGATGTTTTCGGAAAATTTAATGCTTTTGGAAAATTTAATGCTTTTGGAAAATTTAATGCTTTTGGAAAATTTAATGTTTTCGGAAAATTTAATGTTTTCGGAAAATTTAATGTTTTCGGAAAATTCAATGTTTTCGGAAAATTTAATGTTTTGGAAAATTTAATGTTTTCGGAAAATTTAATGTTTTCGGAAAATTTAATGCTTTTGGAAAATTTAATGCTTTTGGAAAATTTAATGCTTTTGGAAAATTTAATGTTTTCGGAAAATTAAATGTTTACGGAAAATTAAATGTTTTCGGAAAATTAAATGTTTTAGGAAAATTAAATGTTTTAGGAAAATTAAATGTTTTAGGAAAATTTAATGTTTTAGGAAAATTAAATGTTTTCGGAAAATTTAATGTTTTCGGAGAATTTAATGTTTTCGGAAAATTTTCTAGTTTTCGGAAAATTTGGTAGTTTTCGAAAAATTTGGTAGTTATCGGAAAATTTGGTAGTTATCGGAAAATTTGGTAGTTATCGGAAAATTTGGTAGTTATCGGAAAATTTGGTAGTTATCGGAAAATTTGGTAGTTATCGGAAAATTTGGTAGTTATATGAAAATTTGGTAGTTCTCGGAAAATTTCGGAGTATTTGGAAAATTTTGGAGTATTTGGAAGATATCTAGTATAAGAAAACTGAGTTTTATAAAAAAATTCTTGAGCATGATGTATTTATAAAAACACATTGCTCTTTATTATGGGGAGGGATAATATTAACAATAGCTATAAATTATAATATATACATTTCAATTCAAATCATGACTCATGCATTACCAGAAATAGAGTTATCAAAAAGTTGCCCTGAAGTGAGTCAATTCGATCACAGTTATACCTATCAGCAGGTCATTTTTCTAGGTACTCACTATATCACCTCATTAATTATTACTTTTATTTTACCTATCAGTTGACAGTAGAAAAAGCTATTGGCAAGACTGATGACTTTATAATTTATAGGCATGAATAATGATGAATTGTCATAGCTAACTTGATATTAGGGCAAATTACGAATTATCGGTCAGTTCCACATCTTCGGTCATAGACTCAGAAGAGAAAACGATTTAGGTACATGGGTAGTACCTAACAAGAATTAATTAGCCTAATGTTTAAATAATTTATATCCATGATATGACACCGTTACCATCCATAATACATTAATAAATACAAGAATTCAATAATAATTAATAGGTACCTAGGGTAGGTAAGTTTCGAATAATCTGACAGTTTCACAATCACATTATTGGTCATATAAGAAAAAATATATAAAAATTATTACTTTTATTGGTATCCATGATACCTTAACATGGATACCAATAAAAATAAATTTCCGATTAGGTATATAGTTTTTTCTTATATGACTGAACATGTGAAACCGACCGACAAAGCGTAACTTACCCTACCTATAGTCTAGAGATAGGTAGCTCCTATTATAGTTTTTCATATGATCGAAGATATGGAACTGACCGATAATTCGTAACTAGCCCTAGTACAAAGGTAACTAAGCATACCTTAACAATAATAAAGATAAGCCAATATAACTGTAAGAGAGTAAAATTAATAACATATCTACTCATAGGTACGTAACAAGGTAGGTACTATTGCAACATGTATTCATTTTTTCATTGTTTATTAAGATACTAGATTGCTCGATATCAAGTGCCTACGGACCTAATTTAGTAAAACGATATAGGAATTTGATTAAACTACCTATTTAATTTTATGATACCTAAGTAGTTATACCTATACTTACAGTTAATGATATCAGAGTAGCTCTGTCACAATAGCCAATAAGAATCATCTCTTTGTAGTTTGGTGGTAGCCTGTGTAAATAGTATAATATTCACTAGCTACTGCTGCAATATGGCTAACTTCCGATTGGGTAGCAGGAAGCCATCTAGCGGACAACTGCTGTTCAATATGGCGGAGACACTTATTTCACGGGCACGTTTTTGAAAGTAAAATCTTTACCATTCTACCTATTTTCAATAGCGTTGAATGTAGCTACTATAATTCTCCAAGTTGAATTGAAAATAATTGTTTTTTCAATAGTATTTGTTCCATATTTGACGAAAGGAGCAAACAATTTCGATTCATTAATTGCACAACAATTCGCTCAACCACTCGCTGTGAAATGGAAAATAGAACTGATCTAGTTTCAACTGTTCCAGTTGAACTTTTACTTGTCAGAGGCAAATCATGTGCTTAGTGTACGTGACGTCATCAAGGCAGTACTATTAAATAGAAAATTAGAGACTTATGTGATTAAATAATAAACTAAATTTATTATTGCATTCATATATTGACCACAGATTAAAATTATTATGATTTGACGCATTTTAGTTACTTTAAATTTGACTTTCGAGTGTTGCTGTGATGACGTCACGCACACTGCAAAACTCAACGAATATCAGAAATGGCTTAGCCTCGCACGGGGTTTAAATATAATTCACAAGATATAAAAAGATGATTTAAACTTTAAGAAATTGATTATCTCATATCGAAAGTTTTTAATATATGATTATAACCATTAACATTACACCAGAATAATTTTAATAAATCCTCCTTAATTGTTTTATATATTCATATTCAGTGGATTTTTTTTTTATATATTTGAATTCAGTTGTCAACACCCCTTGCAAGTCTAGGTAGCAATAATATTGATTAATTAGAATTCTGAATTAAAAATCCTTGGGAATATTCAAGAAATATTCCCTGAACATAATATTTTCAAACTATCTGCTATAATTTAATGGAATGTTGTGGGAACACTCTTGGATTATCGGATAACACTTTATATATTACAAATATTATAAATATTACAAATATTACAATATTACAAATATTACGAATATTACAAATATTACAAATATTCTTATAATTACAAATAATACTTGCAAAGTATTAAAGAAAAAACCTCTAAACATAACTATATGCATACAATATTCTACAATATAATGGAATGTAGAACATTCCTGGATTATCGGTAAAACTTAAAATAATTCTATTGTTTTACCGATAATTCAGGAATGTTCCCTGAACATTCCATTTAATTATAAAAGATCGTATGAATATGCTAATATCGAGGGAATATTCCTTTTGTACTCAAATGATATACTAAAATGTTAGAATTATTTAAAGTATCTTCTGATAATCCAGGAATATTCCTTGAAGATTCCATTTACTAGTAGAATATTGTTTGCATCTATACTTATGTTATGGAAATTCTCCTCAAGAAATCCATTTATTTAGTTTAATCATTTAAAGTATTCTCCGATAATCCACGAATATTCCCTAAAAATTCCACTTAATTGTAGAATATAGAATAAATAAACTTATATTCAGGGAATATTCCTTGAATACTCAATTGAAATTGTTGATTGTTAGAATTATTTAAAGTATTTTCCTATAATCCAGGAATGTTCCTTAGACATTCCATTATATTGTAGATTATTGTATGCTTCTAGTTATGTTCAGGGAATATTCCTTTAATACTCCCAGGGAAGAGTTTAATGTTTAGAATTCAGTTTTTCCAATAATCCAGGAATGTTCCCTGAATAATCCATTAAATTGTAGAAGATAGTTCGAAAATCATATGTTCAGGAAATTCTCTTTGAATATTCCCAAGGAAGAGATGAATGTTTAGAATTATTTTCACTTTTTCCAATAATCCAGGAATGTTCCCTAAATATTCCATTAAATTGTAGAAAATAGTTTGAAAATCTTATGTTCTTGGAATATTCCTTGAATACTCCCAAGGAAGAGAAGAATGTTTAAAATTATTTAAAGTATTATCCGATAATCCAGGGATGTTCCCTAAACATTCCATTAAATTGTAGAAATAGGTTGAAAATCTTATGTTCAGGGAATATTCCTCGAATACTCCCGAGGAAGAGATGGGTGTTTAGAATTATTTAAAGTATTATCCGATAATCCAGGAATGTTCCCTAAATATTCCATTAAATTGTAGAAGATAGTTCGAAAATCTTATGTTCAGGGAATATTCCTCGAATACTCCCAAGGAAGAGATGAATGTTTAGAATTATTTTCAGTTTTTTCTGATAATCAAGGAATGTTCCCTAAATATTCCATTAAATTGTAGAAGATAGTTCGAAAACCATTTGTTTCAGGGAATATTCCTTGAATACTCCTATGGAAGAGATGAATGATTAGAATTATTTAAAGTATTATCCGATAATCCAGGAATGTTCCCTAAATATTCCATTAAATTGTAGAAGATAGTTTGAAAATCTTACGTTCAGGGAATATTCCTTGAATACTCCCAAGGAAGATATGGATGTTTAGAATTATTTTCAGTTTTTCCAATAATCCAGGAATGTTCCCTAAACTTTCCATTAAATTGTAAAATATAGTTCGAAAATCTTATATTCGGGGAATATTCCTTGAATACTCCCAAGGAAGAGATGAATGTTTAGAATTATTTTCAGTTTTTCCAATAATCCAGGAATGTTCCCTAAATATTCCATTAAATTTTAGAAGATAGTTTGAAAATCTAATGTTCAGGGAATATTCCTTGAATACTCCCAGGAAGAGAAGAATATTTAGGATTATTTTAAGTATTATCCGATAATCCAGGAATGTTCCCTAAACATTTCATTAAATTGTAGAAGATAGGTTGAAAATCTTATGTTCAGGTAATATTCCTTGAATACTCCCTAGGAAGAGATGATTGCTTATAATTATTTAAAGTATTATCCGATAATCCAGGAATGTTCCCTAAACATTCCATTAAATTGTAGAAGATAGTTCGAAAATTTCATGTTCAGGGAATATTCCTTGAATACTCCCATGGAAGAGATGAATGTTTAGGATTATCTTCAATTTTTCCAATAATCCAGGAATGTTCCCTAAATATTCCATTAAATTGTAGAAGATAGTATGAATAAACATATGTTCAGGAAATATCCCTCGAATACTCCATTGAAATACTTTATTGATAGAATTATGTAAAGGTTGGTCAATATTCAGGGAATGTTCCCTGAATATTCCATAAAAGATTCGAAAATGGAATAAATTTACTGATGTTCAGCGAGTATTCCCTGAACATTCATAAAAATGAATTTACATGTTATGAATTTAATGAGCTTGAGGGAACATTCCCTGAATATTCAATTGGAATTATATTCCATTCTTATGTTCCAGGAAGATTCCGGGAGCATTAGTATGGAATGTGGGAATATTGGGGAACATTAAATCCGAATGGAACATTCCCGGAATATTCAAATGTTACCTGGGTTATTATCACCTCCCGCCCTAACTAATTACTTTATAATAATTATGAATAAGATTCTATTGAAATAACAGTTAATCAATACTCATATAAGTATGCTGTTACTAAGAATTGGCTGAAAAATCAATATTTTTTCTCATTTTGTTACCTAATCAAAGTAAAGACTGAAAACTAGAAATCTACATATTATTTTGAAGTAAGAAATAAATTACATTTATAAATAAGGAAATTCGACGTACAGTTTTTCTTCACTACTGAGTTCATTCACAGGTGCAGATACCGATGAGTTGGTCATGGTTCATAACAACAATCAGCAGTCAGAGAACACAGACGCTTATGCCGCTTGCTTACCTAACAGCCTGGAAACTTTGAGAAGCTCATCTACAAAGCCAGAAATTACTGAATGGGATTTTAGAAAACTAAAGTATGATGAAAAATTCGAAGACAGTGAACTTGAAAGCATCGAAGGAGCGAGAATCACTCCATCAAGAGGTTATAACAGGCTTAACTGCATTGGATCAAACATTAAAATGGACATCAGAGCTATCTTGGGGAATACTAATGGTAAATATGATACCAATCTATGATATATTTTTTTTGGAGATGTTATGTATTTAATAGTTTCATAATTTATTCCAGTATTTATACTGCATTTTTTTGCTGTTAAATATGGTTTAATTCAACTAATTCTGTGTTATATTCCATTTTAATTAACTTAAACAATGTAAACGATAAAAAGAATTCTGTTCTCACTTGAATAAGATTTATTTTTAGGAAATTAATTAATTAATTAAATTTATATTGATGACAAAATGGGAAAATTTCTAGTTCGTGTCCCTATAATATTTAGGGTCGTGAACTAGGAACCGATCCAAATACCCCTTTCCTAGTTTACGTACCTAATTAATTTAGGGACGCGACCTAGGAAGGTGGTGTTTTAAATTAATTTTTCTTTAATTTAATTACCTTTTATTTCATTAAATAAATTGAACTGAAATATATTAAAAGACTTAAAATTTAGTATATTAACTACATATACAAATAATACCTAAAAGAAATATTTGAAATTTAAATTCAGAAAATTATACGAAAGTCATTATAAGAAAATGATAACTACATATACACAGAAACCTATATTTTTTATCCAGATTTCATTATTTGTTAATAAACAAAATAAATTTGAAAAATTACCAATAAACTGGGGGCTGAAAAGGAAGTTTAGCCCCTTCCTATAGTTCACTTCCCTAAATCAATTAGGGACGTGAACTAGGAAGGGGGGTATTTGGATCGATTCCTAGTCCATGTCCCTAAATGAAAAAGGGACGCGAACTACGTTTTACCAAAATGTGTAAGCCATATATCTATTGTAAGCCATATATCTATTTCTGTAATCATTTACTATATTTTACAGAGCTAATTATTATATTATCTTCCGATTGTAAAATTAGTGTCTATCTTGCACTGTTTTCAATTTAGAACTAACAAACAGTTTGAGAGTTATTCATTTGTTTTGATCGTTTGAAAAGTAGAGGCTAAGTTCATAACATCAAATGGAAACTGGTATAAAAATAAAAGTTTAAAAGAAATAAAAAAATATTTTCAAAGGTTTTCCCAGCATTCACTACGGGGTTAAGATACACATTTAATTTTGTTCAGCAAAGTCTATTAGAACCTCAACTGATAAAACTTAGCAAATGCATAAATTCATTTCCTATGAGATATTCAATATACTATTCATCATGTTAGTTACTGTCTCTAATTTCAGATGAATATGAATACATATTTCCAACTGTCACTTCCAGTTTAGGAGAATTAGTTAACCTCCTGTCGTACTCATCTAACTCCAGAGAACAACAATATGAAATTGTACTTTACGTGTCTCTCTCTGACCAAGGATACTATCAAGAGGCTGATGTCTTTTCTCGAATTATTGTAAGAGGTGAGAATAGCTAGTAGATATAACTCCCTTTATTAAGTTATACATTGACGATAACTGGGAATAAACCTGGAAATGTTCGTTTTTTAATTTAACCCATATATCTCCACATTAGTTTATACAGGAAGAATATGGTTCCCTATATATTTGTTCATCAGGACGTCATTAGAAAATAATTTAAAAAAAATTGAAAACTATTATTATCATTATTATGGGTATAATTTTCATCTGGTGAAAAGATGGGGAACAAGATAGTAGACCAGTGCCCCACTGGACGCTTTATTATAAGGCTAAGATGCCGAATTCATATATTGAGCGTTACTATTCATTTCGATACAAATAACTGATCATTGTTTTAATATTTCCTGGAGTGAATCTCCCCAATAAATTTCTTCTCAATAATATCATTTTAATAATATATTTTAAGTAAAAACTTTTTAATCATTTCTTTTCAGTTGTATCTTTTTAATCATATCTTTTCAGTATTATCTTTTTAATCATTTCTTTTCAGTATTATCATTTTAATTATTTCTTTTCAGTATTATTTTTTTAATCATATCTTTTCAGTGATATCTTTTTATTCATTTATATTCAGTATCATCTCTTTAATCATTTCTTTTCAGTATCATCTCTTTAATCATTTATTTGCAGTATCATCTTTTTAACCATATCTTTTCAGTATTATCTGTTCAATCATATCTTTTCAGTGATATGTATCTTTTAATCATTTCTTTCGTCTTCCTTTTTGTTGACTGAAGTTTCAAACGCAGCGATTTGAATAACTTGAGCAAATATATATCCATTTTATTACTTCTTAGAAATCTCTGTAATTAATCACACAGGGTGCAAGAAGGATCGATCTGGAGCCAATTGCTCAGGCTGGTGTAGAGATTGTCTCAACAAAGGAGAATGCGATTCGGACACTGGAGAATGCGTCTGTTCTTCCGTCACCAGGGGCAAGAACTGTCAAATATGTGAGTTTGATAAACGTAGTCTCTCCTTAATTAATAATCTGAACCATTGTTTATTGAAATTGTTTATTGAAATTCTGTTCACGTTAAAATACAAAATAAAAGTAATACAATTTTAAAATACAAACAGTTTGATTCTTTAAAAGTCTAGTATGACTTGTAGAATCTGAAAATATAAAATTTAACTAAAAATATCATACATTTCTAAAAATATACAATCTACCTAAAAATAGAATACCGATTCAAAAATATAAATCTACCTAAAAATATAAAACCTACCTAAGTTACCGGTCTGCATAAGTCAATATTAAAAGTAACAAATACAAAGTAAAAACATATTAAACAGGACTAGGGTTATAACGGTTAAGACAATATTTTCTATATTTTTTTTTAAAACTGTAGTTGGACATAGGGTTACATAAAAATTCAGGTAAATTGTTAAAAGCTTCGATAGATCTAAAAATAGTAAAATTTCTTTAAAAAAAAATTTCTTAAAAATTTCTTAAAAAAACCATATTTACGATTAACAAATTATGATGCTTTATAGTAGAGAATATACCTCACTTTGAAATTATATTTCTTCAAATCATCTCCCGAACTTTACAAACAACCACCATAAAAAGCACATATATATATATGAAAAATAATTTAAGAAAATCATGATATAGGTTTAAAATTTCTTATGCGAAATAACATTTTTCACCTTAAAGGATATTAATACACTACATAATGAAATCTCTAGTCTAATGATAGGGTTCCTTTAATTTTATTTCAGTAGAATTATATTCTTCAATTAATTTTTTAACTCCTAAAACATAAGTTTAAAATATAAAATCCATATGTTATATAAATAAATTTAGCAGCTATTATAAATAAATTAATAATAAACTTTATTAAACAAAATAATACATTCATATATTATAATTATCAAGCGTATATGAAGTTCTGAATTGAACTTTTCAGTCAAAATAAAATTATAAAAATAAGTGTATACGAGAAGGATCAAATGTTATTACAGATGTTTATAGCAGAGAAATTATTTAGGAGATGTGATGAAACTGTTGAATGTATTGAAAATATAAGAGAAAAATATAGTTACAAAAATAAAATTAAGACAACAGGGTTACGTAGCGTTTTCATTTAATGAATGAGATTTTGACATAAGGTGTAACATGCTCCAAATCTTTGAAGTTGCTCATGTAAATTTTTCAATGGGGATTGGTTCTACAAATTTTTTTTATAGAAGCTAATATGTGTAGGTCGAAATTACCTAGATCGTCTTATGAGATTTTTTTGAATTTCAATCTCAAATTTCTTTTATTCGATTTATAAAAAAAGTTCTCTATTTTTTTTAAATTTTTCTTTCACTTCTGAATAAAAAATGTTTGAGATCGAAATTCAAAAGAAGCTCATAAGTCAATCTGGGTAATTCCGATCCAAACATATTAGCTTTCATAATTTTTTCTGTAGGACCAACCCCCATTCAGTCCATAGACTTTGTGCGAGTACGATTTGAGTAAAAAGTTACCGAGATAATGGAGTAAACAAAAAAAAAGTTAAAAATTATAAAACACACAAAAAAAAAAAATAACATAAACAAAAAAAGTCAACAACGAGGCCATCCATCAAAAATGGGAGGCTAAGCCCATTTTAGCAGTAGAGGGGTACTGTGGCACACCCTAATTTCACTCCCTCTATTATTAAATCCCCCCCCCCCCAAACTGATTTATAGTTGTCACGGCAAAATGAAACCTTTTGTACGTTTTCTTTGGAATGTTTACTAGGGAACTAAAGTAAAAAAAGAAAATCGGATAAAATTGCAAAAACCCAGGAGACGATCCCCTTAAATTCATTCCACATGTACATAAACTTTCGGGCTGGGTTATATATTCCAGATGAGGAAGATATGATGAGGATCACACTTTCTATTCTATCACACCATCACTAATTTCTCTCTGAGATATACGCGGTCACTAAATGAATATGCAACCAACTGAATAATTCTAAGATATTCTCTAGATTAGATAATCACTAAATATCTACTTTAAAATAAATTGAGAATGTTATTAGTTTATTACGATAATCAGATTCATATCTTTTTACTCCCACAGTTTGTCCAGTCAATAAATTTGGAGCAAAATGTCACTTGGACTGCGACAGAATTCATTCATTGTGGAAAAAAGGCAAGAGAGGAACCTGTTCAGGCCTTACTTTCTGTTTGCGTGATCCGAAAGGTTGCTCATGCCAACCTGGATTCAAGCCGCCAAGATGCAATACAGGTATTTAAACCATGTTTAAGAGATTGAAAGAAAAGTTAACTCATGATAAACAATATTTTACGTTAAAGTTGCATCCTAGGTGATTTTGAATGATCGGTTCTGTGATATTCTGATATGATTTTGATGTGTGTTTATACTAAAATATAAATAAACTAGATTATATGCACTCGGTAGAGTGCATACCTTCGCCTCCGCTTTGACCCGTTCTCTCCCAAAATTTAAGAAACTGCTAACTGGATAATAACCAATCGTCATACCAAGTTTCATGCAAATACTTTTTGAGTTATCGAGTTGTAAATGACCTTGACCTTTACCTTTGACGGGATCGCTCCCAAAATTCTACCAGATCGTTCCTGGACATTGACCAATGGTCCCATCAAATTTCAGACAATTTGGTTGAATATTTTTTGTTATTGAGTTACAAATGGCCTTGACCTTGATCTTTGACCATGGACCCGATCGCTCCCTAAATCTAACAAAATAGTTCCTGCGTATTGACCAATCGTCCCATCAAGTTTCATGCAATATGGTTCAATACTTTTTAAAGTTACAAATGACCATGACCTTGACCTTTTACCGTGTCGCTCCTAAAATTCTAGCAGCAGGTCTCTGGACATGGATTAATCGTTTCACCAAATTTCAGGCAATTTGGTTGAACAATTTTTCAGTTAATTGAATAACAAGATGATAAATAAATAAATAAATGAATAAAGTCCGATGAAAATATGATCTTCTCGCATTCTGCGAAGGTAATAAAATGAATAGTCAAAACATATGCCAAATTCATATATTGGATGTTAATATTCATTTCGATACAAATAACAGATCATTATTTTAATATTTCGTGGAGTTAATCTCCCTAATGAATTTCTTCTCAATAATATCATTTTAATAATTTCTTTTCAGTAAAATCTTTTCTATCATTATTTCAGTAAAATCTTTTTAATCATATTTCTCATTAATATCTTTTAAGTCATTCCTTTTCAGTAAAATATTTTCAATCATTTCTTTTCAATAAAACCTATTAGTTAATTCTTTCGTCTCCCCTTTATTTAACTGAGGTTTCAAATAAAGAATTTTTCAAATGCAGAAATATGGGTTAATAAAATATTTGAATATTTTAACTATGTGTGGAACCATTGACTCAATTTGAAACTAATTATAATTTGAGCTAAAGGTAGTACCGTAGCTGTAGGATTCAATAGTTTTGATTCCTTCTTAGTATTATTTGAACCTACTGTTCAGAGATTTATTGACCCCTTCGTTAAGGGGTTAAAGGGGACATAATTTTTTTACAGTAATAAGTACATACCTGTATAGATATTGGATTGTAAAATTCGGTCTCGGAACATTATTTTTCTGAATGATTGAAGATTATTATGAAACTCTCAACATAAAAGACTTTTAGTTACTCTCTTGTATCCGCTAGTTTGTTGTACTGCACACTTCATGATTGTATAATTACCTGACAAGGGGGTTCCGAGGACAGCATGTCCCCCTATACATCTAACTGTTACGTTTTATTTATACCTCAAACTCAAACTCGCAACATAAGTAGACGTTCTGTAGTTTGTTGTATCCGTTATTTTATTGCACTGCACACATCATGATTGTTTAACACATTAACTGCAACTCGAGATACGACTGTAATGCCGTACCTGCTTCATTGTTTTGTTTGCAAATATGTTCAATTGTTTTATCTGTTTGTAACCTATTTTCTGTTATTTTTAGTCATAAATAGAGCCCGGACAAATGCCATAAAGTTCTAAAATGCCATAAACTCAATAAATGCAATAGAGTCAATTAATGCCATGAAGTCCTTAAAATGCCATAAAGTCCTAAAATATCATAAACTTCTAAAATGATGCGAAGTCTTATTTTGGGCTTTTTATATTATTAAATAATTTGGTAAGTCGGTAAAGTTGATGGGTTATTTTGACAAGTTTATAGAACGTTTTAATTCAATCAAAATCTGTCTGAATTATTATACAAATAAACTACTTATATCACTTCAAGAATTAGTATAGTCACCACTGTATCTAGTTTTCTGTGATTCTTTGCATCATTTTTTTAGCACAGACTCTGCCATGCATAAAATAGTGAATACTAAAGAGATATGTAGAACCTAGGGATATTTGTAATATTTACAATAAAAAAACTGCCAGGCGACAAAAATTGTGTTTTGTCTTGTAAGTGGTTTTTGCTGTACAACAATTTCAGAGTATCTTATTTGGTTTAATTATCTAATGTATGATTTGTTTAATCTGAGGTTGTCTACTACGAGCGTTTGCTATAAATTCAAATTTCAAATTTAATATTGGAATTAGTTTCATTTCATGAATTTCAATTTACCTAACTTTTTTTTATAATACTTTTAGGTTAAATTTGAATAAATATACTATAAACTAGATTCATTGAATTTTTAAGGGATGAATTATTCATTTGTTTTCACCATTTTTTTCATTTAAACGGACTAAAAGCTGTCAATTTTATATTTCAAAATGCTGATTTATTCGTTGTGAATACCTATTTATTAATCTTAAAAGTGTATGCATAAGTCCTAAAATGTCTTGATAGGTCCTAAAATGTCATTTTTAATGGCCTTAAATGCCTTTTTTAGGTCCTATAATGCCTCTTTTTAAGTCCTAAAATCCTTTTTTATAGGTCCTAAAAGTCCGGGCTCTAGTCATAAATATGAAGTATACTTTTTACAAATTATGCATTGCAAATTTTATTCCTTTCTTTTCCAACACTAGTCTTATGAGGTATTCAATATATGTTGGAGAAAATTCAATTAAAAAGAAAATACAAAAAAATGTTTTCGTGTACCAATAGTGGTACATGATGCACATTGAGCAAGTTAGCTGTGTACCATATATAGGGCATGATGTGGTTAATGTGTAAATTACCTGGCAGGGTCGGACGGGGTATCACTGCGCATACCCTTTTTATGGGGTATCACTCCGCACCTCTTATAATCATAAAACGACTTGTTTTAGCCTAAATCCGATTGTACCATCATTTCAAGCATCTTCTTTTCTCCCATAAACATCATGACACACCATTAACCTGTTAGTATTTCTACAGCTAAGTCGCGATGTATGTAGTGTTGTCAAAGTGATCTGAAAAAAGTTTGCACTGATAATATTTAGATCCTGCAAACTCTCCAATAACTCCAAAACCAAGATATATGGATTCATATTGTTTTAACATTTTAGCACAAACAATAACAGTTACATTATGTCAAATTTTCAATTTCTCAGTTATAACGGTTTTCCCGCCACAACCGTGCGCAGTCATACCCCAGATAATTAAGAGGTAGAGGGGTATCACTGTGCATCATTAATAACCATATTTGTATGTAAATAAACATAAAAAATAGGAGTTTTTAGCTCTTAATAAAATCATAAATATTGAATAAGGTGTTGTTCAATTATAAATTTGATTAACAATAAACTTACGATCGTAGTAGCTATGCAACTTGATGTGGGGGTATTAAAATAAGGAGAGTGGGTATTTGGGGGTTTTTGAATTAAATGTTGATTAGCAATAAACGTACGATAGTATTATATTACTTGATATAAGTAGTTAACTAGTTGCGTAAAATTTAAGTGTTAAATTTGTTGCAGATTCATTAAATATGTGTTCAAAAAGCAAGGTACAAGTATATTGGGAGAGGGCATGTAGAGAGGGAAACATAGACGTTTAGATGAGTGGAGGGAGGATTTAGATGTGGGAGAGGGAGAAATAGATGGGGGAGAGAGGGAAATAAATAGGAAGGAGAGGGATTTAGATGGGAAAAGATGGAGATTTCGATGAGGAGAGAGAGTGATTAAAATAGTAGGAGAGGGGGATTTAGATGGGATTAGAGGGGGATTAAGATCGGAGAAGAGGGACATTTAGATGGGGAATGGAGGGCATTAAAATGAGGACAGGAGGTATTTAGGTGGGGGAGAGAAGTGCTGTATTTATTCAATGCGCAGTGATACCCCCATGCACTCACTAAAAGTTGAGCACAAAAAATTGCCAATAAATTTTTTTTTTATTTAGATATTATTTCGAAACTGGTTGAGAACCATCCTCATTCATGACCATTTCATCACGAATAAAAGAGTTTCTCTACTACCTTTAGTTTACGAGTAAATACAGAGTTTGCGGGATTGTGCGCCACAGTGATACCCCGTCCGACCCTACATCTAAGTGATAAGCTTTATTTATACTTCAAACCGAAAGTTCCAAGGGCACTAAGTGACTAGCAGTTTTCCGCCTGTCAGTTTTCTGCATCGCCAGTTTTACTCCTGGCTGTTTTCGCCTGGAAGTTTTCCGCCTGGTAGTTTTCCTTGTACCTTTAATTCAGATTCATAAAGATTGTGAGTTTATTCATGAACAATTGACAATTATATTTTTATCTCGAAAAATCATGTTTTTCCATTGTATGCAGGTTAAAATAAAGTGAATTGAATGATTAAATAGAGCTATAGCTATTTAGAATGCATTTATGGGTATGTGTAGCCTCAATTAGGTCCTCCATATACAAAATCATGATTATATTTTAATCCAATAGCATTTTTTAACAGAATGTGATGCTGGGAGTTACGGAATTGACTGTCTTAGCAAATGTGAATTTTGCATTGGTGGCACCTCTGATCGTTACGGCAGGTGTGATCAGGGATGCAAGAATGAAAAGCTCTGTAACGAAGGTAAATAAAAATATTATTGTTTGTATGGATACATTCTGACAAGGCAGATTGAATTAAAAAGCTGTTCTTTGTTTCATTTTGTCAACCTTATAATAGTGGCAATTCTTGTCATTTCATGTCACTCCTGAGGCGTGTAAGATTACTCTGGTAACAATTTCTTTCTCTCTCTATAATGTCAGAAAAAGCACCTCTGAATTTACCGAGATTTAGAAAGCCTCCCCTCATCTCTGACTGTGACGTCAGAGGCTGTGCTGTCACTTTCTCCGAATGGGATTCAGATGATGACGATGGTGAGCTGACAGGTACAGACGGGGAACTAAGGTGAGAAAAACTAAAGGTTTTTTAAAAAGTACTGAAAGAGTAAAACAAGAGATCATAGTCATCTTAAATAAAAGAAAACAGTATGGAAATTAGTAATTATAACATTTTAAAGAGATCGAACTTCAATTTAGAGAAAACCTTATTGTAACTATTAAGCTAACTATTTTCTTATATTTATCATGTTTCAATTTTCTTGCCACATTTAAAATAATTCAAAAATTGTATTCAGGTACGAAATATCGATAGAAAGTCATTACTACCTCAATGAAAATGCATATATTCCTACCTTCCCTGGAGAACGAAGAGGTTTGTAGACATAATACCTGAATAGACACTAGCGTGAGGATGTAAGAGGTAGTTAATATAACAATATATTAATGTTTAATTCATTTTTTCTCCAGAGTTCAGTTATAATTTCTACAGAGGCATCAGTTACAACATCAAACTAAATATTTTGACTAACAGAGGAAAAGCGAAGGAGGAATTTAACATGAGAATACACAGCTATCATTTGACATTGCCTCCTTCTATGGGTAACTAATCAATTTAGTTGTATTTATTAAAATATGATTTAAAATCAAAAGTTACATAAAATGAACATAAATTAGTATTTTAAATTGTGTTCATCATCATCATTTTAAATATGATACTGGCATCCCCCGCTTTAATTACCAAATCACGACTCAGTTTAATTACCAAACGGTGACTATGAAGCGAGGAAAAGTAACAAGAAATTTATAATTGTCACTCCTTGATTATACATTTCATTTTCTATGAGTTATAATGACAGAAAGTTTGTTTAAGAATTAGAGTACTATATAAGTCTATTATTAAACAGTTTTTCAGTGTTTGTGACTGTGTTGAAATTATAAAGTTGTGAATTTATTAAAGGATTTAAAATCTAACCATAGCTTAACTCTCACTCAGTCTAGGTGTGTAATTAATAGATACCTAGATTTCTTAAATTGAAGAGCAAATATACAGAATGTCCTAATCCACAAAATATTGAATTTTCGAGCTTTGATAGGCAGAGTGGGATAATCGATAGCGCCTCGCATATTTACTGAAAAAGGAACAGCTCAGTTAGTTAGGCAACTTTACCGTTATGAAAATAGGGGCAGTTAACTAACTAGATATGGCATAACCGCTGATATAAGTGCAAGTAACCATGACAACGATAAACTGCTGCACTTCACAAGTGAACTTATAGTTATCATATACTATTTCATTTGATAAATTTAAAGGTACATATTCAAGAATAATATATGAGATATAGGTAGAAGGTCTATTTTTTTCTTATTTCTCTGATAGTAGATCATCACAGTGACTCTTTTCTCTGATAGTAAATCACCACGGTGATTCTTTTCTCTGATAGTACATCATCACAGTGACTCTTTTCTCTGATAGTACATCATCACAGTGACTCTTTTCTCTGATAGTACATCATCACAGTGACTCTTTTCTCTGATAGTACATCGTCACAGTGACTCTTTTCTCTGATAGTACATCGTCACAGTGACTCTTTTCTCTGATAGTACATCGTCACAGTGACTCTTTACTCTGATAGTACATCATCACAGTGACTCTTTTCTCTGATAGTACATCGTCACAGTGACTCTTTTCTGATAGTACATCATTACAGTGATTCTTTTCTCTGATAGTAAATCATCACAGTGACTCTTTTCTCTGATAGTACATCATCACTGTTACTCTTTACTCTGATAGTGCATCATCACAGTGACTCTTTTCTCTGATAGTACATAATCACAGTGCCTTTCTTCTCTGATAGTACATATTTCCAACCATATCTCTCATTTATGCTATTAGTTACAAGAGTACCAAACCTATCTCATATTTACGTTAATAATTACCGGAGCTCAAACCTAAACTATTATATACGGTGGTAGTTATACGAGTACCAACACTCTCTCTTATTTACTGTGATTGCTACAGTAGTACCAGCCTTGTCTCTTATTTACGGTGATATTTACAGGAGTACCAACCCTATCTCTTAATTACAATGATAGTTACAGTACTCCAAACCCTATCTCTTATTTACAGTGATTTGTGATTATAATTTACAGTAGTATATATACATTGATAGTAACAGGAGTACTAATCCTAAATCTTATTTATGGTGATTGTTACAGGAGTATCAAACCTATCTCATTATTTGCTATTTAATAACACCAGAGATACTATCACTCACTATCGTTTCAAGCAGTGGATCACTTATGCATTATTTTCAATATACATTGATTTTAAATCTGAGTACAGATTAGGTTATTCCAAGCTTCAAGTATTTAATAGTGGATGACCAATGCTTAAGAGTCAAAGACTATCATTGATACAGTCAAGAAATGAAACAAAAAGCATTAATCTGCTGTTTAAGCCACTCTGTCTTATAACGCACCGCACTGTGGAGCAATATTATATAGGTATGCTCACTGCTGATTAGGCCACTCTGCCATGAAGATATATATGTCGCTATGAGGTGAATTAATCAGTTAAGCCACTCTGCCACTTTTGACCCCAGATTTGTGGGTTAGGATACTCTGTATATTTGCCCTCCAATTATTGTGTTACATATTGAACATCAGCAATTTTATGCTCCATGAGGTATTTTTGGAAGAAGGCTACTAAGTTTCAAGTTATTGGTACGTTCTACATTTTCGGACACGTCCGAAAAGAAAATATTATAATTATTATTCAATTTCTATTCTAATAATATTATTGGTATCATGAATACCAATTGAAATAAAAGTTAAATAATGATTGTTTTTATGTGTTCGAAAATATGGAACCGTGCGATAAAATGGGACATGTTGAATTTCTGAACCTGGATTATTGGGATTATAATTTTGATGTTTTTGATAGTTACTGTGAAATAATCACAAAAAATTGTCTCCGTTTTCTATGTCTAAGGACGGAACTTATTTCGAGACATGACTTGATATAAGTAATATTGTGAGGTGTACTTAAAGCAAGGCCTGCCTGTACAGCAATTGTCCCTATTAGTTTAGAGGAGAAATTGGCTTAATTCTTCAAAGTTTGATGTTTATCAATTAAAACAAAATAAGTATTTTGGATCGAGTACATATTTTTTTACTTTTAGATACTATTTAGATTGATTAGAAGGATTTTAAGTAGATTCCACGAATCATCAAATGTGAATCCTGATGAACTACCATTCTACTGAAATATATTAACTATAGAATAGAACGTGGTTCTTACCGACCAGAGAGACTCTCTTGATTCTCTTTTTCTTGTATTTCAATCATGTTTTATTAGTCCAAGGTAACGATATATGCACAAGAACCTTCAGACAATCGGGCAATACCTTCAACGTCACGTAAGTACAGTATCAACTTAGAGAAAATTACAATTTGAATGAATTCAGTTTGCCACAGTGTACAGAATGAACAAAGTAATAAAAATGGAGGTGATTTATTTATGTGTCGTCATCATTTACCCTTGTAGGCATAATTCTAATATGTGAACTAAGGTAATTAAGTTATTAGTTATGTATATTGAATGAAATAGAAAATAAATCTATTCAATTAGAAACTGTTTGTCCCCTTACTTATAACTTAAGTGTGTTGCTTTGATGAATTAATTATGATTTCAAGTTATTAAGACACATCGATTGGTATTATCAGGGAAAGAAAGTATGATTATACTATACTTTCTCTGTATGCAGCACAGTTTCCTAATGAAAATAACCTAATTACAACTCTAGCTAATTTATCTTAGATTTGTTTTAGATACACTATCTATAGGAATTAAAATATTACTGAAATTAGAAAATGGATATGTCAGCGGTGATGAGATTTACTTAAAATTACATGACAATTGTATCTTAATTTGAAATGGTTATTTCAAATTTTAGTATCATAAACAATTTAAATATTTAAGATTATATATCATCGATAATCCTTTGATCATATCACCAATTTGTAGCATCGATTATATGCAATTAAAAAAATTTAATGTTGATAAATATTCAATTCATTTAAAAGAGAACAAAGGAAAATGAAACCAATAATATAAATATTAATGAAATGAGTATATGTAACTGTGAAAATAAATTTCTTTGTATCCAAAGGATGTAAAATATATTCTTTATTTATCATTAGAGAAAATAATAATGTCGCTTCACAAATTGAACCTTTCATTCTCCGCGCAGAGATTTTTCTTCGCAACATAGGTCAGGTTCTTGTTGAAATACTTGCGGGATTATCTTCAAAAGAACTTTATTAGGATATGAATGTCTAGTGCATCGTTACAATAACGATTTTTATCTTCCGGGATAGCATACATATTATATGGCCAGTGCAGTTGTTTTCAGTGAATTTGAATATAGAAAAAAAATTTATAGCTAATATATAAAAGAAAACTAGCACCCTATAGAAAATTTCTGTAGCGTTGGTGAACTGTAGCTAATTCTATGCCTATAAAGTTCCTGTTAATTTAAAAAACAATTTACCGTTAATTATTCTTGATTTATGTTCATAGTCAGTGAAATCATAATTTTTAAATGTTGTTAAATTCAAGCTAGAAGTTTATTTAATGTAATGTAGAAAACTGAAATATATACTAGCTAGACTAGACTGTTTAAAATTCTAGTGCATTTTTTTACGTAGCAAAAAATATAACACAAGTGTGAACTCACATTGCGACACGCTTTTTTTTTCGTGGATATAAAAATCGCAAATGTGAAGCGGCTCTCATGGTGTATATATTAAAAGAAACTCAGTTTGAACATTTTCTACTACGTATTATTGAATAATAAAATATTGTTTCCATGTACCCACTACCCAGGGAAATAGTAATTAAAATGTTTTTAGAAAAACTCCAAAATTATTGAATTACGGAAAAGTTCTCACAGTTTTTGTACGTAATATTTTACATGCTGACACTTTTCCATTATATTCTTTCTAGTTGTCCTGAAGAATGCATAAGGTGGCCATTTCAAAACTGGAATGTTGTTTGGGGAACATCAGTCTATCACCCGGTGAGATTTCAAACTATCATACCTGCAAATTACTGAAATTGTATCATTAGTTAGATCATATTAGATTACACTGAAGTAATTTGTGTAGTGATTATCTATTTAATTTCAGGACTCCCAAATCTGCCTCTCTGCTCTACATGCTGGAGTAGCACGCATTGGTGCCGCAACTCCCTTAACATTCAACAAGACCGAAGTTTTCTCCGGTTACCAGTAAATCTGTTACTAAATGATAATTTTTTAGCACAAAATTAGATGACGGTGGAATTAATATATCTGACAATCTCAGACTTAACAAACGTGAAACATATAAATATGATATATTCGAATTGAGAATGATAACAATATTTTTTTTTCAGAGATCCAGACGTAGGATTTTATTTTAAAAATGAGAGATTCGTTCAGGCTGATCGTGAGTTTTAGAATTAAATGGATTCTATATTATCCAAATTATTTGCATGTGTCATAACATCTTTAATTAAAAATAATTATATTTGGTATTTATTTACTACTTAATTTACTTCTAACCGAAAATATTCTAAATGGAATAGTCTTTCGAGTGATATGCTTTACTGTGTGTGGATGGATTACTATGATTAATTTATGTTTTAATATAGATTTTCAGCTAGGATTTTTTAATTCAAATGTGATCCTCTATTCAAATTAACCAAAGAACGGAAATTTTCTCAAATAAAATGTACAGTCAATTAGTCATGTTCCAAAGGATTAAAAACTTCGTCTACAAGCTCTTTAATTAGTTACAATTAAATAAAAGAAATAGAATTCATTCTTTGAAGATAGTTTTTCATCAATTATCTTAAGATAAAAAATAATTAAATTTTATATGAGCAAATAATAGCTTTCATAAAACTTTACTAATAGAATTTGCAATATTGCAATGTATCATTCAATTACAACTTTTTTTCTAATTGATAATTCAAAGCTTACTTAGATTATATGTAAATAATCTCAACAAAGGAAAATTTGTTCTGCAGGTGAAAAAAAGTGGCATTGTTGCAAGAATAAAGATTAATAAAACCTGTTTAACCTCACTCAGGTTTGATGGTGAGAAGTGTCGTTCCTTATATCGATTTCTAACAAGTATCTATTTAAATTGTATTTGATGACTTGATACAGCAGTACAAATAACACTCGAAAGCAGTCAATAAAATTTAAAATAAAAATTACGTCATTATTTTAGTTATTTGGAAAAGTCTTCAAGAAATTATTTGATTGAAAAACTATGCATTCACCGTTCTTTATTCCTCCAAATAACCAAGTATTTTAATTTCCTGTTTATATCAACTGCCAAAAAAAGTCAAAGTTCTTTCCTAATTTTGTTATACAATCTAAATAAAGGCTGAAGACTACAAATCTAGTCATTCACAGGTGCAGATACTGATGAGTTGGTCATGGTTCATAACAACAATCAGCAGTCAGAGAACACAGACGCTTATGCCGCTTGCTTTCCTAACAGCCTGGAAACTTTGAGAAGCTCATCTGCAAAGCCAGAAATTACTACCGAGCTTTTTACCAAACTTAACTTTTATGATGAGAGATTCGAAGACAGTGATAATGCAAATTTCCATGTAGTGAGAATTGCTACAAGAAGATATACTCGCGAGCTTCGATGCATTGGGACAAACATCGAATTAGACATCACGGCTATAATAGGGAATATCAATCATAAATATGACGCAAATATATGTTAAATACAGGGTGAGCATTAAAAACGAACAGGTTTTAAACAGCAATACAGTCATATGACTTCAATAAATCACTTATATTTTATACACTTATCGAAAAAGAAAACATGAAGTTTTCTGAAAAAAAAATTGTATCAATGCTACATCTTTGTTCAAATGCACGATGATACCGTATTTCATCATGGCTGTGCATTGTGTAATCGATGCCACAACCTATCTTCGCAGCACAGCAGTTTCTTCTCTAAAGTCATTTAAGATCATGTTCAATGTTGCTTCTGTGAAAGTTATTATGCGGTGTGTCAAAATCGTCCAAAACAACTGGAAATAATTCACCACGAAAGCTAACTGGAACCATACGAAAACTTCATAACAACTGGTAACATTTCACCTCAAATGCTAACTGGAACCATTCAAACAAAACAAATCGTTGACGCAATCAGGGGTATTTTTGAAATAACTCCAAATTCACGCATTAGATGAATTGCACATCAAGTGGGGGTTAGCTACGGTTCTGCTCGTAAATTCCTAAGAATGATTTATTGTTGAAACCCTACAAGATCCAAATTATTCAAAACTGCATGCAGTAGATATCAACGAAAGAGGACAACTTTCTTCTTCGTGTATTGAATTATGGAAGAATTATCATTTCAAATGAAGCTCACATCTGCTTTGATGATACTGTTAACAAACAAAATTAGAGATTTTGTGCAAGACCAACCCTGAAAATATTCATGCCTTACCTTTTCATTCTCTACTGGTCACAATTTGGGTGCCTTAAAATTTCGGTCTCGAAATTATAAATAGCCTCTCAACATATAAATGGCCATTATATAGTTTGTTGTATCTGCTAATTCGTTGTACTGCACATTTAATGATTGTTTAATCATCTATGAGGGGGGTCATTAAACTTATTGATAAGTTTTATTTATTTATATTCCGAGACCGTACATACCGAGATTTAATTTTCCTAGAACCCACAATTTGATGTGCAGTTACAGCCCAAGAAGTTTTTGTCCACTATTCTTTAGAAGATCTAGCTGAAAATACAGACACGGTTAATTCAGAAAGTTATTTGAAAATAATTAATGATTATTTTATCACTATAGTATCAGTAAAAAAAATTTGACTTTATTATTTTCAGCATGACGGTGCCTCATGGCACACGCAGTGCGAGTTCAATGGCTGCTCTAATAACTATATTTTATAGCAAATTAATTTCAAATTTGGTGACATTGAAAGGGCGCCCAGCTCCCCGACCTAACATTTGTGTGGTTATTGAAATGCCCAGCAAACAAAAATAACCCCCATAACTGCAGACCTCAAGGCAATCATTATGGAAGATATCAACAGAATAGATAATGCAATGCTACAGAGTGTCATGTCATCAACCTTAAAAAGAATGCTTGAATATTTAGCAAGTAGTGGTGGCTATTTAGCGTCTGTAATTTTCAAAAATTAGAGTATCTTTAGAAAAAGAAGAATTCTAGCTTAAAATGGCACATTATTTTTCTGTGTTAATTAATAAATTCTATGGATAATTAGTGCTTTAAGACTGGTCACTTTTAATGCATACCCTGTATATTGAATTGTTATCAAAAGTTTCATGAATTATTTCTATGCCATTTTGCATTTATTTGTTGATGAATGTGGCGTAATTAAAGATTTTTCTATGTGTTTTCTTCCATTGGAATGAACTTCAACAATGAATAAAGCAAACATTGTGATTGTATGTTCTCTACACTCACTGAAATGCGATTCCATATATTAGAATTATTTCTGTAAAAAAAGTGAAAGAATAATTCCTACACTATAGTCATTTAGTTATTAAATGCTAAATTTAAACATTAGTCTACAATGAAGCCCTATTTCAATTCAAATCTATACTCTCTTCTGTAATTATTTACAATTTTCTTGAAAGAAATTTAGTATATTCTCTCACAATGATAATATTAGTATCCATCTTACATTATTTCTAATTTAAAAGCAGTTGTATGATTATTTTATACTTAAATATTAGAGGCTAAGTTCATAACATCAAATGTGTTTAATTAGAGGAAATTGAGTATAAAATATTTAATACTTAGCATTCACTATACTGACTATAAGGTTATTTCGATAAGCAAAGTCAAGAATAACCTCAACAAATAAAAAAATAAAATTGGGCAAATGTTGGAATTCATTAACTGTAAGTTTTAATACTGTTTTTTCGAACTTGCATCGTTAAACGAGGTCAGGAATAATAGATAAAATTAAGAAAATTCATAAACTCATTATTCAATAATCTATTCATCATGATAATAATTGTCTCGAATTTCAGATAAGTTCGAAACTATCTTTCCAACTGTCACTGCCAGTTTAGGAGAATCAGTTACAGTACCATACTACCGACAAGTTTCAAAGTCGAGTAGGTTGTCTAACTCATCTACATCCGTCAGAGAACAAGAAAATTTGTTTAAGACAGATTCTGTCTCTCTCTCTGATCAACAATTCTATGGTTTTGATGCAGCTTATGCTCGAATTATTGTGAGAGGTGAGAATAACTAGTAAATATGTTCCATATATCAAGTTATACATAGGTGGAAAATGACCATAAACCTGAAAAAGTTTCGTTTATTTTTTTAAAAAGCTTCAATTATTTAAATTGTCTTACTATTTATCTCAAAACGAATAACAGCTTGTTTTTTTATAATATTTTCTTGAGTGTATGAATTTCCTATATATTTGTTATTATTAATAATTTTCAATACTTTTTTCATCTTCCTTTTAGATAACTGAAGTTGTAATAACTTAGGCGAATATATTCCATTTTAGAATTTTCCTGGTAATCTATCTCTCTAATTAATCATTCAGGGTGCAAGAAGGATCGTTCTGGGGCCAATTGCTCAGGCTGGTGTAGAGATTGTCTCAACAAAGGAGAATGCGATTCGGACACTGGAGAATGCGTCTGTTCTTCCGGAACCAGGGGCAAGAACTGTAAAATATGTGAGTTTCATATCTTAGTCTCTCACTAATTAAACACAAATTGTTCTGGAGATGATTTGAAAATAAAATCTAATTTCAAAATGAGATAATTTCTATGTACAAAAAGCGACAAACTAATTGTTAATCGTAATTGTGGTTTATACATTATGAATATTATATTTCACTTAAGGGCTCCGTCTCCCTCAAATGTGGAAAAAAAAATAGATTTTTTGCATAAAATGATGTCTTATAGTCACCCGGATAACGTGTTAACATATTAGAGATTAAAATAATCTAGAAGTGCTTCAAATAAAGATTTAGAATATTGTAGATTATACCTGTCAGGTCTGACAAAAGACCTGTCAGCACAGGTATTGAGGGTTTATTTGGATCTCACATCAAATGATTTGTTGACAAGATGCATTTAAAAGAGAACACAACACCCAAACAAGAGCCTCGACGCAGATTTTTAGAACCAGAATTATTTCAGTTAGACAATTTTTTTTCCAAATATTACACTAAATTGGCGCTCCTGAAAATAACATTTTTTTCTACTTCAAAAGGCATCAACTCGTACAGTTTTTATGCTAGAGACATGTGGTTTGTTTTATTTTCTTCATAAATGAATTGCTCACAAAGTTACACACTGTTTTTTTTCCTATTTTTTAATGTGTGAGGTTTAATGAGATATATGAAAGAAAATCAATGTTTTTGAAAAAATAATTAGAAAAAAACTCGTAAATTCTGAACAAGATGAAACCAACATCATGTATCTAGCTCAAAAATTGTACGAGTTGATGCCTTTCGAAAGTACCCCCTATATTTGACAGTTTTTTGGGGGTGGGGGTTGAAGAGGGCAAAGATGAAAAACATCATAAATAAAAAATACTCCATTTGCGTAAGTGCATTAACCCTGAAAAGTTCAAATTTGTACATTAATTAATAAACTTTTATTTTATTTTAGGGAGACGGTCCACTTAAATAATCTCTTTCGCACTCCATATTAAAGACTCGACTGAAAGTTTTGTTTATTTAATTTCAACTAATTTTTTTTATTAATTTTTTTTATTTCTAAAACAATAGTTTGAAAATATAAAGAAAAAATTAAGTTGTATAAGAATACTTCCTAGCCTCTAGGTAAAGTTTGTAAAATCAGAGGGATGAATGTGAACAGAGTAGATACAAGTTCAAAAGTTTACTTGTCGCCACTGGTTTATATTTACTATCTAAAATTCAATCTATATTTATCTAAATCTCCACGCTGAATAACATACATCATATGTATCCCAGAGAAGGAAGATATAATGAGGATTCCACTTTATATTCTATCACTTTTTCACTACTTTCTCAGTGAGTTATACATACGCGGTCATTAAATAAATTCACAACTAAATGAATAAGTCAAGGATATCTGTTAGGCTAGATTATCACTAAATAATTACTTTAAAATCAATTGAGAATGTTACTATGATTATCAGATATAATTAATCCCTTCATTCCCAAAGTTTGTCCAGCCAATAAATTTGGAGCAAAATGTCACTTGGACTGCGACATAATTCATTCATTGTGGAAAAAAGGCACAAGAGGAACCTGTTCAGGCCTTACCTTCTGTTTGCGTGATCCGAAAGGTTGCTCATGCCAACCTGGATTCAAGCCGCCAAGATGCATTACAGGTGATTTAAACCATGTTTAAGAGATTGGAAGTGAAATTTACTAATTATAAACAAGAGTTGAACCCCGTGTCTCGTATGTGACGTTAAAATTACATTTCACAGAATTTTTATGATTAGTTTCGTGAATCGTGATATCCTGATATGACTTGGCTGAGTGTTTCAAGATTTATATGATTCAGATGATTATTTGTGAAGTAGACTATATGGATGTTCTTTAAATCCTAAGTTATGTTCCTATTACATTAGGTCTACAACTTCGGAGAATCTACATATCAAATATATACTGCAATCTGACCCATATATAACTTATACGTAGTTATGGTAGGTATCTATCTATAAGTTCGATTAACACGTTCTGCGCGTATGCTCATTTGCAATCGAATCCGCTATTGCGTCACATTTTTTTTTTATGTATTAGCTATTGCGAAGCTTGGCAGCGTCAAGAAAGGAGATGAGTGTGTTGTCATATATTATTACAGTAGTTTGAAACAAAAAAACTCATGGTACACATATGGTTCAATACGCGGGGAACGTGTTAATGACAATATAATCGGTATACCTAGCTCATACTTGATTAACCTGCCTATCTGACTAATTTTTTTTAGATACAGTTTTTCATTGAAAACAAGAAAAATAAAAAAAATATAGTTAGGTGGGTAGTCATAGCAAATGTATTAGTTACTACCTATCATAAATAAAAGATTGACATTTTTAAACTATGGGTAAAGCCATGGACCTAAGTAATTAATTATTTAGAGCTAAAGGTAGTGATACCTTTTTATTTACTATCACTATCATGGAATTTCTGAAAGGTAATAAGACAAATGTATATACCAATTATTGTTAAATATATCGACAAATTTTGTTCAAATTCCAAGTACATTTACTTAGGTACTTATTACTAACCCGGTGCAGTGAATCGTATATTGCATTCTGGGTCATCTTGTAAGGTAGATTCTTAATTACTTAAAACGTTGGTAGCAATAACTAGTGAGAGATATTTATCAATGATTAGTATAGAAATTCATGTATTGTACACAGAGAAAAAAGTTTACTCATATTTAATGGGTCAACAATATATGCTTTGAATCAATTTATTACGTGAGTTGGTTTGACTATATTCATGTTTTCATGTGTGTCAAAACAACTATGACGTGTGTGTCACCAAACATAGTTAATTCAAATCATTTTATGGATTGAATCAACTTACTATGAGAGTTGGAGTTACATTTTGGGAGTTTGAACATATGTTAAAACAACTAGGACATAGTGAGTTGAAGTAACTCACAAAGATTGTCAATTCAATGTATCTGGTGTATGAATTAACTTACTATGAGAGTTGACGCTACTTTTTTAAGTTTAGGTGCGAGTTAAATCAACTATGACATAGTGTGTTATAGTAACCTACAAAGACTGTTAATCCAGTGTATTCTGCAGTGTATGAATTAACTTACTATGAGAGTTGGCGCTACTTTTTGGTAAGTTTAGGTAAGAGTTAAAACAACTATGACATAGTGTGATAATGTAACCCACAAAGACTGTTAGTCTTATTTATCTGGTGTATAAATTAACTTACTATGAGAGTTAGTGCTACTTTTTTTTTCAGTTTAGATGTGAGTTCAATCAAATGAGTAAAGCCCCGTCCAGATGGTCAAATTTTTCAGAGAAGTGACAAACTTAATGACAAACTAAATGACGATAACTTCCTAGCGTCAGCAAACCGTCAAACTTTTCATCAGTTTTGTGATTCCAACATGTTGGATATCGTCATCAAAAAGTTTGTCAAACTATTTGCTGACGATAAAGTTTGAAGTACACACTGACTTTCCGGCAATAATATTTTTTTATTTGCGCGTCATTTTAGTTAATTACAGCTAGGTACACCTACAAAAACCTCTTTTTTTCAAACTTAGTATCTATCTAGTTACAATGACTGACGACAGACTCTTCAATACTTGGTTGTATTAGAATGTATTAGATCTAAGTTATAGGTAGGCTACCTACGTTGTGAATTGTTTTCTATGATCTATTTTTGACTATCCTTTTCAAGACGATATTTCATCATTAAAAACAAATTATTTTTTCTGGTTTCTTACTGTTCTAAATTTAAAAAATATAAATACCAATTTATATAATTTTTATTTTCACGATATATAACATTAATTTTGACGAAACTGACGCCAGTGAACCTCAAACTTTTGGCGAGAAAATTTGACCGTGTAGACACTCCTTGAAAACTGACGATAAGTTTGTCATTTAGTTTGTCATTAAGTTTGTCACTTCTCTGAAAAATTTGACCGTCTGGACGGGGCTTAAGAGGCAACTTATGCTTTCCTCAAAGCTAATTTATTCGCATAACACTTTTCAGTTCAAATCTTGTTTCAAGTGTGTTACGTGTTGAATGTGAACGCTCCTCAATACCATTTTAGTTCAAGTGCAAACAATAGCGTTATATGCATTAAATAGTATAATCGCTGCCGATCGATTATTAATTATTAATTAATTCCATTAATAAATTGATAAATGTCTGCCTAAATATTCTAAAATATTGGTGATTGATAGTTTGGTGGTTTTATATAGGTAGTTATTTGAAGAGCTGATTATCAGTATATAACTTTTATAATAATAAATTTTGATTACTGTCTCCCAGTTTGTAAACTGATATCCAAATTAATTTTCCTAGATTATTATATGTTAACTTATTTAAGCATCATACCTACCTAGCTGTTTTTTTTCAGTGTCAATACCTTCTACATAGGCTAGGCAGTTACTGCGCTGTCCTCAGAATAGGGTAAGTTCCAAATTATCAGGCGATTTCAAATTTTCGGTCACGTATGAAATATAGTATATAGCTACCTAATAGCTAATTAAAATAAAAGTTAATTTAATATAGTTTTTCTTACGCGACCGAAAATGTGGAGCCGTCCGATATTTCGGAACTTATCCTAGTATCTTAAGTAAAGTGGTCTGATAATCTATATATTTTAAAACTAGTTGGTGTACCTATAGGTAGGGTTACACAGCCAAATTCGGTTCTTTAATTTCTAATTGTGACCCTATTAAGAGAGTCTCAAAATCATTCTGAAATTAGTTTAGCTATATACTGAATTGTTGAACATCATAATTTAAGCTCAATTTATGATAGGTTATATTTATTTCACGAGTGCCTTGAAGTCATGATGGTTATTAATGTTTCTGAGATAAGAGACCGCAGTTAGTTAAAGTGCCGCAATTTACCTACTTGACCCTAGTTTTCTATGACTGTGAGAACTCCATCCAGGGAGATAGTCGGAGGAGAACACCGTCCAGGGATTTAGCAGGGTGAGAACACTCCAACCAGAGGGGAGCCTTTTGATATATTATACTTTCTTGGTATTTAATTAAAGTCTACATTATGAGTGTATAATGAACAAAATTATGAGGATTAGCTATAAAAATCCATTGCATTTATTAGAGCTAAATTTATACTGCATCTGAAGATTTATAATTAGTTTAACATTTTATATAGATAATTTACCTATATGAAAGAATTCTCAGTTAATAATTCTTTTCATTTCTTTATTAATATATGGTTTTCTATATTTTCTGTATCTACTTTCAGATCTTGATGAAGAATTGATGAAGTAGATCAACGTCATCAACTATCGGAGTCCTCTTCAATTCCTTTGAATGGTTCAGGAACAATTATGCTAGGTCAAAGTAAGTATTTGAAAATATTAGATGATTTTTAAATATGCATTTTCAATATGATTAGCTCTTACTTTTCCATATGCTTTTAAGGATTCCAGACATGAAAAGAATATCGAAGCTGTCGCTATCTCATCACAAAAGGAAAAAGAGTAGGTGATGTTATTGATAATGTATATGAACGATACTGTAAATTTCTATTCAATATATATTAATATACGAATCTCTTATTTCAGGAATTGGCAACCTACAGTCGTGAAAGAAAGTGACGAGAATTCAAATTGTACTTCTAAATAATAAATCTAAAACTTAAATGTTTATATTTCGTTTTCAATTTGACCTTGGTAATTCTATTAGCATATTTCAATATCAGTGCCTATGAGTAAGATGAATTGCACTAAAATATGGTTTAGAAGATAAAGGCTTTATCATTCATTTATTATTCATTAAGTTATAGTACAATTGCAACATATCAAAGATTTATCAACTTTTGTAATCTAGCCTGGTTAATTAATTACGTAAAGTTATTTATGTCATCTAACTACTTATTTATAAACTGACCTGATGAGATTGCTTATTCAATCTAATCTATTAATTTACAACTGATAACCATATATCAATTCATCGGATCGAAAACATTTCAAAAAGCAAGGATAGGTCTAGGTGATCAATTATTTTTTAAAATTAAAATAGTATGCATATCACAGAAGCAAAAGTAGAAAATAAATGTGAACATGTTAGATTTGGTCCTAGAAAATAAATAGTCTAATCTAATTGATACCGGGACCTAACTCGAGATTATAATATAATAGAGTAAATATAGTGACTGAAAAAGTCTTGTAAAAAGTCTGGCTACTGCTAACCAGACCGATATTTCAACCTACACTATAATAGTTGATATACATTTACTTAGTTTACAAGTATTTGATATAACCAACAAGAGAAGAAGATATAACCTACACGAGTAGTTAGTATAACCTACACAAGCAGTTGGTATAACCTACACGATTAGTTGATATAACCAACACGAGTAGTTGATATAACCTAACCGAGTAGTTGATATAACCTACATGAGTAGTTGATATCACCTATACGAGTAGTTGATATCACCTATACGAGTAGTTAATGTAACCTACACGAGTAGTTGGTATAACCTACACGAGTAGTTGATATAACCTACACGAGTAGTTGGTATAACCTACACGAGTAGTTGATATAACCTACACGAGTAGTTGATATAACCTAACCGAGTAGTTGATATAACCTACACGAGTAGTTAATGTAACCTACACGAGTAGTTGGTATAACCTACACGAGTAGTTGGTATAACCTACACGAGTAGTTGGTATAACCTACACTAGTAGTTGGTATAACCTACACTAGTAGTTGGTATAACCTACACGAGTAGTTGGTATAACCTACACGAGTAGTTGGTATAACCTACACGAGTAGTTGGTATAACCTACACAAGCAGTTGGTGTAACCTACACGAGTAGTTGGTATAACCTACACGAGTAGTTGGTATAACCTACACTAGTAGTTGGTATAACCTACACGAGTAGTTGGTATAACCTACACGAGTAGTTGGTACAACACATAGGAGTGATTGGAGAAACATACACAAGTAGTTGATGTAACCTTGTTCTGTAGTTGTTTTAACCATTACATATAATTGGTTCAACCATCACGAGCAGTTTTGACTATCACAGGTAGTTGTTGTGACCATCGGGAATTAAAAATAATCAACTCACATATGTGTTGTTTTAACCAACGTCAATTTAACTCATATTAAATAGTAACTGCAACTCACCACGTAGGTAGGCGCACAGATAAACCATAAAATTTAGTCAAAACAAATCAAATATGATTTGATTCAACTAATCCTTCCTCTGTGTGTATATAGCTCTGAGCGTCTTCACATTTATAACCTTTATTCTTGTCGTCTAATCATTTGTAATTTGGTGAAAAAGTAAAGTCATGAAAGAAAAGAAAGCTTTCAAACTGGTTTAGAATTAATTAAAACTATTGTTTTATCTACGCACGAGAGCTGGTTCGGGCGAATCAGTCGCTTAATTACTAGGGTTAACCAAGATTTCCATTGTCATGAAAACTTATTGGTATTTAACTTCGCTTGAGAATTGATAAAGTTTATAGTTGAACTCACAAACTTAAAAATAATTTTGGGTGATATTTTCAGGAATGGTTTTTATACTATTGGTGGTCTTTTGAAAAAAAGATAGAATTCTAACGAATTTTAATTTGTTGTTTACCTACCTTATAAATTAGAAACATTGAACGTAGAAATAAGTGTCCATACCGTCCTAAGCCTAATTATCTAAAAATATTGCACAGTTCTTAAATTTAAACGATTGTATGTATACTTGTATAGCCTCAAGTTAGAATCCTCAATCTTCAAATTCATGATTATATTTTAATCTAATAGCTCTTTTTAACAGAATGTGATGCTGGGAGTTACGGAATTGACTGTCTTAGCAAGTGTGACTTTTGCTATGGTGGCACCTGTGATCGTTACGGCAGGTGTGATCAGGGATGCAAGAAAGAAAACCTCTGTAACGAAGGTAAATAAAGATATTACTGCCAGTTTGGATATATTTTGACATTGCAGAATAATTTGAAAAAGCTAGTTTAAGTCAAATGCTTAAGATCCGTGTTTTTCACTCGTTCAACCTTATAATAGTGGCATTACTTGTCATTTCATGTCACTCCTGAGGCGTATAAATTTACTCCGGTAACAATTTCTTTCTCAATAATGTCAGAAAAAGCTCCTCTGAATTTACCGAGATTTAGAAAGCCTCCCCTCATCACTGACTGTGACGTCAGAGGCTGTGCAATTACTTTCTCCGAATGGGATTCAGATTATGACGATGGTGAGCTGTCGGGCACAGACGGGGAACTGAGGTGAGAAATCTGTTAAAGTTTTTGAAAGAGTACTGAAAGAGTAAAGCAAGAGATCATTTTCATCAATAATCTTCTTGAATGAAATTTAAGTATCATGAATGTTGTATATGAAATATTCTAGCATTTAATACAGATCGAACTTAGATCTTTTGTGCTGATTGTATTTAGAATTTCTTTATAAACACAAAACAATTATTTGATTCTATTCAGGTACGAAATTTCGATAGAAAGTCTAGATAATCCCAGTGCAAATGCATATATTCCTACCTACTCTGGACAACGAAGAGGTTTGTAGACAAATTTCCTGAATAGACACTAGTAGGATAATATAAGAGGTAATTAATATTACAATATATGATAAATTCCTATTTCACGTCCCTAAATCAATTAGGGACGTGAACTAGGAAGGGGGTAAACGTCCCTAAATAATAAAATTTGTTGTGATTTGCTGAATCTGTAATAATTTGCTGAATTTATATTTAAAATATTCCTTTTTGGTACAATTTGTATATGTAGTCAATATAGGTACTAGATTTTAGAGCAATACATTTCAATCAGATAAAAGGTAATTAAATTAAAATAAAAATTGATATAAAAATACTCTCTTCCTAGTTGACGTCCCTAAATGAAATAGGGACGTGAACTAGGATTTACCCAATATATTAAAGTTTAATTTATTCTTTTCACAGAGTTCAGATATAATTTCTACAAAGGCATCAGTTACAGGATAATATTGAATATTTTGACTAACAGAGGAAAGGCAACAGAAGAATATAACATGAGAATACAGAGCCATCATTTAACAGTGCCTAGTCAGGGTAACTATTCAAATCAGATTTATTTATAAAATGTAATTTAAAATCGATAAATATTTGAGCTACACGGTAGGTATATTTCCAAAAGATTTGTTATCATGGTGCTACAGTAAAGTTATATTTAAATAAAATCACTCACTGTAAAATTTGTGAAATTTTATCCCCCTCATCGAACTTAAATTTAACTGTAAGAGTAACAATTTGGACAAAGTTAAGAATTAATTATTTGATTTCTCACAATTATTCAGATGACAGATTACTGGTGGAGGAACCAAAAATATCCATCACAGGTGGTGGGTTATCTCTTCATCAACCTATTCAGTACCTTTGGATATTGTTCCTGACCTGTATTCTTTCAGTATTCACGTTACTTCTGATTGGGTAAATATATAAGTGTTTCAGAATTGTGAAGTGAATTTACAGTTGTCTGATAAACAAAATAAATTAATTCAAACGCTTGAATGCTGGCCAATTATAGAATAAAAATATAAGAGTCAATTTTCCTATGGAATAAAATACTTAATACATTCACAGAATAGTCGTTCATCGGAATAGGAGAGAAGTGACGAGAGGAACAGAGGAAAATGATGGGATGCAAAATAATGAAATCAAATCAAAATTGAATGGTGAAACAGAAAAAAATGAAGGGACGCAAAATAAAGTTTTGGAATCAATGCTGTAAGGTAAATCTCACAAAAAAATATGATATTATTTTTGTATTAATTGCGTTACTTATCATCGAGTAAATATGAGTAATCTGGATTGTTTTAGATTTTGAAGTGAATACACAGTTGTCAGATAAATAAATAAAATATATTCAACCGCTTAAATTAAGGTCATTTATTGCTAAAAATATTAAATGAGTCAATTTTTATAAAGTATAAAATACCTGATAAATTACAGAATTGTCGTTTACCGAAGAAAGAGAGAAGTGAAAGTGATACTAGAAGAAAATATTTGGAAGCAAAATAAAAATTGAAATTGAAATTGATGCTATAATGTAAATCCAACAAAATCTGACCTCAAGAGCCATTTAATTGAAAAAATAGAATGAGACAGACGAGAACTGAGATCCTTGCTAGCAATGGACCACATCATTAAGTGTGGAATGAATTGTAAATTAAACAATATAAGAATATTGTAAAAAATAAGATCTTATTGTATAATTATAATACTTAATTGCTTCACAGATAATCATACCTATATACTAGACTCTGATTATTATATTATAAATATTTTATTATTATAATTATTAATATTCAATTTTTTGCATCAGCTTTAGGATAGTCACCCGACCTTGAATGGGATAACAATAATTCAGCAGGTGGTCCTGCCGGAGTGAATATTTTTTTGGTGGTAGTGCCGGATTGAAAATTTTACAGTTGGTAGTGTTGGAATGACTATTCTACAGGTGGTAATGCTAGGGTGACTATTATACAGGTGGTAGTGCTAGGGTGACTATTCTACAGGTGGTGGTGCTAGGGTGACTATTCTACAGGTGGTAGTGCTAGGGTGACTATTCTACAGGTGGTAGTGCTCGGGTGACAATTCTACAGGTGATAGTGTTCGGGTGACAATTCTATAGGTGGTAATGCTAGGGAGGGTGACTATTCTACAGGTGGTAGTGTTCGGGTGACAATTCTACAGGTGGTAGTTCTGAGGTGACTATTCTACAGGTGGTAATGCTAGGGGGACTATTCTACAGGTGGTAGTGCTGGGGTGACAATTCTAAAGGTGGTAATGCTATGGTGACTATTCTAATGGTGGTAGTGTTCGGGTGACAATTCTACAGGTGGTAGTGCTGGGGTGACTATTCTACAGGTGGTAGTGCTGGGGTTTATAATTTTCCAAAAAAAAAATGTTGAAAAAAATAATAATGATTTGAAACTTCGAAGCATTTATTATTATAAGCCTAAAAATACCTTTAATTAAGAATATTAATTTCTAAAGTTCTGTTTTATTGTAATAATCGTTTTATGATAAATATTATCATGAACTTATACTAAATGTTTAATGTATTTACTGATTATAGACTTAATTACTAATTTAATTCAATCATTCAATTCTTCTATAGACTTTATAAAACATGATTTATTTGAATGTTCGATTTTGTATGTTCATTCATTAGTTTAGTTTTTGTTCCAGTCCTAATAATTCATTAGGTACGTTATATACTGATTAATAAAATATAATATATTGAATAATTGCTTCAAGATTTAATCTTCTTTGTTTTAGCTGCTGAAGCTGTATAGATTTAACTCTAAATTTAACCTTTGACATTAAAGTTAATCACATTCTTCAACAAACTCTAATTCACATCATTGTTACATATATATATTCAATATATTGGAATACATGCATCTCCCACTTTATTTACCAAATCACAACTCAGTTTAAGGGGACCGCTCCCCGAAGAAATATCGTAATTTTTTTATCATTATTTTTTATTGTGTAAATAGTTGCTTTATAACCTTCTTATAGTGTGTGCAAAATACCAGACGTATCGTATAACTTTAACCCACTGGGGAGAGGGAGAAAGGGGGGAGGGGGTAGGGAGTCAATATATACTCTTAAAACTATCTCTCAGCCAATTATAATTCGTAATAATTAATTATCTCGCTATATCTGGTATCTAACTTACCCCTAGTTTTACGCCCACACCAATAAATGCAAAGAAAGATGTCTCAGTTGTCCATAAACCTTCGAAGTGGATGGACGCTGCGTGTCAGATCATCAAACTTTGAAAGGAAATTCCTACTAATTCTGACTTCTACAAATCTTGCAATTCAAACCTCATTTTCTGGTTTTTGGTTGAAGCTAGAGCATTGCGGTTTTCTGCATTCGATACTCCATAATGATATCTACAATATAATGGTCTTCGATTTTTGATTTTCGAATTTGTTGTAGAAAATTTTTCCCTACAAAATAGTTTTTTCAAAATTTTAGTTTACTTTTTATGAAAAAGTCGAAATTTAGAAAACCCATTCGAAAATCGAAGAAGATCATGTTGTAGATATCAGTATGGAGAATCGAATGCAAAAAACCGCAATGCTCTAGCTTCAACCAAAAAAAAAAAGACTAGCTTTTTGAAAATGGTTCGAAATTCGAATAACTCGTTTTCTATGGGTTTAATCGAAAAAATGTCATGAACAAAAACGATAGATAATTCAATTTTTATATATACATACAAAGTTTCAGAACCATAACTTCAATAATAAATTTTTTTCAAAATTTTGGGGGCGGTCCCCTTAATTACCAAACGGTAACTAAAGCGAGGTAAAGTAAAAAGAAATTTATAATTGTCACTCCTAGATTAAATATCTCATTTTCTATGAGTTATAATGAACGAAATTTGTTTTAAAATTAGAGTCACAGTTTAAATAGTCCCTATTCTATAAACTGTGGTTAAAGTACTATATAAGCCTATTATAAAACAGTGTTTGTGACTGTGATTAAATGTTTTAAAATCCAACCATAGCTTAATTCTCAATCAGTATAGGTGAGTAATTGATAGTAGACTTCCATAATTATTGTGTTACATTGAACAAACAGAAATTTAATGCTCCATGAAATGTTTTTGGAAGAAAGGTACTAAGTTTCAAGTTATTGGTACGTTCTACATTTTCGGACACGTCCGAAAACTAAATATATTAATTATAACTAGCGGTATCCGTGGATAATCCACGTTTTTTTACATAGATTGATCACGTGTGTAGTATGTATATTTTTTAACTTAAATTGTAATCTCCATAAATTTGTATATAATGACAAACGATCAATTGGTTCAGTTAATAAATTCGGTGAGATGAGCTTTGTAAACTCTTGCGACCAAATCCGGTCAGTTTTCAACTGTTTCATTTTGTTGGAGGTTGTTCAGTATCTCAGGGCATTTTGGATTACAGGTATAGGTAACCTATATTTTGAAACTATGGACATTGCATCTTGAAAGTATTGATGCATGTTTCTAGGACATTTCAGTGAAAGTTGAAGGAAGTATAACTGAAATTCCGGGTTCAACGTTCCCATTGTCTCCTCTATTTAAATAATCCATTAATCCATTGTATTGATCAACGCGCAACTGGGATTGATTATTTCTTAGGAACTGCAAACGGCATCCTTCAACCTTGACATAAGCATCTACTAAATACTGCTGAAATAGCTAAAGCCACCTCTGACAGCAAGACGGAAGCTGTAGTATTGTTACATCCTCAATTTATTGCGAACGCGAGTTCTGCGTTCTTCGGCATGCTACAGGCCGGTGTGCCACCCAAATTCTCCATTTGGAAATGGAAGTGGGTAACTCATGGGGTCAAAGTGGCAAGACAGATAGGATATCTTTCGAGAAGGAGAATCTCTCGGATACACTACGATATCTCTGTTTTCTGGAGGAGCACCGTTTTCACCAACAAACACCGCTGCAATTTCGTTGCTGGTTGGGAAGTTATATCGCCTTATGTCCGATCTTCTTTTAAAATGTAATGCACAGATTCGAATAGGCTCATTTGATAGTCTCGCTCTCTCTTCTTCTTGGAGTTCCATTAAGAGCATATTTCGTAAACTTCAATGTAAGGGTTGTGCCTGGACCAAACATCATTCAAAAGAGCCATAATGCGAATAGAACATTGAATGTTTGCAGATTCTTGCATTCTGTGCTGCAAAGCCTCGTTAGCATCAATAATATACAGTTGACCGTATTGGGGGACCGTATTATTATCAGGATGCAATGATGTTGTTTTGTGGTAAGTTTGACCCTGTATTCGGAAACAATACGGCCCTCGTCCTGGTGGAAGAGCGATTTTCTCACCGAAAGATACGAAAGAAAATACGCAATTATAGTTTCTTATGTTCTTGAAAAATGAAATAGATTCTTGGTCGTGACCCTCAAACAGGTTTCTTAGTTCTTGAGGTTACGGTTGTAATGGAGGCAGTTGCACTTTTCCATTGTGTCAGCATATCAAATTTTCATTCACAAACCGTAGTGCCCCACAATGATTGCAGGAAATATTCATATCACCAATGTGAAAACATTGTACTGGTGCTTCAAAGTTCATATTTATTGGTGGACCATTTATTCGTTTTTGTTGCCTTATCATTTGTTGATTTCTTTCATTTGCTACATTTTGTTCAATCATATTTTATCTTCTTTCTTGTACATTGTTTCTTTGTTCCTCCAAATATTGGTCGCGTTGTTTCAAATCTATATTGTTCTTTCTATGTTTAACAATATTTCTCTGTTGATTTAAATACTAAGCATGCTGCTCATTATCCATATTATTCCTTCTTTGCTGCGAAGCATTTCGTTGATGTAACAAATACTCCTCGCGTTGCTCACCATGCATTTCTTGTCTTCTATTTTGATGCCGTATTCTTTCCTCTTGTAAATGTGCTATATGGCGTTCTGCATTGGTTGTTGTTCTTCTAATTTGTTCTTGTAATCGGCGTCTTTCGACAATCTCGGATAGTTGCTCTTCTCTGATTCTTTCTCATTCGGCCAGAAGCTAATCTTGCTTGTCGATCCATGATTTCGAAAAATTCATTTGATATGAGTTTTAACCGAGAAAAAAACATAAAAATTTTCTACCTTTATGTGTCGTTTCTGCGTAAATATGAAACCGTTATTCAGCTAATCCTTCAAAAATAGAAAATATGAAAAGAAAAAAAATTGTGTCTGGGTTATTAAAATATCGATTATCTGAGCGTAACACATGTGCGAACTAACAAGCAGAATAATAATATGATTATTATTCAACCTCTATACAAATTGGTAGCATGAATACCAATTGAATAAAAGTTATACATTGATTAATATATAGAGATTTTTACGTGTTCGAAAACATGGAACCGTGCGATAACACGGAACTAACTCTAAAATGAGACATGTTGAGTTTCTGAACCAATTGCCTCTAATAACCTCATCTGGATTATAATTTTGATGTTTTTGATAGTTACCGTGAATTAATCACAAAAAATTGTCTCTGTTTTCTATGTCTACGAACGGTACTTATTTCGAGATAAATAAGTACCACTTTTATTACAGTGAGTTGTACTTAAAGCGAAGCCGGTCTGTATTGGAAATATGCATTTTATAAGCCAGAAATTATTCATCGTAGTGTGCATTTATATGTATACTCAAAGTTAATTACGGAATTTAAAATAAAGTTAATGTATATAGTTATGTTTTGAATGTCATTGTACTTTAGAGGTTTGATCGGAACTTACAATAAAACGAAGATGTAATCTGAAGTTTTTAATTTCACCTCGAAATGTTTAACGTTCGAAAGGAAAATACAGCAAAGGTGTTTTAGATTTAGACTTAATAGTAAGTCAAATTCAAACATACTCATTCAATTTCAAACAGTGTAATTTCACATTATTGTTAAATGATATTTCCGGTTTTCAATAACGATTATCCTTCTATTGTATGCTAATGTAGTGTTGAACTGGAAAATCACCCGTTCTACATCACAAGAAACAAGAGGAGCAAAATCTTTTTCAGCCAAATTCAGTCTTCTAACCTATCCTACATTCATATACAATATTCCGTTCATCACTTTAGTCATGAATCGAAAATTATAAACCATCTTGTTAGATCAGCGGTTCCCTCTAAAGTCTGAAGGATGCTCATCTTAAAGCAGCGACACTAAGTCTAACCAACTGTGGCAATATTACCTTCTGTTTTTGCATTCCTAATACGATCAGAATTTCCCTCATTTTGGTTCAGTATACTCCATTTGCTTCTCCATATTTTTAACGCTCTATTCACGGATATTAAGGTCTATATTTTATCTGAATTTTTTTTACAAGCTCTTCTGACTATGGTTCTAGATTCAGTCGATATGAACTGTTTGACAATGGCGTTGCTCATGACTCGGGAGTTTTCAGTATATTGAGTTGAGGTGAATTTTCTGTATCACGCTGTACATAGGTAGCGGACTGCAAAATGATTAGTTCTTTTTTAGATTCTAGATATAGTTAGCAATTACCTTTTTACAGCAGATAGATAGAGAAAGTAAGGATATTAAATTTAAAAAATTTATCAAAAATCCGATAGGTTGCGTAGCTTTTATTAATTGATGGCGTTTTACGTATTTTCATTCACAAAATGTTGGTTAATCTTCGTAGATAAAAAATTACTAATAGAATTAGAAAATACAGACACCAAAACTTGGTAAATATTATCTTTAGTTATCAATATTACACGTAGATTTTTTAACGTTTTTTTTCTAGATTCAATGAATAACCATAACTAGTCCGGTGACAAATATTCGAAGAAAGCTTGTAACTAACTAGATATCGCTTTATTACCTTCGTAAATTTGCGGAAGGTTATATTTAACTCAGTATTTATTTATTTACTTATAATATTGTTATTCGAATAACTGAAAAAGCATTCAACCAAATTGCTTGAAATTTAGTGAAACGATTGGTTAATGTCCATTGACTTTCTGTTAGAATTTTGAAAACGACCCGTTCAAAGGTCAAGGTCATAGTCATTTATAACTCAAAAAGTATTGAACCATGTTGCATGAAAGTTGGTGGGACGATTGTTCCTTGTACAGGAACCATTTTGTTAGATTTTGGGGGCGATCGGGTCAAAGATCAAGGTCAAGGCCATTTATAACTCAATAACTCAAAAGTGTTCTAGCAAATTGTCTGAAATTTGATGGGACGATTGGTCAATATCCAGGAACTATCTGGTAGAATTTTGGGAGCGATCCAGTCAAAGGTCAGGGTAATTTATAACTCAATAACTCAAAAAGTATAGAACCATATTGCATGAAAGTTAGTGGGACGATTGGTTATCATCCAGTTAGCAGTTTCTTAAATTTTGGGAGAGAACGGGTGAAAGCAGCGGCGAAGGTATGCGCTCTACCGTGTGCACGTAATCTAGTTAGACATATTTAATGAGCATTATTCAGATGAACTAAGTTTATTCTTAGCAAATATATGAACAATATATTAGCTAATGTTTGATATTACTCCTTATAATGAAGAATATTATCTCCGGTGTATTAACCAGAGAGTGTTACTTGTTATTTCAGGTAAAATTAATAAAAAAAAATTCAAGCTATTTATTATGATAGGATGCACTAAATAATCAAAACTGGAAAGGGAGTTTTCATATACATCATGATATTTATTTCAGAGGAAGATGTTCCTTTCTATTTATTCTATGTTGATAATTTGAAAAAAGGACAGATTTCTTCATATGAAAGTTAATTTTAATTATGTAATGCATGCAAATTTCTTGGTGTCCTCCTCAATTTCTTATTCAGAAAGTAATCTCAATGTCCTGGGTATACTTGATCTTCTCACAATTTCCGTAATAGTGGTACGACACATTGGACAAGAATCACTGAAATGAAAACAATATAAAGTTAATAAGACTTTCGTGAAGAAAAGGTTATCATGTACTTAAGTTAGATACCAGACAATTATATTAGTCTACCATCCCTCATTTTAGTATATAGTTCTGGAGAAGATTAGATATTGATTTATATAAATTTCCTGTGTTGATAAGCTAATGGAAAGTAACAAGATAATTATGAACATTTAATTAAATCGGGAAAGGGAATTGAGAATTTTCAAGCTTAAAAGTTGAATAATTAAATAGGCTACCATTGCCTGTTTTTGTTGTTGAAATCTGTTATTTTACATCGATTCACAATAGAAAGCTTACGGTAATGAGTATTACAGTTCACAGTTTGAATTGAATGTTTTTCATGATTTTCTAACTTACTCTGAATTACTGCTATCAGGTCCAAACCAATCTCCCGCGCAGGCTTCGCAGAAATTGTGTGGACATTCGAGTAATAGAACCAAGTCTTTATCTTTTGTATATTTTTCGTAACAAAGACCACACTCGTTTTTGAAGTTGCAGGAATTGGTGTTGAAAGTAGAAAGCTTCTCCTTCCACTGCGATCTTGTTCCTTCTGATATATTATCGAAGACAATAGGAATAAAATGATCTTTATCCCCTTGGTAAAATCCCTCTTCGTCGAATAAATTGAATCCACTGTCATTATAAAAATCTTGATCTTCAGATTGAACATCTTCATTATCAGAATATTCTTCATAATTAATGCTTTCTTCTTGGTTGACGTTATGTCCGCGATCGATGTTGGGTCTGTGATTGATATTAGTTCTGTGATCAATGTTAGGTATGTGATCAATATTAGGTCTGTGAATAATGTTAGATATGTGATCGATGTAAGGTATGTGATCAATATTAGGTCTGTGATTAATGTAAGGTCTGTGATCAATGTTACGTCCGTAATTAAAGTTAGGTCCGTTATTAAAGTTAAGTCCGTTATTAAAGTTAGGTCCGTTATTAAAGTTAGGTCCGTTATTAAAGTTAGATCCGTTATTAAAGTTAGGTCCGTAATTAAAGTTAGGTCCGTTATTAAAGTTAGGTCCGTGATTTATGTGACGTCCGTTATTTATATGAGGTTCGTGATCAATGTGAAGTCCCTGATCGATATTTTGTCTTTGATCAAAGTTAAATTCTTGATTGATGTGATGTCCTTGAGCGATATTATGTCTGTGATCAATATATGGTTGGCCATGATTAATGTTGTGTACTTGATCGATGTTAGGTTGTGTAATGGTTCCATGTTCAATGTTATTTCCATGATTATAGATATTTTCGTTAACAATGCCATGTTCTTCATATGTATTTTGTCTCTGATCGATGTGATGTTCTTCATCGACAGTTGGTCTTTGTTCGCCAAGCTCTCTAGGATTGTTGTTGCCTGATCGCATGTTGCGTAGTATACGTTGATACATGAATTGTCTAACGTGTTCACTCTGTCGGCGCTGCATCGTTCTGAAACTAAGAAAATCATATTGTTAGTAAGTTGTAGAGGAAAACGATACATGACAAATGTTTGATAGCAATGTGCTACCTAACGGGTTCACGCTCACCGAAAGCTATATCAGTTATATAGAATATATATTATTTTAATTAATTGAAAAATACATGATACAATTTATAAAGATCCCCAACATTGATTTTACATTTCCCGGTTATTTAGATAACGACTTACTGTATCTATCAGGGTTCATTACTAACATCATATGGTAACTACTGACAAGATAAATATATTTATTACTAGTGGATACCCGTGCAAAATGCACGGTAGCGTGTATATATTATTATATATTTTTTAATATTGATATTTAAATACATTACTCATTGTGTTTGTTCGTACACATTACACATCCCGTTTTCCATTACATTTCATAAGAATTAGGTACCAGTAAATAGTAATTTTCTGTCCCGTGATGTCATCAATTTGTGTAGAATACTGTCGTATAAATCATAAATTATTATATAAGACAGCTGAAAATATAATTACACATTATAAACATTATTCCAATAATCACATTATGATAAATTTAAACAATTAGCTACATCGATCAGTTCAATGCTTGAAATGGAAGAAATAAAATCGTCATATATAGGTAGCAGCTGACATTCCATTTATTTAAATTAATTAATATAATAATGTAAAATTCTTTATTATCTTATTCAATGTATTTTAAATATCGTTTATTTCGAATATTTAATCGTATTCCCACCCGTCAAAATCAATATTAAAATTAATTATTATATTTTCAATCGTGCAAAATATGTCATCAAGTGTTAATAATTTGAAAACCCGTTTGAATTTCGGAAAATCCTTTTAATACGTTAAATTCGACACGACTTTCTAAAAAGTTGTAAATTTTGAAGTCTCTAAGTCTAACCGTTTGTGAGTAATATTGCTCCAAGTAACACACAGACAGACAGATCTAGCGTATTATATATATATATAGATTCAGTCAAAGAAGAACTAGCATCCTTGATTGTAAACTACCAGACTTACATGTTATTCTTACTTCTATGAAATTACGTATATATGTAATTAATGCGTGGCTATTATATACCATAATTTAGCTGTACATGAAAATGTAACTTGAGCTCTACAGTATGAATGTGTAACATTAACACATTTCTATAAATATTTAAATAACAGATGTTAATAATAATTTATGAAATTTACCAAATTATAAAAATAAATTATGTTAATTTTTATTCCAACGGTATTACTATGAAAAACACATGATATTGATTTTATTTCCAAGTGCTATTGATATAAGTTCCACGTGTTACTCATATGCTTTCCACGCTTTTCATTGATAAATTTCATTGATTAAATTATGTATAAAGAAATTAAAACTAACATTGCAGTAATAAATGAGTCTTCAACAAACACATTCCCTAACAATCCCTCTGTGGGAGAGAAAAATATTGTACAATTATCCTACTGGGATGCAATCTACTAATAATTAGATATTTACTATTTTGAGCTACAAATACATTATTATATGAAAAAGGAGGAAACAGCTAGTCAATTTTTCATGTAATATATAAAATTGACTACCTCACACTATAAAAAGATACTTACTGGTATGTTTGTTAACGTTAAAATTCTTCTACGTCTGATGTATGTATTTTCCAGGAAAAGATTATTTAAAACCAAATATCATTTACAATTAGTAACTGAATGATTTGAAGGTACACGGGACACTTGGTTTTCCACCAACTGGCTGTCTAAGCTGCAAACAAGGTACTGAATGGTTAGGAGAGAATTACGGAGTTTATATACCTCTAAGAAGACCCGCCCACATGCGTGTTCCAATCCCAGTATGAACTTAGATTCAAAAATTTAATTTAGCCACGCCTTCAACCACTAAGTCCTTTTTTATGGAGAGATTTAAAAATAGATGAACAAAGGTAAAAAGAAACGTGATCCCAAGTGAGTTTTGGAAATGAATTCACCTTTAATTAATAAGTAACGGACAGATATAACCACATGTTAGTGTATATCATACTATAACCATTTTGTATATTGAGTTGATATAAAGTTGAGAAATAATGATGTAATAGGGACTCTTTTTTAATTTATTTTTATACGTAAAACTTATTTAATCCTATAATTACAATCAACATAATTATTCTCTAGCATGAAAATTAGGCAAAGCACAATGATGTCATGTGTAAAAAATATAAGTTACAGAATTGACGAATTCTCCAAGTTTATACGAAATTACATTAAGTACTTTACTATACAAAGTTATTAATATATATGTATATCATTCACAATAAATGAACACGAAATATAACAGACGGTTACCACGTGGTTATTCAGTACCCAGACCTGTCCACATGCGTACCCAGTATAAGCTGAAATAAATTCAGAGACAATCGAGCTGATGCGTGTACGTGACGTCATCAAACCAACAAACTAAAATCTAGATTAATATTGTCTTTTTTCCAATATAACTAAAAAAATCCTCAAAAACTATAAACTATACAAACATATTATACCAATCCCAATGGGATCACCAATTTCAGTAGTTATAGAAGAAATAGTAATGCAGGCAATTGATAAGACCATATTAGAAAATTCTACTGATGATATAAACTAATGGAAACTATATGATGTCTAGGATTTATCCCGGAAAATTGTCAATACCAATTAATGAACTATATTAACACTCAATCCGAAAATACAATTTGATTTGAAAATTGAAACAAATCCATAATTAGAAATAGTGGTTCACCAAAATGGAACCTTTAAATTAAAAAATTACTTAACACCTATTCATACCGGTTACGGGTATGAAATATCATACATGCATGTATATTTCTACATTATTAAATATTTGAAGACATCATTTATTGTTTGAGTATTGATAGACATGAGTATGCACAATCCATTTTACATTACATTTCACAATAATTAGGTTCCAGTAAAGCGTTTTTTTCGTCCCGTGATGTCATTAATTTCTGCCGACTGCTGTCGTGTTCATCATAAAATATTATAAATGATTGCTGTATAATAACTAAAATTTACAAACATCAAAAATTATTCTAATAATCACATCATGAAAAGTAAGATATGTAGCTTCATCGATTAATTCAATGATTTAAATAATTGATATTGCATTCATTTGATATTGATGAATAAAATTAAGAAATTTCGTTATTATTCGATTAAAGATATTATGGATATCATTAACTACGATTTTTCTCAATTTAATTAACATATAAATCATATTTTCAATTATGTCGTTGATTTTCGTTAGAAAAAATGATAACCATTGTGGAAACAAATTAATTAATTAATTTGTTAGAATTTATTTTGTAGAACATTTTTACATAATATATATATTTTTCGATTCGATTAATGCAATTATTTTATTTCCCACGTAACCATGTATTTATACCGATTTGATTTTAACCCCTATCTATTTCATTGTAACTTATTCAAAATCACGTTTGAATTTCGTAAAACAAATCAATAATATAACCACAGACTGGAGGTTTCCAGAAAATTCCAGTCCATTCATTCTGTTGGATAGTCTCTGAAAATATCCTGGAAAGTACGTCGAATTAATTCCTATCTATCCTATTATGAATCAAATGTCAATAATTCGAAAACCAGTTGAATTTTAGAAAATGTTTCTAACACGTCAAATTCGACAACAATAATTTGGTTTAAATACAATCATTCAGTTGTATGATTTGTATTGCATTTGATTGATAAAGTATATTCAAAATTTATTATCAAATAACAGAAGAGTACATTTATGTTTTTATCATAAATAGGAGTATAAATACCTCTTATTTTATACATACCTAAGTAAAGTTTATTATCGTGCAGGTAGCAGAAAGTAATTCTTCATCATAAAACATGGTTACAGATTAGGCTTCCAGGTATCAGATTCCTACCTACAGAACAAATAAACCTGTATCTTATTTGATTGAAATGTTTTTATGATATTAGAATTCATTTATTATACCTGTCATACTTTTCATTCTTAATGGAAAAGCGAAATTATGATAATAAAATTATAATAATATACTTCCAAAATTCACATTCAATTATAAAATTCAAATTTCAAAGACACGGAAATACTTTATTTTGTCTATTCTAATTAAACAAAGATATTTATTATTCTTTTCATAGATAATCTCTTTTTTCATTAGTTTAGCTCAAAAATTAGTTTTGAGACCATTCCATTTCAGGTCACCAAAGCTACGCAACCTCAGTTTTATACTCCTTAAATATTTCAATTTTTAATAGTTGGAATAGAAGAAAATTGTTTTATGGGCTCGATTTATCGTATATTGCGGTTTAGGTGACCAGAGTCAGTTGATAAGAGTTTGGAGTAGGGAATGAATTAAAAGTAACAAAATTAAACAATGACTTAAAACAGGTTAGTTATTAGTTTGATATTTTGATTTATATATTTGTGTTACATTGAACAAACAGAAATTTTATACACTATGGAAGAGTTTCGATAGTAGCATAATTTGAAATTTTAGAGTTATCAGACGGTTCCACATTTTCAGACTCGTAAAAAAAATATATAATAATTATTTTATACTTATTACATTACTATTTGATTTACAGCACAGCACAGACTACTCTTTATAGTCTGTGACCGCAGATATTTCAAACACGGATGTAAATACCAGGATCTTTTCGTACCTATAATATCAAGATTATAGAAGACGTTTGTCAGGTTTCTCATATTTTCGAAAAGCTTTACATCGTGTAACGTTACAAACAATAACACGAAACGTTTTGTTACTACCTAAATCAGACTATAATCCGATATAGTGACAAAGCAACAAATATAGTTAGTGATTGATGAATTTGGAGTAACGGGTTAAGAAAGATAGATAGTAGTTTGTTTGGGTCATTCGACATGTAAATAATACCTGTCTACCTTATCCCAGCAAACCCTTGTTCTGTAGGATTTGAGAATATTAAATTGCCCTTTTCCTATGGGATTGATAGTATATTATCACCTATTTTCTAAGTAGATGTGGCTTGTTAATAAACTTATCCCATAGGGCAAATTAAGTCTCCGGGTTCTTTAACAATTATTTGTATTATCTTAACTTGAAGAGACTTGGAGGTAATTGATTGAATTCTATTAAACTGACAAATGACTAAACGGTAAAAGTTTTTAGGAAGTAAAAGGAAAGTTGGAAAGACAGTGTCAGTGATAAAGAGGGTACAAAACCAGAACTATGAAACCCTAGTGTTATACAGTGTTAATCACTAGGTAAGCATTGAATGTAATGCGAGTGAACTAGCCAATCACACTCCTTCCGATAAAAGGACATTACGGGAGCAACTCTACAATGCCGATGGGAGAACACACTCTTCCATCACATATGGGAGAACACACCCTTTCAACTCACATACGGAAGTCCTGCAGCACTTTATAAAAAAGGAAGGAAAAGCAACAGAAAAGATTCACATGTCATGTGAAAGGATACTTTTCAAGTTAACAGCAGTTAACTATAAAAACTGTTCTAGAATACCATTAATATTCTAAAGACCGGTGAGAAAATTCGAGCTGAGTATAAAACGAGCGGTGCGCATAAATAAACTCAATCATCCAAGCTGCAACACAAACTTCGAGCTGAGCATGGATACGCCAAATTAAGTGAAGGTACTAGTGTCAAAGTACTAACAGCGACAAAAATACATCGCGAAAGAAACTCACTTTACCTGGCGGTAATCACCCAAGGGATTACGAAGGAAAGACAGTAAGAAGAGGACAAGAAACAGCGCAAGTAGAAAAAAGGAGAGCTACGAGGCAATACTTCATGAAATCTACAATCTAAACGGGAGAACAGAAGAAATCGAATGACTCCAGAAAAAGGGAGAGCTGTGAGGCAACCCTACATGAGATTTATAATCTACACTACCATCTGGTAAACAGGCAGCTAAACAACGAGAGGCAAATTAGGTGATGCTATTTAACTATTTAACCTAAAGTTAATATATTGTAATGAATTTTGTGTCTGGAATATAATAATGTCTACTTATATTTTTGTATTGTGTATTTTTAAATTTTTATATTGTCTTTATTAATCTTTACTAATTATTAATCTTTACAGTGTATATTGAAAGGTTTTGTTAGATAAGGTAGTATGTAATAAAGAATGGCTTTACCAAAATACGACACAAATAGTTACAACTTGCCGCGAATGTTCCTATAGTAATATAAAGTGTAGTAATGACACTACATTCCTGGGGGAATGATAGATTTATATCATAGATTTATATCATTAAATTGCCCTTTTCCTATGGGATTGATAGTAAATTATCACCTATTTTCTAAGTAGATGAGGCTAGTTAATAAACTTATCCCATAGAGCAAATTAAGTCTCCGGGTTCTTTAACAATTATTTGTATTATCTTAACTTGAAGAGACTTGGAGGTAATTGATTGAATTCTATTAAACTGACAAATGACTAAACGGTAAAAGTTTTTAGGAAGTAAATTAAACACAAGGAAGTTTTAAATGGGTGTACTTATATTAAAGTTCGAATAGTACAGAGTTCTAAGACTTACGCACAAGTCTTCAAATAACACAACACAAGTTTTAAATAAACTAGCGGTTGAGTAAACTTAAGGGTTTTAAAGTAAACAAGGGTTTGAGTAGCCAACTCACGAAACCCGTGGATGGACAAGTCCGACCAGACTTGGTCCGACCAACCAGTCTTCAAGAGACCATCGCGAACTATGAACACTTTAGTTAGGTGCCAATGGTATTTAAAGGATGAACTGGAGAGTCCAACCTTCCAGTGAGTGAATAAACTTCTGTTAAGGTACTGATAGTACTTTTCAAAGATGTTTTTCTACTCACTGCAGATAGAAATAACACACAATGCATTATTCAAATTTAACACGCTAGTGGTAATGGCTTTCTATACGATTAACATATAGATCGATCAGATTTACTAATAGTTCATTTTAGTGAAACCTGATTTGCTAATAAACATCCAAATTTAAGCATACTATTTCAGAGTCCTGTTTAACCTATACATGATCAGAAATGTTACAAGTTCCTAACTATTAATTAAGTATTTCAATTAGAATAATTGAAGTACTTACTTAATTCTTTTTAAATTAATTAAGTATTAATTTCAATTCTATCTATAGAAAAAGAACTCAATATTCTAAGTTGTATAACTGATTTGCAAAGTTCATGAAGTTATATAACTTAGTACAAATTATAAAGTTATATTCTGAGTTACAAGTTATAGCTCTGGGTTACAAGTTATAAAGTTATGTTCTGAAGTTACAAGTTATATTAGCGGCTTACATCAAAGCTATTCGTTTATAATTATATTCGAGCTCCTAGCGAGAATAACATGACCATAAATTTAAATAGCATTTCCTTCTAATGAACAGTGTACAAGATTAAAAAGATTATGTCTGATTAAATGATTATCAAATTATAGAAATTGAAAGATTAAGTAAAGATACAAGTTCAGCGTATTAACAATCCTTCTATTGTTAATATCACTCCCCCCTTCGTGTTTCAACCGACTTGTCGGTTGAATTTCAATTTCTAAACCCATATTATCGAAATCCAATCGAAAAATATCTTAACAAATTTCGAACAACACTCGGAAAACATCCTATGAAATTTCTTAAAATTTCTAAGTCCGAAACATAAATTATATCTATTAAAACAAAAGAAAGTTCAGATTAAATTTGATTTGCTAAATAGATCAGTCTTTTCATCATAAAAATTGGGTGTATAAAAGTATGATGACAAGACAATTCATATCCTATAAGTAATCAGGAATTCTACCTCTGGTCACGATATTAAATCAAAATAGATTGAAAATTTATAAGTTATTCTACTCATATTCAGAATCATACATCAAAAATATATTTTCATTTTATGGAAATTTCAAACATGAAATATCAAATTATGAATCTCAAATTCAAGTTGAACAATCATAAAACTTCAATCTATAACTGCTAAATTTATATTTTAATTTTTTTTTAAATAAAAGTAACCATTACCTTTCTAAAAATTAAATATTTATGTTCTCATTTCTTAAACACTTAAATGGAAATAGTATCCAGGTGAATCTCTAGTCATTGAAAACATAAACTCTCAAAATTGTTCTTCAAAATATATAGTTCGTTTAATACTTTACTGCAATATAGTCCAACTATAAACATCTTACTTTCATTCAAGAACCAAAATTATAATGCTTACAAATAAGATTAGCAATAAAATCTAAGCATACGATTATAATATATCTACTATTATTATATCTTCTACTTCAAGCATCGTAATTTGAAACGTCGGAAATAAAGTTAAGTAATTTTCAAATGAAATTAATTTCAAAATCAATAGAGATTAATTACCTTTCATATATCCAATGAATATAATCTATAATCAATAGAACTTAGTTAACTTTTATATCTCAAATGAATATAATCTATAGTCAATAGAACTTAATTTACTTTTATATCTCAAATGAATATAATCTTACATCAAAATCGAAACTTCATTATAGTTTATTCTAATTCCAAAATATTCATTTCAAAATATATGAGTAAAACTAAATTCGTTATTACTTATCTTAAACTTCTCTCTTCTTAAACTATGGTTATATATGTTATGTAATATCATACGAGCTATATTATTGGTTAGTATTCATCTATACTATTGTTAGCCTTACATAACCTTTTTTTATTCGTATTGAATAAACATATTCAGATTTCGTTTAAAATATCCAATGAAATTAAAAGTTACTTTAAATCAAATGTTCAACTTCGAAATCTGTAAACTATCAAATGAAATCTTAAGTAATCCTTTAAAAAGAATTAATTTTCAAATAAACATCAATGATTAATTGCTCATAACCTGAATGTTTCAATAAGCAATTAATATTTAAACTTTCTTTAAAGTAAATTCAAAGTATAGAAATCTAAGTTAATTGGACTAAAGTAATAATCCAAAATTTAGAATAATAAGATCAAGGTGAAATGATCTAAATGTGTCGGTACCATCAGAGAAGACTTCTCAATGTAGGTACATGAGAGTTGAAGCCCCCATGTTCATTCTCCTCCTTCAGAATGAATGGTTCCCTCAGGTTATCGGGCATTGGTTTGTGACGTCACCAAGTATGACTGCGAAGTCGTCACCAAGTATGATTGTGAAGTCATCATCAAGTATGACTGTGAAGTCATCATCAAGTATGACTGTGAAGTCATCACCAAGTATGCTCCACTGATCAGCCTTCTCGTCAGCAGGCGTAGCTCGGCTTATCCTTTTCGGATCAACAAGTTACTGGTGTTGGATTGTTCCAACATCTGGTTTGTTATTGCTCTGCTCCAGTTTCTCGAAAGATGTTTTTCAAGTTTTGGGAAAAAATAAATCAGCATTAATTTAAGTATAATTAGGATTATATTTTTACCTAACTATTACTTTTAGACTTACAGTTGAAGGATAATATTACTATTTTACCATTGCTAAAACATGATTGTTTTAATTATTTCCAAAATTTTGTACAATGATTCTACAAAATTCTTTAATATTATAGTATTGTTATAATCCTTCAAGTAATATTATAGTTTGATAATATATATCTCACATAACATTTATTTCAAAATATACCTCATTCAGTTTACAATACATATTCCTATTATTATAAAACTGTAAAGAAGGGGTTAGTTTATATATATAACATATTTTTCACTTAAAACTAGGTTCATGAAAATCTTGGACACAATCAAAACTGTTATGTTTCTTTTTATTGTTACGTTACTTTACAAGATTTTCACTTATAGTGATAAATTCATAGTAAAATCAAGTAATTCACCTTCAACCGATGTCTTGCCCATAACGTCAGATCGTCAGATGGATGGGGTTCATTGCTTTTGGTTAGCCTCTTTTACGTGTGTTTCTGCAATTACAGGTGAACTTTACTAGCTTATACAAGAAACTTACATCTTACATAGATTATTTATCTACCATTACATTACATTTCATCAATAATTATAAGTGTTAGTCAACATAATTTTCTTAATTACTCTTAACTTACAAACACACAGTTATTTATATATATTTTATGTTTCACTAAACATCAATGCATTATATATATATAATTTACATTTCTTTAAACATCAGTGTATATTTGTAGTTACCCTTAAGAGTTAATGTTATTGATCTAACCATTGAAAGAAATTAATTGAACATAAACTATGTCGTTTTTTTTTTTTTTAGCTATTCATTATATTTCGTTATGTTCCTTTTATAATCATAAATTCCCGTACAGACTTAAATCTCATTATTTTTTTCATTTGCTTTAACTCAAGTTTAATGTATTCATTTACTTTTTCAAGTAATAATTTAAATATCATCAAGATTCTTGCTATCATGAAACTCAATACTCAAAAATATTTTTGTAATTCCCAATTATCATTAAAGAGTCTTTTACTCTTATTTCAGTATCATTAAACTTTTCAAACGTTTTCTTTATTTGAATCCATACATTATTTATTAAATTATATAACTGTCCCTTTTAAACTCAAACTTTTTAATTACATTTAAACTGCTACACTGAGTTTAATTAATAAATTCATTTATTTTTAAGAAATAAATCCGTTCTATTCAATCACTTTTATTATTTACGATTTCATTTTAACCCTTTTTATACTCATGTAAAATCAACTACATTCATTCTTTTATAAATCTGGAAATATTACGGTTCCCCCTTGAAATTTTTCTTTAGAAGAAGATTTTCTTCTCAGGGTATTTTCTGTACTCTGGTTGACCTTTGAATCTGCAATTACTGTTTTCTCTTAGTAATATTTACCCTTACAGCTTAGAATGAATATTCTTTATGTATTAGGAATATCCCTTTTTTTCAAATATCAAAATATAATTAATTATACATCTTGACTCATATCTTTCTAATATATTTATCTCTCAATTCCATGTATAATTACACTTAATTACACTTCAATTCATTATTGTAATCCCTTTGGGGTCTAATTTTATTCTTCATTCTGAGAGGAATAAATAGAATGTTCCCCTAGATTATTCTGAAATTCTTTAGAGTCTATTTTATTCTTCGTTCTGAGAGGAATAAATAGAATGTTCGCCTAACTTATGTTTGGAAATTCTTTAGGGTCTACTTTATTCTTCATTCTGAGAGTAATAAATAGAATGTTCCCCTTAAGATTGATTCAAACATTTCCTTCATAACAGAATGGTTATATATTTATATATTATCATATATAAAAGTTTTAACGAACTATCTTTTTCAGCAATTATTTTATATATCATTGTACATAAACATTAGAATTTAAGTACATGTATATTATATTGCATGTTTTCATTATTCATTATACATTCAATAATATTCGACTATTTATTTAGAATTCATTTCTAAATTTATATATCAAGAATTCAGTATCTTTATTTTAATTAACAAGTACAAACATTTTTATTTATCATCTTGAAAATCAAAAATTCAACATAAAATATTACACTTCTATTATAAATAAAAGAATTCAAATTAAATGTGAGATAATATTAATTAAAATATTTGCTTCGTATCTTGTTATCATTCAAATCATTCGTTAAACTCTCCATTTGTTATGGTGTTTCAAATATTATTTCCTGCTACATCTTGAATTGTATTACAATATAGTTCATAGAGAACAGTAGATTGATTTACTGCATGTCATTTAATTATAAATAACTATTAATTCTTATTCATACATTGTTCTTACAGGTTCTTATTCCCACACAAGTAATAACTTATATTACTTCAGCTCCTCAAATTTATCATATTATTAAATTATGATATTACACTTATTTCATGACATTAATTCCATGATTTTATTTCGACGAAGAACCTGTAACTCATTTATTTATCAAACATTACAGTTATCATTAAAAGAAATCATCAAGAGCTCTCTTTCAAACTCATTTATTTATCAAATAATTAATTAAATAATTAATTATTAGTTCTCAGTAACCTACTGGAATAATCACATTAATTCCTAGATGTTTTATTTTCCATTTAATACTCATTATTTTATTCATATTATATCCTTGCTATCGTCAACTATAGTGTTACTGACTGTACCACCTCGACTAATTTTAATAGCTCTGTTGACAATAACTTCCCACTTGAAAATTTACATCGCTTCCTTCAAGATTACGTTTAGTCTTGACTTTTTACTAGTCAACTATTATAAAATCAAGTTTCGTTATATTTTTACGTTAAGTTATATTTTTATATATATAACGTTTGCTATATTTTATACTTTATTAATAGAAAAATAAATCTTAAGATAATTGTTTTATCTCTTATACATTTATGTTCGATTGCTTGCATTTAATTCACTATTCAAATCAAGTCTTGCAATTTAATTATAAAATTCAGCAAATCTTTGCTCTTATAGTATTTTCTTTCTCAGAATTATCGTCTGACAGATACAATTGTCTGAATTCATATAGTTTTTTATACGATTATTTCGTTCATATGAACTAATCACCTATGTGATTATTTTAAGTTATTATTCGTCACTGGAATATTTACAACAACTTCTTATTTAACGGATAATTATTTATACTCAATATATACTCAATATACGTAAACTGCGTTGAATCTTTCTTATATCGTTGTTTCGTTCATTATTGAGTTACTGGAGATTTTACGTTAAAGCATATAATTATTTAATTACGTTAAACAATAACCTTTAATCAAATCAATTATTTCTTACTTTTAATTAGTACAGGAATATAGTTTGAAACTAGATCACATATTGATTATTTAGTATCAAACCTACTTTTCCCCTCTAGTTACCACTTATTACCCGATATTACATTAACTATGGTTAAGCAGTATTAACCTCTAGGTAACTTTAAATCTCTTCAAAATATTTAATATACAATATTAATATCAAACTAGTCATTTAAATATTCAAGATATATATATCTATATCATTCCTTGTCAATCCTTTAGAATGTTTCACTCATTTTATACTGAGTCATACATCTGAGTTTAATATATTCGTTATATCTTAATCTGACTCGATTATCTTTAATCACTGAAACGATTGACAGGTTCTTTTTTCAAACACTGCGATTATTACTATTTGAATAGGAATACATCATAATTATCAATTGACTTCATCCCTGAAAATTAGGTATGATTCGTTACATATGTACGTTACGTGCATATCATAGGTATTTCCGGTTTACCTGAAACCTTGTTTATTTTTATAAATATAAATTGACATTATAATTATCTATTGACTTCATCCCTGAAAATTAGGTATGATTTCGTCATATATGTACAATACGTGCACATCTTAGGTATTTGCGGTTTTACCTGAAACCCTTTTTATATTTTATAATATCACAACTCAATGTTGTATCTTAGGTATTTGCGGTTTTACCTGAAACCCTTTTTATATTTTATAATATTACAACTCAATGTTGTATCTTAGGTATTTGCGGTTTTACCTGAAACCTCGTCTATATGTTATAATATGACAACTCATTTGACTTTCACTGACTTAAAGGATGTTTTGACCCTATAGTCAGATATTCACATTCGTGACTGTACTTTCGGTATATTTCTATATGATATAACCGTTTCTATGATATCAACTTCTCTCGATATCACTTTCTCTTGATATTACCTACTAAACAAAACAGCGTAATTTATAATTTCCAAAGATTTTTATCGAAGTTATTGCTTTTTAAGCCACAAACAATAAATATCATTTCATTAAAATATGCAAAATTAATGAAATACGAGAATGGGTTAATTACTTCCATTCCAGTACTAAAAATATGGAAAATTACCTCGTTAATATAAAATAGGTATATCGTTACTTTACCAAATTCACCTTTGGTTATTTACATGACAAATTCACAGGTTATAAGACCCATTTAATTTATCATCAACTTGGAATATTTTTATTCTCCTTATCTGTGAATATACAGTTACATATTCCATCTGTATCTCTATTTATGAGTACACAGGTTACTACTAATATATTTGCAACTATGTATATTAGCTCATTTAAACATTGTTCTAATGTTTTTTACTTAATACTTTCAAAATAGTATTTTAAGTTCGTTCTCATCATTTGAACTTTCTCTCTAAGCTTCTTCGAAATTCTTATATACGATTTTCTGAATTCCTTTATAATTATTTATTATAATTATACTTCGCCTTTTATAGGACAACAACAGTTATTTTGTTATATAACGTGCTTTCCACGTTATTTGCAATCTTCGCGCATTTATACAACTTTCACTTTCTGAAACATACGTTCCATTAGTTTTCAATGATTTTACTTATAGAATAATTATGCAAAATAAATTAGATTTAAATGTCGTTCTCAGTCAGATGATTATAAAAGTACTGAAATACATGGTATTATTAGCCTGTCAAAATGTAAATAGTTTTCACTATCCCGACACATCTAAAATATTCTATGCAATTAATATATTCCCAGATTCAATTATATCTGTTAAAAGTTTATTACCTTTAAATGATACACATTGACTAAAATTGTCATATCATCTTACTTTTTACTAACTGCGCTATTTGAGGCTACTGGTCTTTGACACTACTTTTTACTCCACTATTTGAGACTATGATATAAATCTATCATTCCCCCAGGAATGTAGTGTCATTACTACACTTTATATTACTATAGGAACATTCGCGGCAAGTTGTAACTATTTGTGTCGTATTTTGGTAAAGCCATTCTTTATTACATACTACCTTATCTAACAAAACCTTTCAATATACACTGTAAAGATTAATAATTAGTAAAGATTAATAAAGACAATATAAAAATTTAAAAATACACAATACAAAAATATAAGTAGACATTATTATATTCCAGACACAAAATTCATTACAATATATTAACTTTAGGTTAAATAGTTAAATAGCATCACCTAATTTGCCTCTCGTTGTTTAGCTGCCTGTTTACCAGATGGTAGTGTAGATTATAAATCTCATGTAGGGTTGCCTCACAGCTCTCCTTTTTTCTGGAGTCATTCGATTTCTTCTGTTCTCCCGTTTAGATTGTAGATTTCATGAAGTATTGCCTCGTAGCTCTCCTTTTTTCTACTTGCGCTGTTTCTTGTCCTCTTCTTACTGTCTTTCCTTCGTAATCCCTTGGGTGATTACCGCCAGGTAAAGTGAGTTTCTGTCGCGATGTATTTTTGTCGCTGTTAGTACTTTGACACTAGTACCTTCACTTAATTTGGCGTATCCATGCTCAGCTCGAAGTTTGTGTTGCAGCTTGGATGATTGAGTTTATTTATGCGCACCGCTCGTTTTATACTCAGCTCGAATTTTCTCACCGGTCTTTAGAATATTAATGGTATTCTAGAACAGTTTTTATAGTTAACTGCTGTTAACTTGAAAAGTATCCTTTCACATGACATGTGAATCTTTTCTGTTGCTTTTCCTTCCTTTTTTATAAAGTGCTGCAGGACTTCCGTATGTGAGTTGAAAGGGTGTGTTCTCCCATATGTGATGGAAGAGTGTGTTCTCCCATCGGCATTGTAGAGTTGCTCCCGTAATGTCCTTTTATCGGAAGGAGTGTGATTGGCTAGTTCACTCGCATTACATTCAATGCTTACCTAGTGATTAACACTGTATAACACTAGGGTTTCATAGTTCTGGTTTTGTACCCTCTTTATCACTGACACTGTCTTTCCAACTTTCCTTTTACTTCTCTAAAATCTTTAAACCATTTATATTAAGTCAGTTCTTTTCGTTAATAGATTCTAACCTCTTTTTTCCTCCCTCTTTTCTTCAAGACCGTTTGAAGATGCCAATATTAAATTGCCCTTTTCCTATGGGATTGATAGTAAATTATCACCTATTTTCTAAGTAGATGAGGCTAGTTAATAAACTTATCCCATAGAGCAAATTAAGTCTCCGGGTTCTTTAACAATTATTTGTATTATCTTAACTTGAAGAGACTTGGAGGTAATTGATTGAATTCTATTAAACTGACAAATGACTAAACGGTAAAAGTTTTTAGGAAGTAAATTAAACACAAGGAAGTTTTAAATGGGTGTACTTATATTAAAGTTCGAATAGTACAGAGTTCTAAGACTTACGCACAAGTCTTCAAATAACACAACACAAGTTTTAAATAAACTAGCGGTTGAGTAAACTTAAGGGTTTTAAAGTAAACAAGGGTTTGAGTAGCCAACTCACGAAACCCGTGGATGGACAAGTCCGACCAGACTTGGTCCGACCAACCAGTCTTCAAGAGACCATCGCGAACTATGAACACTTTAGTTAGGTGCCAATGGTATTTAAAGGATGAACTGGAGAGTCCAACCTTCCAGTGAGTGAATAAACTTCTGTTAAGGTACTGATAGTACTTTTCAAAGATGTTTTTCTACTCACTGCAGATAGAAATAACACACAATGCATTATTCAAATTTAACACGCTAGTGGTAATGGCTTTCTATACGATTAACATATAGATCGATCAGATTTACTAATAGTTCATTTTAGTGAAACCTGATTTGCTAATAAACATCCAAATTTAAGCATACTATTTCAGAGTCCTGTTTAACCTATACATGATCAGAAATGTTACAAGTTCCTAACTATTAATTAAGTATTTCAATTAGAATAATTGAAGTACTTACTTAATTCTTTTTAAATTAATTAAGTATTAATTTCAATTCTATCTATAGAAAAAGAACTCAATATTCTAAGTTGCATAACTGATTTGCAAAGTTCATGAAGTTATATAACTTAGTACAAATTATAAAGTTATATTCTGAGTTACAAGTTATAGCTCTGGGTTACAAGTTATAAAGTTATGTTCTGAAGTTACAAGTTATATTAGCGGCTTACATCAAAGCTATTCGTTTATAATTATATTCGAGCTCCTAGCGAGAATAACATGACCATAAATTTAAATAGCATTTCCTTCTAATGAACAGTGTACAAGATTAAAAAGATTATGTCTGATTAAATGATTATCAAATTATAGAAATTGAAAGATTAAGTAAAGATACAAGTTCAGCGTATTAACAATCCTTCTATTGTTAATAACGTGGTGCAATACATAATATGGATGAAATACCGTCTTGAAATCGTCTAATCAGATTATTTTGCACAAGATTCTCAAATCTACCAAACTTGGAGTTATAAGGTGAGATATGATGGATTTCCTCATACCGCGTGCTTCAAACAGTATTTCTCACCACATGAATTACTTATTAAATTGATGTATTTTTATCTCTTATTCCATTATCACTATAAACTGCGTCCATCGCTTTATTGCAGATCACTATTTAGTGAATAATTTTAATAATATTGATCGTACAGTAGTGAAACTTTGGTCACTGGAAGATTGCTTTTATGTTAGTATCTTGCTGAAATATTTTGTTAATCCAAGAGAAAATTGGAAAGTTATGAACGTTTATGTATTTTGAAGGCATTTTAACTGTCCATCGCTTTATTGCAGCTCTGTGAAAAGGCCAAAAAATGGGCGATTGACTTCTACCGAGAGGGTAGAAAATGTAACATGTCCTGCAGAAGGGATGACTCTTCTATATTTAGCTAATGAATTTGGGAGGGATAAGAGAAACATAGTTTTTACTGTGGAAGATCCCGACACCAACCCAAGGAGAGATGAGGGCACGAGGTGAAGCTTTTTCCCCTTGAAATATGTGAAAACTACCCAGGCAGGTTATAAGGCAGCCAAATAACACTAGTGCCTCCATTTTCAACAAGGCTGTCATTGGTTATTCGTCCAAACAGTGTCTTAAATGAGACGACAAGTAACGTGGAGCCCATTTCCAGGCCTCCTATGGACAAGACCCAAAAGGAAAAAGGCATTAGATGTACACAGAATTAGATGAAAACATACTACTTACTTGTTCTTTTAACAGATGAGGAAAGAGACACCCTTGATTGTCTGGATGGATGGGCTAAAGTTTGGATCCTACTGGAGCTGTTTATCCACACTGGTTTCGTCGTCAACAAGAAGGCTGTGGCTTTATGTTTTAAGCGGGCATCATTGGTGAAACGTTGATTGGCCCTTTCCGAGTACCAGAGGGTGTAAACCTAGCAATCCAATCCTACATTGCCTCTTTTGTTGAGTACTTGTTCCCTTGGCCTAATAGTTTGCAATTATCTCGTTGGCAAAAGATGATTTTCTTGCATTACTTCGCACAACCTCATGTATTAAGGGTTACAACTTCTTTCCTCATATCTCTGGGCATCTAGTGAGAGTCTCTCATGACTTGATTGCCTTGTTCTCTGGTCTTAAGCCCCATTGAGCCTTTTTGACCGTTTCATTTGAAACATTACATAAGGACTGTTTTGACTTAAGACCAATGACAGCCTTGTCAAAAATGGAGGCACTAGTGTCCTTTAGCTGCCTTATGTCCTGCCTACGTATTTTTGCATATTGCGAGGGGAAATTCTTTTTTCTCGTACCCTCATCTCTCCTTGGGTTTGTTTCGGGATTTTCCAGAAAAGAAACTATTGTTCTCTTAACCCTTCCAAGTTATAAAGCTAAATATAGAAGAGTCCTACCTTCTGCAAGACCTGCTACAATTTTTGCCATCTCGGCAGAAATTAATCGCCCATTTTTTGGCCTTTTCACAGAGCTGCAATAAAGCAATGGACAGTTAAAATGCCTTCAAAATACATAAACGTTCATAACTTTCCAATTTTCTCATGGATTCACAAAATATTTCAGCAAGATACTAACATAGAGGCAATCTTCCAGTGACCGAAGTTTCACTACTGTACGATCAATATTATCAAAATTATTCACAAAATAGTGATCTGCAATAAAGCGATGGACGCAGTTCATATAAATCATTTTACTAGAAACAAACATCCATGAATTAGCTTGTTGGTGCATTGTTTCGAACTTTTAAGGGGACCGTCTTCCTAAAATAAAAATATAGGTTCATTAATTAATTTCCAAATTTGAAATTTTAAGGGTTGATGCAACTATTCCAATGGAGTATTTTTTATAAAGATTTTTTATCGTCTTTGGCCTCCTCAATACAGGTATAACTTTCAATATTGTCCATCTGTTTATGAAGCACTTTTAGATTGTGTTAGGGCAGTTAGGGTCTAATATTTAAACACCTTATCCAGAAGACTATAATTATTTATTTATATTATATGCAAAACAAAAGTTTTTTTTTTCAGATTTGACAGATGTAAATTGCGCTCAGATTTGCCTCAGAGAGTCTTGGAAAAATGTTCCATATTCTGTAGACTGGCCTGCCAGATAATTAAACAATCATGAAGAGAAGTTTGCAGTAGGTAGTAGGTACAACAAACTAGTGGATACAACAAACTACATAACAGCCATGTATGTTGAGACCATTGATAGAAAGTACCTACAGTGGTATTGTACTTTTAGTGTGCCTGCGCCATGATGTGGTGCGCCAGTAAGCTTTTAGATACTGTTGAAAGTAATAAAGATTATTCCCTAGGTGAAGATTATTTTGGATAAACATTATATATATTAAGCAGTACCGAAGCAGACCAGATACACTAACTCATTTAAATAGCTATGGAAAACTCTCAGACTCTCCTAAATTTGATAAAAATAAAATTAGGTAAGAGTGTACTTACTTGGAACTTTCCAGTGTAAAGATGAATTGCGATGACAGCATCATCTGGATCTCAGTTAGTTGCTCAGGTCTTCAGATTGCCTCCAACCTTTTGTTGTCTCTCAAGTACTTGCCCAAAGCTTTGACAATCTTCTTGTTTGTATCTTCATCATAGTCTCCTCCACCAAGTACTAGTTTCAGTGTCAGTGGATTAATTTTTCTGGTTGTCATCACTATGTCTGTGAACAGTTGGCCTCTTTCTGCTGCTTGTCGTTGGCATCTGAGTAACAAGTGCTCAATAGTTTCCTCCTGGCCACAGTAAGGGCATGAAGCTGCATCACTTAAGTTAAATCTGAATAGGCATCCATTCAAACCAACATGGCCGAGTCTCAGTCTGAATATTTTGGAATCGAGATATCTGTTCCCAGTATCCACAGGTGTGCTACTTCGGAAGTTACCATTGATGCTCCTCTGGAACAGACCCATGCCTTTGCTTGTTCAGTCCTCATTCCAATGTTTCTCCCATCTGGAGTAGAACCCTTGTTTCAGGATAGCTAACAATTCTTCCTTGTGAAGCTTATATAAGACACTTCTGTCACCAGAGTGACCTAGGTTTGCAACCTTGTCTGCTCCTCCATTGCCACTAATTCCCACATGAGCTTTCACCCAATGTAGATGGACATTTCTAGATTTGTTCAGTTCAGATAAGAGAGTTCTTATCTGATCTGCTGTTGCAGCATAACTTCGTTTATTGTTTAGCAAGATCTGCAGAACTGTTTTTCAATCCGTGAATATGACACAGTCTCCCTGTATTTGGTGTTTAATGTATATCAATGTCATCAAGAGAGCAAACATTTCTGCTGCTACTACAGTATGGTGAGGATCAAGCTTCCAGGAGATAGCCCATTTCTTGGCAAGAAAGAACAGTCCCGTAGCAACAGTGTCATCACCATCAGTTAGTTTGGATCCATCAGCGTACAAGTGAGTGTAGCTATCATAGTTTATCAGAAGATGGTCAGTAAAAGCCTCTTCTGTCATATCCACTTCTGGACTCAACACAATTTTTGAGCAGATAGAGGAGGAGGGACTTAAACTAGATACATTTGCTGTGGGATATCTTTTCATTTCAGGTAACTTGAAGCTATTCAGTAGATTTTCATTTGAACGTTGAAAGATGCTTCCAGGTTTAGAGCACAGAAGTTCATTTGTCTTTACAAAATGATCAGGATTATACATCATTTTGACGTATTTCTTCACACCAATGTATTCAAAGTAGAGCTTCAGAAGGGGGATTTTGCACTCTGCTTCCAAAGAGAGGATGGGAGAGCTTTTTCTTGCACCCAACATTAGTCTGAGGCATGCATTTTGTATCTTATTCAGGTAATTTAAATTAGTATTGCTTGTATATTTGAATGCAGAGCTGCAATAGCTGAGTTTTGATCGTATGTAGGCTTTGTAAAAACGTCTTAAAACCACATATGATGCACCATATTTCGTTGAGGACGAGGCCCTCATAACTCCAATTCTTCTTGTACAGTCTGATACGAGGTATTTGATGTGTGCCCCCCAAATTAGATAGGGAGCATCAAATATAACCCCCAATAGTCTCTGTTCTTTGACAAGTTCTACAGATTTATTCTCAATAGTGACAGCTGGCTTAGGGATTCTCTTGCGAGTGAAGAATTGCATTCTTGTTTTACTAGGGTTTATTTTGAATTTCCACTCACCAAACCATTCACACAGCTTGTTCAGATACTGTTGCAAGGAGTTCTGGATGCTTACATTGTCTGGTCCAGAGCAGGTGACAGTAAAGTCATCTGCAAATACATAAATGGTTATGTCATTTTCAATAGGAATGTCACTCATCATTACATTAAACAGCAGGGACTCAGTACTGCTCCATGAGGCACTCCAACATCTGAGGCTGTTTTCTGAGACATAGCTTCATGTAGAACCACATATTGGGTTCTGGAATCTAGATGACTGATAATCCATTTCAATAAGTTACCACGGATTGACATATTTTACAACTTATATACAAGTCTATGTCTCCAAACTGTGTCAAATGCACCTTTCAGATCGATGTAAACCACTCCACAGCACTTCTTGGATTTTATATCTGTCTGGATCTGTTGACTTAGTTCCAGTACTATGTCTTCAGTGCTTCTTCCAGGTCTGAAACCATATTGTGAAGGGCTCAACAGTTTTTCTCTCTCAAGATGATATTCTAGTCTTGCTTTAATTATTCTCTCAAGAAGCTTGCCTAGACAAGGAAGGAGGGAGATGGGCCTATATGAGGTGCATAGCTGTCTTGGTTTTTGGGGCTTCAAGATTAACGCTATATAGCCATATTTACAGTCATCCGGCATGTCTCTAGTAGAAAGGATTTGGTTAAATATGTTCAAAAGTTCAGTTTTATATTCAGGGTGACTTATTTTGATCATCTTATTTGTGATTTTATCATGGCCAGGTGCCTTATCTTTCAGTAGATTTAATTGTGCTGTAAATTCTTCAATTGTAATTGGAGAAAAATTTGTTCCAACAATGTTACTCAAAAATTTATCATGTCTTTAGTTAAAGTATTTTAATTGGAGTTGTTCTGATATTGTTGTTTTAAGTGTGTGCTCATTAGTTCAGCCTTGTCAATAGGATCTAAGATGGGAACTCCATTTGCATCCTCTAGTGGAAAGGTTGGTGGTGAATAGGTAGATTTGAAGGTCTTTATCTTCTTCCAAATTATGCTATGAGGAGTGTTGCGGGTGAGAGTAGATATGTAATCATGCATTGATTTCTTTTTGTTGCTTTTTATGATATGTCTAGCTCTAGCTGTTAATCTTTTGTACTCAATTAGGTTCTCAATAATGGGATGGTTTTGCATTTTTTTGTGAGCTTTACGGCGGGCAGCCACTGCAGAGCTGCATTCTTCAGACTACCAGGGCGTGAGTTTTTTCCGTTTCTCCATGCTTGATGAAGGGGCACCAAACGATTCTACTCCGCTTTGTAGAAATCTACTTGTAAAGTCTGATACCAATGACTCCTGAAGGTTTTAGCGCCAGTATTTTTAACTTTGAATCCTGACACTCTATTCCATGTGTATTTGTAAGGAGATACCTCAATTACCATTTCAAGCAGTAAATGGTCGCTACCCGTATCCGAATGGGGTGAGATGCTGATCATTGGAGAGATATTGTGTGATGAGAGACACAATTTAGACAGGATTGGTTGCCTTTTCTTTTATCAAGGTATGTGTACATGTCAATGGAATTGATCAGACATATTGAGTTATCTAATAATAAAGATTCAATTGATTTGTCAGTAGTATTTGATCTATTGCAGTTAGAATTCAGGATGGGAGAGTGAGCATTGAAATCACCCACCAAGATAATATTAGGCTCCATCTGAGTTACATAGTGGTTTAGTTCATCTGTAGAAATTGACATTTGGGGATTATAGATGTTAGCTATACAGAGTGGCATGGATTGTTTTATTTGAAGTTTGATGGCATCTATTTCTAAAGAACCATTGTTAAAGGGAACAAGATGTAAATTTTGATATTGAATGTTCTTTTTTATGATTATACCCAGCCCTCCACCTGCAGCACCTCTATGACTCCACTCAGAACTATAGTTGAAGAATCTGGGTATATACTTTTGGTTCAACCATGTTTCACAAAGACAAATGATGTCTGGATCATTGACTTGTATATGTTTCTTTAGTTCAGCTATTTTATTGTTCAGGCTGTTGCAGTTTAACATATGGATCCTAAGCTGATCAGTATTATTTGTATTTAGGCTGGTCATTGTAACTTTTGTGCTTAAGGGCCTTTTTGCTTTTTAGGTTTCTTTTTCTTTTTACCTCTTGATCTAGTGACTCTTGCTTCTCCTACCCAGGGAGAAAGTTGTAGGGGGGACATAGAAGATTTTGGGAGATTAAAGAAGCTTTTCTACCATAATCATAGAAGAGAATTGAGAGTGCATATGTCTAAGTTTTCTACCATGTTCACTCCTATAATTAAAGGGGGAAATCTCCTATACTATCAGATGATTTCACCCATAATCATGGAAGATTTTGGGATATTAAAGGAGTCTTCCTACCATAATCATAGAAGAGAATTGGGGGTGCTTTTTGTTAGAATTAGGTTAAATAACAGTGCGTTAACAACGTTAAGACATAGAGTTTATTTAAAGAGTATATATGTTATACAATTAGAAGTCTATGGAGAGATGAGTGGAACTCATCTCTCACTGAGTAATGTTCAAGACAGACTGCCTTCAGAAACTACAAGACAGGGTATTTAACCCTCGACGGAAGTGTGATCGACTTTAGACCTTATGTCCGTTTCTCATTAAAAGTAATACATGGTTATTGAAACAATAGGTAATTTAATATAGCTGAGCTAGTCTAACAGGAAGTTAACATTAAATATATAACGAGTGTGTAATACATTTAACTAAAATTTCAACACTCCTCCTCACACGACATTATATATTTTTCATACCTATTAATTTAACAAATTTGGTAAATCTATCAATAGGCAACGGTTTAGTGAATATGTCAGCAAGCATAGTTTCACTTACAAAAAAGAAATATTTTTTAAGCCGTTCTTAGTGTTTAATATGTCAGACGATCCATTAAAAAAAACAATGAACAACAATTTACATAGGAAATGAATTATTCTAAATTTAAAGACATAAATCCCATTTTAATCCATCCTAAAATTCAAAACATTAAAACTCAAATTGAAAAAATTCTGAAATTCAAATTGAACAATCATAAACATCAAACCTATAACTGCAAGAATTTTAAACATTTATTAATGGTTTAATTCTATTTCAAATAATTCCTATCTTCCCCTCTTTTTATTTCTGAATGTCGATATTAAATAGAGTCTTCAGAAATCCAAAAAGAAAATATACTATGTATATAAAATATTTCAAACTTACATATAACATAAAAAATAGTATGAATACCCATCAAAACTGAACTTAACATATTGTGACATTCTTGCTTTAAACAATCAATAATTTTATTTCAATTTAACTTGTAAAAATTAACATTGATTAACAATCAGGCAATTAAAATTAACATCCTTCCGTTAAGAAATAGAATTTCTATTTTTTTTTTTTTAATTATTTTATTGAATAAAATTTACTATTAAATTCTTTCTTCAGAAAAATTTAAAGTTCGTTTAATATTTTACTGCAAATTAGTTATAAATATAACCATTTCATTTATGTATATTAATTTAAAAATATTTCATTCCTGCAAATTCCTAATTTATTTTGACTCTAAAATTTTCTAATCATCAAAATCTAATTAGTATTTCAAAATGAAAAAATATTTATTTCTAAATATTCACTTCTAAATATTCACAAATATTCACAGTATGAATATCAATTCATCTGTATTCAATTCATATGCTCACCTAATAGACCGCGTACTTCTATTAAGTAAACATGCTGAGTCATCAATTAAAATAATAATTAAATGCTGTGTCGGTAGTTTTTGTTACGATTCAAAGATTAATCTGCTAATCATTAAAAAGCAATAAAAATTCTATCTAACTACTATCCAAAAGACTAATTTCAATTAATTTGAGAATTCACTTCACAAATGCTGAAGCAAGTTGTACACCGGTGCAAGAACCGTAGAGGCGAAAGTTAACTAAACCTACCACTAGACTTTTAGCAACTTAACACTACCACTTTCTTGTGTAGCTATTTACAAACAAACAAGTCTTTACTTATTTTACTTCTTGTAGTTGTAGTTCCCATAGCCACCACAAGTATGTGGAGTTGCTCCAGCTTTGCTGGGGCGTTTGTCCGGTTTGTTGTCCATAGCCACTCTAAGTACCGGCAGCTTGTCCAGTGGTTGCGGCACTCCAACCGCCCGGTGCCTGTTGTCCCCAGTTGCCGTAAGAGGTTTGGGTTGGCGGTGTCTGTTGCTGCTGTGCATAGTAATTCTGCTGCTGTCCATAGAACCCCCCACTGTTCCAAGTGCCGTATCCTCCTCCTTGCTGGGTGTATCCAGATTGGGGTAGCTCTGGGATGAGTAGCCATAGCCCCCTGAACCGTAACCACTGCTGCTGGAGTTATCGCCCTGTTGATGTCTGTTTCCGTCTAGGGGAACAATCCCCGGTAACTTATTTGAAGACATGTATTCAAAGTATTTATTATCTTTCAATACTTAACAAACATAAACAAACAAACCAGTTAAATTGATTTACTGTTTAACTGAATTGATGTTTTAACATTATTCTAATTCATAAGAATAACTGAATATAATTATTAATATTCAATTGGAACAGCAACACAAATCTTAGTTCGCAAGAACCTTTTGTTGAAAGTATTTACTATCATTCAATACTTAACAAACATAAACAACCAATGCAGTTAAATTGATTTACTGTTTAACTGAATTGATGTTTTAACATTATTCTAATTCATAAGAATAACTGAATATAATTATTAATATTCAATTGGAACAGCAACACAAATCTTAGTTCGCAAGAACCTTTTGTTGAAAGTATTTACTATCATTCAATACTTAACAAACATAAACAACCAATGCAGTTAAATTGATTTACTGTTTAACTGAATTGATGTTTTAACATTATTCTAATTCATAAGAATAACTGAATATAATTATTAATATTCAATTGGAACAGCAACACAAATCTTAGTTCGCAAGAACCTTTTGTTGAAAGTATTTACTATCATTCAATACTTAACAAACATAAACAACCAATGCAGTTAAATTGATTTACTGTTTAACTGAATTGATGTTTTAACATTATTCTAATTCATAAGAATAACTGAATATAATTATTAATATTCAATTGGAACAGCAACACAAATCTTAGTTCGCAAGAACCTTTTGTTGAAAGTATTTACTATCATTCAATACTTAACAAACATAAACAACCAATGCAGTTAAATTGATTTACTGTTTAACTGAATTGATGTTTTAACATTATTCTAATTCATAAGAATAACTTCACTGAATATAATTATTAATATTTAATTGGAACAGTAACACAAGTCTTAGTTCGCAAGAACCTTTTGTTGAAAGACTGTTTACCAAAGGATAAGGTCACAGATTTAAAGGTAATTTGTGACCTCTCTTGACACCTCTTCCGCACAAATACTAAATAATTATATTATAACACAAGTGCATTTTTCGCTAGAGCAATCATTATAATTGACCTCATTAGCGCGTGAACACGATATGCTTACGCAAGCGTTTTGAGTGATATGTTTCATATAGGTTAACACTTTTTTCACAGCACTTCGTTTTTATTACTGTTATAAACTTCTAATTTGTTTAAACATAATTTGATTTATAAACTCTTATCGTTCACTGGGCCCATAACCTGTTAGAATTAGGTTAAATAACAGTGGGTTAACAACGTTAAGACATAGAGTTTATTTAAAGAGTAAATATGTTATACAATTAGAAGTCTATGGAGAGATGAGTGGAACTCATCTCTCACTGAGTAATGTTCAAGACAGACTGCCTTCAGAAACTACAAGACAGGGTATTTAACCCTCGACGGAAGTGTGATCGACTTTAGACCTTATGTCCGTTTCTCATTAAAAGTAATACATGGTTATTGAAACAATAGGTAATTTAATATAGCTGAGCTAGTCTAACAGGAAGTTAACATTAAATATATAACGAGTGTGTAATACATTTAACTAAAATTTCAACACTTTTGTCCAAGTTTTCTACCTTGTTCACTCTTATAATTAAAGGGGGGAATCTCCTATACTATCAGTATAATCTGCAAAGATTTTCTGATGATATTTCTTATATGAACTTCAATGATTGATCCATCTTAAATCTTCGAAGATTTTCTGATGGTATTTCTTATATGAACTTCTATTACTGAACAATCTTAAATCTCCGAAGATTTTCTGATAATATTATTTATATGAACTTCTATGACTGAACCATCCTATATCTCCGAAAATTTTCTGATGGTATTTCTTATATGAACTTCTATGACTGATCCATGGATCAGTCATAAAAGTTCATATAAGAAATATAATAAGAAAATCTTCAGAGATTTAAGATAGTTCAATCATAGAAGTTCATATAAGAAATACCATCAGAAAATTTTCGGAGATTTAAGATGGTTCAGTCATAGAAGTTCATATAAGAAATATCATCAGAAAATCTTTGCAGATTTAAGATGTTACAGCCATTAAAATTCATAGTAGAATTATTATCAGAAAATCTTCGTAGATTTAAGATGGTTCATTCATAGAAGTTCATATAAGGAACATTATCAGAAAATATTCGGAGATTTTGGTTGATATAATCTACTATAAATCATGGTTGGGAAATATTACGGTGATTATAGATGTTTATAGGATGTTTTGCACAAGGATGATATTTATCGAATATTATCTATAATCATGTAAGATCTAGCCCCCTATCATGTCTGTCCACCATAATCTTCTATGACCCCACCATAATATTCTCCCTGGGTACATTGCTATTTTCATCCTCTCTTTTGACTAGTGTCTTTTCAACAGTCATCCATATATTACTCTGATCACTTTCAGACGAATCTGTATAACTTACAACCCCAGAGGGGTCCTCATCTGTTGAGTCACCATCAACATCTCTTCTCTGTGATACCTTTCGCTTTTTGGTTTGACTAGAAATTGTTGCTTTTGTTGTTTCTTTGTGATTCTTGTTTTTCTCTTTCATTAATGTGATTCCAAAATTGTTTTGAATAGCATTGTCTGCCAGATTCAGGATTGCGGTTTTACCCTCACTTGATGTATTTATTTTCAGTTTGTCTACAATAAAGTTTCTAAGCTGTAAAAAGAAGTTTTCATGAGTAAATTGACAGTTATGAACTGACTTGGAAGGAAAGGGTTCATCTGTCTGAGTTTCCATGTTCTTCATCATGAGTGGTAATTCTTGTTGTCTATTATTTTTGTTTCCTTGAGGTTTCTGAACAGCATTTGCATATGTTTGTGATGGTCTATTGTTTGCATTAAATGGTATTGCTCCAGATGTTGAAGGAACAGGTAATTGGGGAAATTCTTTGTTGTTGGTGAGAGTTCTTCTTTTTATTGAGGAACTTCTAGCTGTTTTGCAGTCTGTTTGATTCAATGCTCTAATCTTTTCTATTTCCTTAGCGTTGCGAAGAATGGAACAGGAATTGGAGTTAGCTGCATGTGGTTCTTTACAATTTACACAGAATCTAGAATTGGAAGTGCAAGCATTCTTCTCATGTGGATCACCACAAAGCATACAGCATGGTGCCTTAGCAGTGCCACTCTTGCTAGTATGACCCAGGCGTTGGCACCTGCAGCATTGCATGGGTTCAGAAATAAATCTTCTTACCTTGAATCTTATTCTCATAACAGTCAAGACTTCAGGTAACTTAGATTCGGTGACCGGTATATTCCACCCCGGTATATTCCACCCCGGTATAATCCACCCCGGTATATTCCACCCTAGGTATATTCCACCCCAGTAAATTCCACCCCATTTTACGGATTAGATTTGTTTAGTTATTAATATTAGTCATTTTTTAATATTATATGTAATTCTAGGTAACTTGCTTTTTCATTGTATCAAATTAAACCTTTTGCTGGCTAATAACAAACTTTAAATTTTTCACTACACATGTGACAAAACAGCAGAAAGAAAGGTTGTGTGAACGCATTTATCAGTTGAGTTATTTAGATTTTCAATCTCAAGCTGATTTTCTTCCCTATCGCCAACACAACAGCGATATTAATTGTAAGATGATGTCAATGTCATTTAGTATTTTTTATTGTTATATTTATTTCATTTTGAATTTGGTATTTTAACTTCTTGTAAAACTGATAGTTTTTTACCAAAGGCTTCTATATTTTAAATGTTTTTTTTTTAACCATTAAATTTTTGATAGGTAGGGGGAATTATTGCACAGGGTTTTAACGCTGGCAGATTATTGCCTTTTTTACATTGAGATATTTTGATTACGGGGAATTTGGTCCTGGTTTTTGTACAAAACAGCAAAGAGCGAAAATATTGAATGGGTTGTCTCTGCCAGTCGACCCTTTCCATACATCATCCAACAATTGTTGTAGGATCACATGTGTTATTGTTAAAAATGAATTAATATTAACTTTTTCAACCCGTAAACTTTGAAATAAACTACCATATTAAGAATATTTGTATTTATATTACGATAAAATTTCAATTGACTTCAACTACCTCTAAATATTGTCCAAATGTCTCAGGATATCGTTTTGGGTTATTTCTTGATCGGTACGAATTATTTAACAAATGGCTATCTAAAAATGGAATCTTTGAATTTTTATTGTCACCCAAATGAGCATTGTCACAGGGGTGGAATTTACCGGGGTGGAATATACCTGGGGTGGAATATACCGGGGTGGAATTTACCAGGGTGGAATATACCTAGAATCTTAGATTCATAATACATGAATCGAGTGATTAAATTTCTTTTGTTTTAATTGATATAATTTGTATTTCGGACTTAGAGTAATTTGTAAGAAATTTCATAGGATGTTTTCCGAATGGTGATCGAATTTCTTAGGATATTTTCCGAGTGGTGTTCGATAATAAGTGTTTAGAAATTGAAATAACATAATTTATATCAGTCTTCGGTTGAAACATGAGGGTAATGATGTCAATGACTGCTGTATTACTAGAATTGATCGTCAAGTGGGTGGAATCAAACGCTGTTAAATTGACCTTCAAATCTATTAACAATCATCTATTGTTAATACGCTGAATTTGTATATTTACTTAATCTTTCAATTTCTATAATTTAATAATCATTTAATCAAGCATAATCTTTTTAATCACGGGATTAAACATGAGGGAGGAAATGCTATTTAAATTTATGACCATAATTTTCTCACTATAGGCGCTCGAATATAATTATAAACGAATAGATTTGATGTAAGCCGCTTTATAACTTGTAACTCAGAACTATAACTTGTAACTCAGAACTATAACTTTTAACTCAGAACTATAACTTGTAACTCAGAATATAACTTTATAATTTGTACTAAGATATATAACTTCATGAACTTCTTTGTAATTCAGTTATACAATTTAGAAATATTGAGTTCCTTTTTTTATAGATAGAATTGAAATTCAATAAGCAAATTAATATTTAAACTTTCTTTTAGTAAGTTCAAAGTACAGAAATCTATAGTAAAATCTAATTTCAGAAATTCAAAAGTAAATTGGACTAAAATAATAATCCAAAATCATTATTGATTATCCGACAAACGTTACCGAAAATAATTGAACATAAACTATGTTATTTTTTACTATTCATTATATTTCGTTATGTTCATTTCATAATCATAATTTCTTGTACAGAATTAAATCTCATTAATTTTTGTTTTTGTTTTAACTCAACTTTAATGTATTCATTTATACTTCACAAGTAATAATTCAAATATCATCAAGATTTCTTGTTATCAAACTCAATACTCAAAAAAATATTTTCGTAATTCCCATTTATCATTAAAAAGCCTTTTACTCTTACTTCAGTATCATTAAACTTTCAAAAGTTTTCTTTTAATTGAATCCATACATTATTTATTAAATTATTTACCTATTTCTCTTGAATCTCAAACTTTTATAAACATTTAAACTGCTATACTGAGTTTAATTAATAAATGCATTCACTTAACATGAACGTATTTTACAATTCTCGTTATATTTATTTCAATTATTTTTATGAAATAAATCTGTTTTATTCAATCACTTTTATTATTTACGTTTTCATTTTAATCCTCTTTTATACTCATGATAAATCAACTATATTCTTTTATTTCAACAATATTCTTTTATAAATTCAACCATATTATAAATCAAACATATTTTTTATTCATGTATATTTCTGGTAAATATTATTCCAGACTGTTATCACTCGGCTTGCCAATCATTTTGAAAATATTGTGGTTCCCCCTCTGGTTGACCTTTGAACCTGGAATTACTGTTTTCTATTAGTAAAATCACTTACAGTTTGGAATTAATATTCTATATTTATTAAGAATACTCCTTTTTTTCAAATATCAACATATAAATAAATTATATATCTTGATTTAGAACATTCTACTATATTTATCTCACAATTCCATGTATAAACACACTTAATTACACTTCAATCCATTATTGTATTCTTCTTTTAGGGTTTAATTTTATTCTTCATTCTGAGACGAATAAATAGAATGTTCCCCTGAGATTATTTTGCCATTCTTTAGGGTCTATTTTATTCTTCATTCTGAGAGGAATAAATAGAATGTTAACCTGATATTATTTTGCAATTCTTTAGGGTCTATTTTATTCTTCATTCTGAAAGGAATAAATAGAATGTTCCCCTTAAGAATGTTTCAAACATTTCCTTCATAACAGAATGGTTGTATATTTATATATTATAGATTATCTTTTTCAAAATATATTTTTATATATCATTGAACATAAACATTAGAAATTTAAGTACATGTATATTATATTGTTTGTATCCATAATCATAATACATTCAACCAGATTCGACTATTTATTTAAAATTATTTATATCAAGAATACAATATCTTTATTTTAATTATCAAGTACAATCATTTTCATTTATCATGTTTAAGACCAAAATTAAGCCTAAAATATTACACATCTGTTGATAAATTCAAGAATTCAAGTTAATGTGAAATAACTTTAATTACAATGTTTGCTTCATATCTTGTTATCATTCAAATCTTTCGTTAAAGATTCACTTTGGTCAGTTCGTAACTTTGTTATGTAGTTCCAAATATTAGTTCCTGCTTACATCTTGGATTGTGTTACAATACAGTTCATAGAGAACAGTAGATTGATTTACTGCATGTCATTTAATTATGAATAATTATTAACTTTATTCATAGCAATGTTTTTACAGGTTTTTATTACCACACAGGTAATAACTTACATTCCTTCAGTTCCAGTTTTACTGGTATCTCTTTCTTAAATTTATCATATTATTAAATTATGATATTTCACTGATTTCATGTCATAAATTCCATGATTCATTATTATTAACTCATTTATTTATGTGATGGTCTCCCATTGGGTGTCTTCATCAACTGTGGTACCTTATAACTGTCCACTGTATGGGTTCTTCTAGTGATTAGAATCTTACTCTTTTATTTATCTTTTCAGATTCCTCTTTATATCTATTAATCTCCTTCTACTAAATACTCATTGCCATGCCCTAGAACCAACTTGCTTATATGGTTCCGACCTCAGGCCTATGGTCAATGCTCAAACGTATTTAGGTTAAATAACACTTTATAATTGTTATAACTCAAAAGGGATTGTATTTATAGATCAAGCAATAATTACAACACAATGCACTTCACTAAGCACTCACAAGCATTTATCTCGTCAACTAAAGACTTGAGATTTAGATGTTAATCTCATGCGAGCCAAATGGTAACTAGCTGTGAATGCTCATTACACATAATTATATAGGTTCGCCAAAGCAGTTATGCGGACACAAGTAATGTGTTTGCATCACTACATTTATCAAACATTACAGGTATCATTAAAATAATCAAGAGCTCTTTTTCAAACTCATTTATTTATCAAACATTAAAGTTGTCATTATAATCATCAAGAGCTCTCTTTCAAACTCAATTATTTATCAAATAATTAATTAGTCAATTAATTATTAGTTCTGAATAACCTATTGGAATTAATTACGTTAATTCCTTGTTCTCTTTATTCTCCATTTAATATAATACTCATTATTTTATTCATATTATATCCTTGCTATCGTCAACTGGTATTACTGACTGTACCACCTTAAATGCGTGACTAATTTTAACAGGTCTGTTGACAATAATTTCCCACTTAAGAATTTACATCGCTTCCTTCAAGATTACGTTTAGTTTTGACTTTTTAATTGTCAACTATTATTAAATCAAAATGCGTTATATTTTTCATTAATTTATTTTTACTATGCTTTACTTTAAGTTATATTTTTATATTTATCGTTTGATATATTTTATACTATATTTATAGGAAATGAGTCTTAAGATAATTGTTTTATCTCTTATACAAAGTATGTTCGATTGTTTGCATTTAAATTACTATTCAAATAAAGTGTTACAATTTAATTATAAAATTCAACAAACCTTTGATCTTATAGTATTTTACTTCTCAGAATTATCGTCTGACAAATACAATTACTTGACTTCACATAGTTTTTATACGATTATTTCGTTCTTCTCAACTTATCACCCTTGGAGATTATTATAAGTTACTATTAGTCACTGGAATAATTACAACAACTTCTTATTTAACGGATAATTGTTTATATTTCAAAATCTCACTAAACGTAAACTGCATTAAATATTTCCATTTTGGAATTACTCATTGAGTTATTTGATATTCTTACGTTAAAGAATATAATTATTTAATTAAGTTATACAGTAACCTTTAATCAAATCGATTATTTCTTACTTTTAATTATTACAGGAATATAGTTTGAAACTAGAACTAGATTTTATTGCCAAGTATTAAATAATCCCATCTTGACGACACTTTCCTATATCAACCTATTTATTTCCCCTCTAGTTACCACATATTATCCGATATTACATTAACTATGGTATATTGTTAATTTACCAAATTCACCTTTGGTTATTGATTACATGACAAATTCACAGGTTATAATACCCATTTAATTTATCATCCACTTTGAATATTTCATTCTCCTTATCTGTGAATATACAGTTTTCATTATATCTCTATTTATGAGTATACAGATTCCATTGTCCTTGGTTTTACCAGATTACCAGTAACTGTACTTTCGCTATCTTTCAAGCCACTTTGAATATTCAATGCATATACTGTCTTTCAAGACTTATGCACATATTCATGCCGTTTTCTACGGTTACTACTAATATATTTGCAATTATATTAGCTCATTTAAACATTGTTCTAATGTTTTTCCACTTCATACTTTTAAAAATAGTATTTTTAAGTTCGTTCTCATCATTCGAAATTTCTCTCTCTGCTACTTCGAAAACTCTTATATACGATTTTAGGAATTCCTTTATAATTATAATTTTAATTATACTTCGCCTTTTATATGCCAACAACCGTTATTTTGTTATAAAACGTGCTTTCCACGAGCATTTCTAATGTTTCTTCTATTTCTTCCCAGAGCTTTTGCAGTCCTCGCGCATTTATACAACTTTCACTATCTGAAACATACGTTCCGTGAGTGTTATAGGTTTTACTTATAGAATAATTATGCAAAATAAATTAGATTTAAAGTCGTTCTCAGTCAGATATTTAACCATAAAAGTACTGAAATACATGGTATTTTTAGCCTTTTCCCCTGTAAATAGTTTTCACTATCCCAACACATCTAAAATATTCCGTGCAATTAATATATTCTCAGATTTTATTACATCTGTTAAAAGTTTATTACCTTAAATGATACACATTGACTAAAATTGTCATATCATCTTACTTTTTTTCTACTTGCACTATTTGAGGCTACGATCCAAATATATCATTCCCCAAAAATGTAGTGACATATTTATACTTTAAGTAACTAGGAACATTTGCGGCAAGTTTAAATTAATTGTCTCTCATTTATCTTACTTTTAATTTCTGCTTAGGTAGTCATATTTTAGTGAAGCCATTCTTTATTAAATATCACCTCATCAAAACAAAAACCTTTCAATATACACCGTTAGATTAGTAATTAGTAAAGATTAATAAAGGCAATATAAAAATTTAGAAATACACAAAACAAAAAAAAATAAGTAGACATTATTATGTATATTCCAGACACAAAAAAATTCATTACAATATATTAACTTTAGTTAAATTACATCACCTAGTTTGTCTTGTTTTGCCTCTCTGTTTACGGGAATAGTACTGTAGACTGTCATCTGCCTCTTTTTTTGCTCCCAACACGTAGTCTCTCCGTTGTAGATAGTAGATTTTCATGTAGAGTTGCAGTTCTCTTTTGTAGTCCTCTATAGTAACTCACTGTTCACTTCTGGTGTGATGTTATTTTTATCCGGTTCGTAACTAAAACAAATATTTTCTAATCGTCAGCCTCACCGCCTTTCTTGAGACGATTTAAATATTTTAATCCAGTTTTTCTGTGAGTTACTCGCGACGTATTTTTGTTGCCGTAGCTGTACTAGTTTATTCACTGCTAGTACCTGGCCACCTTCAATTTGTATACACTTAATTGGCTTATCAAATTGGCGTATCCGTGCCCAGCTCGAAGTTTGTGTTGCCGCTTAGATGATAGTGTTCATATCTGCGCACCGCTCGTTTTTTACTCAGCTCGAATTTTCTCACTGGTCTTTAGAATATTACTGGTATTCTAGAATAGTTTTTCATAGTTAACTGATAACTTGAGAAGTTTCTTTTCACTTGCCACGTGAATTTTTTATGTTGCTCCTTCCTTCCCTCTCTTTCTTTCTTTTTTAATGAAGTTTTGCACAACTCCCGTAGGTGTGTTGTATGACTCCCGTATGAGTTAAAAGGGTGTGGTATCCCATCGGCAATGTCACGTTGCTCATGGAATGTCCGAGGGAGCGTGAATTGGCTAATTTCACTCGCATTTAACTGAATGCTGACCTAGTGTTTCACTGTATATCACTAGGGGTTCATAGTTCTGCTTTTTACCCTCTTTATCACTGAATGCACTGTCTTTCCAACTTTCCTTTTACTCCTAAAATCTAGCATCATCTTTCCTCCTTCTTTTCCTCAAGACCGTATGAAGATGCCATTGTTAAATTGCCTTTATTGATATGGGACTGATATTTAATTATCACCTATTTTCTACGTAGGTTTTGCATGTTAAATAACTTATCCCATAGAGCAATTTAAGTCTCCGGGTTCTTTTAACTTTTATAAGTTTGATACTCAAACTCGAGAAATTTGGTGGTAATTCATTGAATTCTATTAAACTGACATTAAATTTGTTAAAGATTTAGGAAAGGAATGAAACACATACTGGTTCGAATGACTGTAATCATATTTCAGTTGGAATAACACAAAGTTCTGAGACTTACGCACAAGTCTTTAAAATAAACACAACACATGTTTTAAATAAACTAGAGGTCGAGTAAACTAATGGGTTTGAATAAAGTGATGGGGATGAGCAGCCAACTCAAGACCACTTGCATGGCCAAGTTCCTAGCGGGAAGAGGCCCAACCCATCTTCAGGAGAGTATCGCGAACAATCAACAAGTTAGTTAGAAGATATCAGCAGTTTATAAAGGGTTGCGAGCAAGGCTCAACCTTCCAGTGAGTGAATACATTTCTGTTAAGGTACTGATAGTACTTTCCAAAATGGTTTTCTACTCACTGTATGTAGATAGAAATAACACACAATGCATTACTCGAATTTAACACGCTAGTGGTAATGGCTTTCTATACGAATAACATATAGATCGAACAGATTTACTGATAGTTCTTTTTAGTAAAACCTGATTTGCTAATAAACCTCCAATTTAACCATAATATTTCAGAGTCCTTCGTTTTACTCAATACATGATCAGAAATGTTACAAGTTCCAAACTGCTTACTTAATTCCATTTAAATTAATTAAGTATTAATTTCAATTCTATCTATAGGAAAGGAAATCCTTAATAGTTATATAACTGAGTTACAAGTTATAATTCTGAGTTACAAGTTATAGTTCTGAGTTACAAGTTATAGTTCTGAGTTACAAGTTATAGTTCTGAGTTACAAGTTATAGTTCTGAGTTACAAGTTATAGTTCTGAGCTACAAGTTATAGTTCTGAGTTACAAGTTATAGTTCTGAGTTACAAGTTATAAAGCGGCTTACATCAAAGCTATTCGCTTATAATTATATTCGAGCGCCTAGCGAGAAAATCATGGTCATAAATTTAAATAGCATTTTTCCTTTCCTTCTAATGAACAGTGTACAAGATTAAAATGATTATGTCTGATTAAATGATTATCAAATTATAGAAATTGAAAGATTAAGTAAATATACAAGTTCAGTGTATTAACAATAGATGATTGTTAATAGATTTGAAGGTCAATTTAACAGCGTTTGATTCCACCCACTTGACGATCAATTCTAGTAATACAGCAGTCATTGACATCATTAATCTCTTGACGTAACAAGTCTAGATTGATATCAGCTGACATAGGTCCAATAACTCCATATATGAATAGATCCGAGTTTTGAACATAACAATTAATTTCAAATTCGCCCAACATTGTTGAAGAAGTCAGTGAAGAGATCTGAATATCAGTGAGAGATGAAGTGCTTTCTATTGCAATTAGATTTTTCTTTAAGTTAGTTCTGATGTCTTTAATGTTCATTGAATTGAATAAACTATTTGTAATGAGCTTATTAATTTGCATTGGGTAAGTCAATATACTTTTAGAAGAGGAATTAAATTGTATCAGAATCACATTTTTCTTGCTTAAGCTCTCCAATGTACGATTTGTAGGGGGCAGTGGGTGTTTGCCAGGTACAGCATCAGAGTGAGAGTTAAACAAAATGGAACTTAGGTTGCTGGTAATTTGGGATGCATTGGAATGTGGTTCCTGATTCAAACTAGGTATCAATGGCAAGTTTGGCAGCAGATCTGATGATCCATTGGCCTTTGTGCCAAGAGTTGGGTGGTTGATATTCTCTATTTCTTCAGTAGGATGAGTAGCGGGAGACCTTTGTGCACATATCAATTCTTTGAAGTAGGAATCTTGGGTATGATGAATTTCTTCAACTTCAAGTTCTGAATTTTCAGCTTCAGATATTGACACTAAACTGATATTTGTTTCACTAATAGATTGTGATTCAGGTACAAAGTCATTTTCCATTAGGTTTGTTGTATCAATTTGTAGATTTTCAGTATCTTTATCAAGTTCAGGGGCAGTCAAAGACAAGCCCCTTAAGTTTTTGTCCGCCATGATGGCGGCCACCGATTAACCGGTGATTGATAAATTTGCACTTTAACTCACTGATTTTAATAGTATGCTGGAAAACTGCCTTTACGTTTTCAAATTCACAAATTTGATTCGGACGCTAAACTCGTAAGATGTGGTACCTCATTCAATCACAGCTCAAGAGAAGGGTAAGAGTGTAAGACCAGTTCAAATTTGCCACAACTTATTGTCTTCAGCAATTAGTGAACTGCGGAATAAAATTCAAAATACCTCTATACCAACCAATTTACCTAAACATTAGGGTGGATCGTTTTGAGTATTTTTTTTCGATTTTGCCTTAGCTGCAATGATAAAAATTGCACATGGGTGAAAAAACACAGTATGAAAAATTTCAGCTCAATCGGTTAACATCTTCTGCCTCCTGGGAAGGGAGGAATCATTGAAAATAAGCTGAAAACACCCCTAATCTATTGTGACATTAAACTGGGTTCTCGACATCTTTAAGAAATGCTATATAGACGTACATGATGATAAAGATCTGATTAGTTCATTTTTAGCAATAAAAAAGTTCTACGTAAACATCTTCTGACCCCGAGGGGGGGGGGTGGGTAATGTCATATTTTGGAGAAAGTTGCTAATATATGAAATCCATCACGACATTATACTAGGTTCTTGATCTCACATACAATTGCTACAACTGCAAACATGATGTCAAAGGTCCATACATTTGATATATACAAAGAAAAAAGTTCTACCTAAGCATCTTCTGCCCCCGGGAGGCGGCGGAAAATGTACCATATCAGTTAAAATTGTGATTATTAATGTCAAAATGTTGTTTTATGCAGGTCAGATCAATCATTATATGATCTGATTGGTTTAATGATGTCTATATTGTTTCAATTTAATTTATTTGATTACATAATAATATATTCCACCATCAACCGCTGTGGGGGCCGGCAAAATAAATATTGTAACACGTTTTCATGATTTTTCAAAATATATATTTTTTTGAAATTATTCCAAAAACTGTCTTGAATAGCTATATAACAATTATGATGTTCAAATATTAAAAATACAGCTCTTGAGCCCCGTTTACATTGACACTCACATTGGAAGCTCACATCAACGGGCAACGGGCAAGTGCACGTCCAAAAAGAATCTTGACTGTTCACATTTGAAAAGCGTTTGGCGGGCAGATTGAGACGGTGCGAAAGTTCTAGTAGTTGGTATTTAGATTCGATGGCGAGAAGGTTTGCTACACTTGGGGCAGAGTCCCAAGTATAACAACATGAAATGAAGCAATTTATAGCACCAAAGAAAGCGATTGTACATAAATTTACTCTGTTTCATAAATTTCATCAGATTTTTACGATTCGTTGACTTTATTACGCTCCCTGTGGTGCTGGTTCCGTATAGTTTGAATTTCATTTTTTCCTTCTCTACCTAATATTAATAACAAGTGTACTATCCCGTTAAAAATAGTGGGTTCTAATGGAAATTGAATTTAATGAATTTTCGGAAAATTTGGAGCTCTCGGAAAATTTTGAGTTTTGGAAAATTTTGAGTTTTCGGAAAAAATTATTGAGCGTGATTGATAATATATAAAAACACAATGCTCTTTATTATTGGGAGGGATAATAATATAATAATGTTGTTTAATGTCATTATTGCTCTTTCTCTTAAAATGTACTTTTATATGCTTTACTTGAAGATTTCCAATGGCATTCGTGAGTCCTATATAATTCAATTAGCTGTTCAACAGCAGCTCTACTCGTTGTCAGCCATTTTGCAGGAGCTTCGATGTTTACAACCTCCCCCTGGTGCATCAATAGACTGACTGAGCCACAGTGAGTGTCACTCAGAGTGTCGAAAAGAATGGCCAAGGTGAATGTTGAAGTGAGCCTCAAGTTGCCCGCTGGTTTGCCCCTCCACTGCGCGTTTGCCCCTTGTTTCAACACTCAGAGTGTGCAAAAGAGCCTCAATGTAAACGGGGCTTGTCAATGTAGTAATACTGGCAACCCAGAACACACCTCGAGGAGGTGACTGTACGTCGATTTTTTGAGTGATTTGATCACTACAATTTCAAGTCTTTCTTTGATCGAAAACTTGGCATCTAAGTTCTTTTATGGATGTGTGAACGGATATATCAGTATGTGTATCTTTCCAAATAAGATGCAGTGTACCTTATTTGGTACGCTGTTCTTAATAGGCTACAATTATTTCGATAATTTACACTGTACTTAATTAAGTATTACCCCCTGTACAGTGGTAATAGCAGGTAACACGGATACCAAATAAAATAATAATAGCAGGTATCACGGATACCAAATAAAATAATAATAGCAGGTATCACGGATACCAAATGAAATAATAATAGCAGGTATCACGGATACCAAATAAAATAATAATAGCAGGTATAACGGATACCACAGGATGTGTAACTTTATTTATTTTTCACGTGTTTTCGTTAACTTGTTCCTTTGCAATCTACACTATAATAAAAGCCACGTCCGTCTGTCACACTTTTAATTAAAAACACGTATTATAAGGAAGGAAAATGTACTGCCACACTTTTACTGCCATTTGTGGCAGTACATTTTCTGCGAGTCACATTGGTATTAATTAATAATTTTAACAAAAATCGTTTTTTGGAATTTGAGAGTGAAAAATAATGCCTGTTAAGGGGATCGTTCAATGTATTTTTGCAATATTTATATATTTTTTTTACCTTAGTTTCCCTCAAAAAACAGTCTAAAGAAAACGTACAGAAAATTTCAGGTTTTCTCGCCCCAAAATGATAAATTTACAAGACCAACTTCTAAGATTTGGAGCATTCTAAACCTTATGTCAAAATCTCTACTCATTCGGATGAGTATTATTGGTAGCTAGAAAAATAGGTAAACAATCCCCTTAAATCGTTAAATATTTTCTCAAAATAAGTTCTTTCATTTAAATATAATCCTAAACCAATTATATCAATAATTTGACTTCTCGCTAAATGAACAACAGGCACTCTACTAGTAAACATACAAGTTGAACTTGTTTCGCTGTCCCTTAAATTACGCTCGCTATATTTTATATTTTACATTCTTTCATGATTGTTAATGTGTAACTGTCCGATAACTCGTTAACTTACCCCAGTCTTACCTGTAGCTTAGGAGAAAATGTCCTCAATTTTTGGTGTTGAAGACATTGCTTTGATGGGAGGTAAATGGAGGGACATTGCATTGATGGGAGGTAAATGGAGGGGGCATTGCAATGATTGGAGATAAATGAAGGGGACATTGCATTGATGGGAGGTGAATGGAGGGGACATTACATTGATGGGAGGTGAATGGAGGGGACACTGCATTGGTGGGGGGTGAATGGAGGGGACATTGCATTGATGAGAGGTAAATGGATTGTTTGAGTACAATAAACTCTCTGAAATTTTACTAAATAATTATCTGATTAGTTTAGAAAAGAAATGAGTATGAGTACCGTGCAATAGAATATTACTATTTCATTAACCTCATAGCATCTCTCTCTTCTCTAGCTCTCAATATCGCTTAGAAACAAAGATGTTATATTGGGAAAACCTCATAATCTGACTAACTTTTTGAAGAAAATATCACATGATGCATATAATAATTGTTATCGTGCAAACGTGAGAAAGGGACAATCTGCTCTTCGATAAGACTCATAAAGGACAGCACCATTGCTCTATCTGGCGACAGTGGTAATATCATCATGTTTACCTTCATCATCCATTTACTTGTTCTGTCAAGTATTAATTGTCTCAGTGCCGGTGAAACCTTAACTGAATTTCACGTCAATGGCACCAATCTCCTACAACCTCGGGGTTACCCATGTCCTGATGCAGCAGACATTGCCCCATGTGTATGTACTTACGATTCGTTTTTTTGGACTAACTCTTGACTGTACGGACATATCCTCTGACGAAGAACTTGCCAACATCTTGGCCGAAGAATTCTCTGTGAATGACTTCTACCGGTTCACAATGTACTCTTCTACTTCTCTAACAGCTCTTAATTTCACTTGCGGAGGAGTGAAGTTCCGACAATTCGACCTGTACCCTGGTCCATTCCCATCACTGGTAGAAATCACTGATGATTTCTACCAGTCATGTTCCTCTTCAGATCTGGAGTATGTTAGTTTTTATGATACAAATCTGTCATCTCTGGTATTCCCTCCTCCTCCACTTAGTGACAAGATAACCAAATTTTACATGCATTATTCTAAGTTGACATCAGTTCCTCCAATTAGCAGTGATAGTTTATATTATCTAGATCTCCCGTATGGACAAATATCTCAAATAAGTCCAGGTAATTATTTATATTATAAAAAAGTCTATTGTTTGTCAATGCTACATAGCTATAATTATATTCACAATATAATGAATTAGAACTAGAAGCTTACAATAAACAAATTTGTTTTAAGTATTTATACATATTATAATTGAACTTTAATAATTAACTAAATAACATAAACATTTTTTTTTCACTATGCACTTTCGTTACTTACAACTTACAAATCAGTAGAAAGTAGTTATAGTAAAGAGTGCTCATGGAGGCTAAAAAGCTATTCTAGTAAATAAAATATTTCTACCTGAGCTGAAGATTGTTTAGTATCAGTTTTAGGTACTAAAAACAAAAATATCTTGAAAATATGTTACAACTTTAAATTAATATTTACTCTAGTCACTTTATTTTTCTCATAGGAACATTCGATGAGATTCCAAACCTGGAGTACTTATATTTACATACCAACAACATAAAGATTCTGCAGACAGGCTCCATTCCGATCACGAGCAATGGATTGCAATATGGTTTTAACAGCAATGGATTGGAGACAGTTGAGCCAGGAGCATTCACTTTGAAAGGAGAACCGAGTAAGTCAATTAATAATTATATAATATATGAATAAAACATTTCATCTTAGTTCAAGTTGTCGTTATTTGGTAAAAGTATAAAATATTTAAAATCACTTAACTGGGATGGAGAAAGATGTTTTTATTTAATTACAGATTAATGTCTCTTTTCTCTTCCACAGCACTGAATTACTTGGATATATACCTTTATAACAACCTCCTGAAGACGATTGATGCCTCCGTCTTTGAAATCGTGATGCCTTACATTTATCAACTCTATATTGCCGGTAATTTCTTTATCAGTTCTATCTTTCATCACCTTTTATTACGAGGGTTTAACTTAATTCACATCGCAGTATTTGAAGAGTGGCTGTTTATATTTCGGAAATATCTTTTTCTGTTCGATAATTGAACGCTACATAACATTTACAAAAAGAAAAACACAAATCAGCTTACACGAAATGGGTTTTAACTTTTAAATGGTTTATTTAAATGTGAGACACTATACAGTTAAAATATAATCCCGTAATAAAGGAGGCATGTAAAGTTTCGCTGAAAATATTAATGAGTGACGATGCCCTTAAATGAATTACATCCTGTGAACTTCCTCTGTTGAATATTCTTCTAATTTTAAACAGACAATCCACTAGACTGCGGTTGTGACTTGGCCTGGATTATTCTAAACCCTGAATACTTGGCGAAAGTGACACGGTATGGAGAACCTACATGCGCAGATGGAACATTGCTAACTGACTTGGATCCTACTCATTATGAACAATTTTGTTGAAGGAATCAGTAATTAGCAAATAATTATTGATAATAAAACGTTCTACTGTCAATTGATAATTATTTACACTTTGTCATTAAAAAAAAAATTTCTTACAACTCAGTAGTTGATTTTTGGAACCTATTTTATCAATAAACAGTGCAAAAAAACTCTTAATCCTATTTTATTATCCATACTATTCATGTATGAATTTTTTCTGATAATTTTAATTCATTTAAGTGGAATAAAATTAATAATGATAGAAAATAAAAAAAATCAAGTTATTGAAAGAAATATATTTGGGGAATCTTGAGAACCTCTAAAAACTTCTAGAAAATTAAAAATATTTATATATACATTCGTAGTACATGTATCTCAAACCTAAAGTACCAGAAAGAAACAATTTGAAAATACTGAAATGGAACAAGAAATATAACGAAGAGATAATTAGAAAATAGTCTCTCTCTTTCTCTCCCTTTCACTTACTTACTCGAGATACCGGACGAAATTAGTGAAACTGACTCCTAATTATGATTCTACGGAAGTGGTTCTATTAAATTTATTCAGACTTGTTTTTAGATTTTATACATATTTAGGATTCAGAAATAAAAAATCTCAATTTTACGAAACTTTGAACCTATGTAATTCATCAACCGGCAACTGTATTTAATTCTTGACTTCTGCTACGGCCACTGTATTTCCAGGTTTTCGATCATCCAGAAGCAAAATTCTAATTTTCACAGGAATACGAATAGCAAAGGAGATTAATGTTGATTATGAGAATAAATTAAATAGTAGTAAAAATGAAAATGAATTACAAATCAATACAAATGAAATTGAATCAGAAACGAGTTCTCTTGCACCCAATGACCTGCTAAAAGAAGAATCCAATGAATCCATTCTAAAAGAAACAATTATTTGTGTTAATTATTCACCTGAAGATAATATAGAGAATCGAAGCTATATAATACGTAATAATAGTTTGATATATAATGATAATACTAATACAAACCCTCATATAACTTTGAATGTAAACAATAAACCATTTATCCGTATGATAAATACTGTAGTGATAAGACTATAGTTAAACATGAATATCTTAAAAAGATAGATCCCAAAGCGATAATAACGAATTCAAAAATAACAGTGAGAGAAATAGGAGGAAAATGTGGCATTCACAATTTAATGTGGCAAGTGAAGAAATTTACGTACAAGCTCTAGTAATAGAAAAATTACAGTTTAACGCAGATGCAATTTTAGGAAAGGATATTTTGCATATTAGTAACGCGGAGATTAATTATAAAGAGAAGTCAGTGACCTTTCAAGGCACAAACATATCTTTTCTTGAATCTAATAAAACGAATGTAAATCTCCATGAAAGTGACAATTTCCTAGCAGAACTTCAAGTTGATAGAAATAAAAGAGAAAAGAAGAAAAATAAATCCAAAGTGATTGAATCAAACAAAAGTATGAAAAATAATATTCATGCTATTTCAGAAATAAACATCCCATCACAATGTATAACAATTATTTTGGGATACCTTAAAGGTCCTCTCCAGGCTCCGAGAAAAAAATGTGTTTATAACATAATATTATAGAACTAAGGTTTACGATCATTATTCTGCTAACTGCATACAATTCGGTTTAGTATATATTTTATAATTAGTTTTTAAAGTTTTTAATACTCTGGGAGCAACAATTGAGTGAATCACTAATCTGATGCTCAAGAAGAAGATTGTACACTCTTTGTTTTGATTACAAATTTGAATTTTATAAACAAACCATGAGTTTTCGGCCTTTATTTAAATTATTTTAGAAATTAATTGTTTCCTAAAGTATATAAACGTTTCTATTATAAGTTAATTCAATTTTATACCTTTACACGAATATTAAATGGATTTATTAAACATAATACCTAGTTGACAATCAAAACAAATGGTGTACATTCTTTTTCTTCAGGCTGAAATTTTCTTGAATTAGTAAGTCGGAAGTAAAATAGGTTTTGTAGAGTTTTGATTATAAAAATCATTAAAAGCATATAAAATTAAAAATATGTTACCAAATTCGATGCGGTTTGCAGCAAAATGATAAGAAACATTAGCCTCGTTGAATAAAGCAATAAAAATATTTGCTTGGAGGGGACCTTTAAAGTAAATGACCTTGGTGAATAATGGTATCAAAGAAGAACTATCAAATGGCCTAATGTTTTCTGAATCTTTAATAAATGTGACTGAAAAAGGTCAAAATATTACTTTGTGTATAATAAACGTGACTGACGACAATATATTTATCCCCTATCATCGTGCGAATAAGCAGAAATACAAAGTTATCATATAATGTGCGACAATTTAATAAATGAATTGAATAGAAATGCTATCATAAGCACTGATAACACAATTAGGAACAAGTTGGAGTTAGAGAATGTTTCTTTGGGAAATTCTTTGGCAGGAAATAAAAATGCAAGAGATACAGTTTCCGAGAATAATTCTATTTACAACAATTCTTGTTCCTGTGAAACTAAGAATGAAAGAAATCGTGTTGAACACGAAATATGTATAACTAATGAAGAAGTTCAAAATGAATCTGAAAATGATGAAAACGTTTTAAATTAAAACCAATAATGTTGGTAATGCTTTTAATAAAGTTAGTAAAGTCTTTACTAAGGTAAGTAAAGCTAGTAAAGAATCTGTAAAGACTGAGAAAAGTAAGGTTAATAGCTTCTCAGCGAGAAATCATAACAAAACATTTAACAATTGGCAATTAAGCTCTGAGTCAGTCTCTAGAAATGTAGGTATGTGCCACGTACACTGAGAGAATGAGTTTGAGTGAATAGGATAGCATGAATGATAGTACGAAAGCATGTACGCGTGATAGAGTTATTGGCAAAGTACTAGCCAATGATTTGCAGTGGAATAATCTAGATAAAGATAATCCTGAAAATTCAACTGTGTCGGACCTATCATATTATCAGATATCGACGTCGTTGCCGAAATTTCTGACGATGTTAAGAATCAGTTATAGCCAAGAAAGATGAGAAAATCGGTACTACCACCGCTGTTAAATACGAATTAAAATTGCGGAAGAACAAGACCATCGTAAATGTACCTCCATATCAAGTTCCGCATAAGTACCAGAGCCTACTTCAAGATGAAATTAGGAAATTACGAACCGAAAATGTAATTAGACCCAGTTATAGCCCGTTTAATTCACCAGTTCTTTGTGTACGAAATCCCGATGATTCAAGCAGAGTATGTCTAGATTTTCGTAAACTAAATTCTGAAATTGAAATTATTGACTATCCATTTCCCCGAATTTCGGACATTCCAAATTCTCTAGATAGAGCCAACATCTTTACAACTCTTGATTTAAAACAAGCTTTTCTACAAGTAGAATTAGAAGAAATGACTTAAGACTCATAAAAGCAAACTTAACAGTGAAACTCGAAAAGTGTTCTTTCCTTCAGAAAGAAATTACTTATTTGTTTCACAAAATATCAAAACAAGGGATTAGTTGTAAAAACAGCCTTAAATTAAAAGATTGTCCCCGACCAACGGACTTTAATACCTTAAACAACGATTTCTGGGAATCATCAATTTCTTTAGGAAATTCATCCCCTATTTTAGTAAATTAGCTAATCCATTGTATGAATGGTTGCGAAAAGACAAGCCCGTTATTTGGACTGATTTGTGTGAAGAATCATTTACTAAACTAAAAACGACGCTCGACAATGTTCAGACCCTAGCGAAACCCTGACTACAATAAAGATTTTATTTTAATGACCGACGCCTCCAATAATGCCATTTGTAGATGCTTAGCCCAATTTGATAAAGATAACCAACTAAAACCTCTCGGTTACTTTTCTAAAACCTTGTCTAAAACTCAGACTAGATATAGGTCTACAAAAAAAAGAAGCTAATGTACTCTGTAATGAATTAATTAATGCTATTTATTTTTATAGCAATTGTTTTTCTGTTTTATTCATAATAATTAACCTACGGCAATTCGAATCATTGAAACTTGAATTCAGAGCGTAACTTTTTAAGCATCAGTACCTAACTAGACCTGATAGGTGATACAGTTTCCAGGTGAAGCCAGCAATACGATACAGGTGAATATAATTAATTTATATGGTTATATTGTTTATTTGAATATATGATGCTTAATTAGTTTGCTCTGAAAATATATTAAGTTGTTATTATTTACTTTCTAGGAAATACCACAAACCCCCTAAGCTCTCAGTATATTACTATTTCTCTGTATCTCTGTGCCTTATAGTGTCGGTGTTAAATCTTTACTCTACTTGAAGATTTAAAACTTTAGATTCCTAATTAGCTATGAAAATTTAGCTAGATTATTGTCTAAATAAACTGTTTTGTTAATTCAATTGCTTTTCACTCATTCCCACCTCATAGAGCCCATAAGTCATAATAGACTCGTTTCAGCTTTGAAACATTTTCAATATGTATTGTTCCATCGACCTTTAGTATCATTATTTTCTAAAAAAATATCAACTGACAGTAGTTTAGCCAGGTGGTCACTTTCAATTCAGAGTTTTCAGTTAATTGTAAAATATTATCCTGGAAAATTAAATTTAGCAGCAGACTACCTCAGTAGGTTAGACGACATATCAAACGACCCAACTTTTCGTGAAAGTCCCCTGATTGCATTATCTACCGGACAAGATGCTGACGACAATGATTTCATCGATAACATACAAACTGATGAAAACAGCATAACATTGAACTCAGACGTACTAACGCCTTACGTATCGTCATTGACAGAAGTAATCTGGACTAACAACGAACTAAAGACAGAACAAGGACAAGATAATTTCTATATAAACATCTCAGCAGCCTTACTAAATAAAAGAAGTGAGACAAACAAGACGAGTAATGTAAAAGGAACAAATAACATTCCTGATTTAGATAAATATTTGTCGATAGACGGAATTATATACAGGAGAAGACGATTTGACAATAACAGAGTCTTAATACTGAACGTAGTAGTACCATCAGTTTTATTAGAAAATGCTATTAAATCAGTGCATTACATACTGCACGGAGATTGGAAACATACATTATTCAAATTTAAATTTTGATATTACCACCCATATGAGACGCGTCATATTAAATTATTTACCAACGACTGTGATGTATGTAAATTGCTAAAAGGCCGTGCACCTTGACCTGTTAATCTAAAAGCTAGCCCTTTGCCTACAAAACCATTTGAAAGCGTATCTATTGACACCGTAGGACCTTTGACAACGACCGCTGAAGGAAACCAGTACATTCTTACTCTTGCTGACTTATTTAGTAGATACTATGTACTAAGACCATTACCAAATAGAGAAACAACAACAATATTTAATACTCTGAGATAATTTTTTGTTATTTTGGACATCCAAACACACTACTTTCAGACGGAGCTCTCGAATTTACTTCGTCTGCTCTGTATCAATTCAGTAATATTCATTCAATACGTAAAACGGAAGTATTACCTTACATGCCCAGTTCTAATGGACTGTGTGAACGAAAAAATCGGCCAATTGTACAATTACTTCGTTTATTTGTAAATTCAATGAATCCAAGTGAATGGGATGAATATTTGAACACTGTCGCTAATGAATTAAACAACAGCTATAATGAGACTCTTGGTGACACCCCCACTTTTGCTTGTTTAAATTATGATACAAGTCCAAACATCACACGACAAGAATTAACTGACATTTACAATTACGATTCTCCAGAAAGTTTAGTGACTTTGAGAGAAAAAAGAGCAACTCAAATTAGAGACAGATCTGGAATACCCGACTATAGCAACATACTTACGCAAATCGAAAAAGAGAAGATAGACAAATTGAAGCAGGATGTAGAGTGTTATTTAAGAATCATAAAAGGACAAAACTAGACTTACTATTTCTGGGACCTGCGATAGTACTGATGTAAAAGACTCCAATCTAACAATTAATTGGAATGGCAAAGTGATTGAACGCGTGCATATAAAAAACATGATTCTACTTAAACACAAAATAAGTAAACGTCCAACCTAATATGATAATTAATCATTCAATGATTAAGTTTTGATTAACTTAAGTTTAATTTTAATATGTGTTTTTGATGTATTCTTATAATATTAGATTAGTTCGTGATTATAATATTAATATCTTTAATTAAAACATATAATATCTGAAGACTTAGCATTTGCATTGCATAATAATGTAAAGTATTTCCTTGCAGTTGCAGTAATACCTAATTACTGTTTACATACCTAAGCGCAAGTACCCTATGCACTCTAATGTACTGTGCATACAAAATCACAACAACTAGAAAATGTAATGGAAAATTAAATACAAAGAAAACATTTCATATGGAATACTAGTTTAAAAGTTAAAACAAAATTAAATCGAATTCTAATCAAAAACAAATATCACTATACAAATTATTTTTTTTGCTGATAATTTTTAGATGATGTTTAGATATTTTGAATTACTAATAAATTTTTTTACCAATAAATTTATCTCCTCAGATTAAAGCAAATTACTCACAATAAATACTTGTAGATTTGGGACTCTTGTGCAAAATAATCTGATTAGAATATTACAAGACTTTATTTCATCCATATTATGTGTTGCTCGGGAAACGGACTATTCCCCGTCGGACTTTTCCCCGCCGGACTATTCCCTGCCAGACTTTTCCCCGCTTGTCTTTTCCCCGCCGGACTTTTCCCCGCCTATTGTTTTTAATTTAAACCTTGGAAGACAATTTGATATTAAGAATTTTCATTTAGTTTTTTTGAAAAAAAAAGTTTTGACCAATAAAATTAATCTATTGCCGTAAAATTGTAAATAAAAGTCTGCCGTTGCAACAAGCCAATTTTTTAGATTTTTTTTTTTTACTTAGTTGCATAGAAATTGGTCACTAACCAACTCCTTGAACCGAACCCGTTTTGTAGTTACTCTTTCAATAATTAGTTTTCTTTTGAGACTTTATATCTAAATCGTCCTCAAATCTGACTACTCGAAAAGTCTTGATTTTTTTAATTCAAATTCAAATTATTTATTCAAAGCTACAAGATTACAATAAATTTTATGCAAACACAAATGAAAAAATAAGCTCTGAGCCCAATTAAGTTTAAAAAACTTCTGGGACAACCTACCAAAAAAAGTAAAAAAAAGAACATGCTAACTAGTACACAAAAATTAATACACTGCGTGACTATATATACACCCTAAAAAATATTTTATTTTATATTATACAGAGAAATAATCACTATATATTAAAAAAAGAATATATCGCTACAAGCAAAATGTTACACACTTGACTATAGCTAAACATAAAGTTTACTGAACACAAAATTAAGCTAACAATTATTGAAAACATCAAATATGTACTTTTAAATTTTCTTCCTGAAGAGAGAAATGGTTTGTATAGTTTTAATTTCATGAGGTAAACTGTTCCAAAATTTCACGCCTATATACTCAATGGAAAATCTAGATTTGATTTTGTTGAAATTTGGCAATACTATATTATTATTATTCCTAGTTTGGTAATTGTGAATTTCACTGTGTCTATTTATTGAAGATAAAAGATTTGGATCACTGTTATGGTAGAAAGTTTTAAATAGATGGGTACAAATCTGGTAAAAATATAAATTATCAAGGTTTAGTATTTTTGCATTAAAAAAATATTGGTAAGTATGAGCTCGATAATCAAGACAGTAAATTGCTCTTATCGCCTTCTTCTGAACTAAATTCAACTGATTAATGTGACAAACATTTGTGCTATAATAGGCCTCTATTCCATATGAGAAATAAGGCTGAATCAGAGAAACATAGAGTTGCTTCAGTATACGAGAAGGCAAGATATTATTTAGTTTGAAAATAACTCCAACTGTTCTTGAAACTTTTGAGGATACTGAAGCAGCATGCTGAGAAAAAGTCAAATTTTCATCAATAATGATACCGAGGAATTTCACTGCCTCTGCTCTCTGTACATATTCACCACCGATACGGATATTGGTAATGTCAACTGTTCCTCTATATGAGAATGTGACGTATCTTGTTTTTTCCACATTTACAGCTAGCTTATTTGCGACTAACCACCGCTTAACGTCGCTTAAAGCTTCATTGATGTAGAGAGAAACACTATTTACATTTTCCCTGTCGAAAGAACAGGATAGTGTGCTATCATCAGCATACAGGGTGTACCTGAAGAAATCAGAGGACGAGACAATATCGTTTATGAATGTTAAGAAATGGAGGGTACCAAGAATGGAACCTTGTGGTACTCCGTGATTAACAGTCCTGACAGAAGAAGCAAACCCATCTATAGAAACTTACTGTTTCCTTTCTGCCAGATAAGACTCGAACCACTGCAAGCAAACGCCCCTGATTCCATAATGTGATAATTTGCCCAGTAGAACAACATGATCTACACAATCAAAATCCTTTCTAAAGTCCAGAAAGACTGATAAAACTAATTTATTTGAATCTAGCTCTCTATAGACATATCTAAGGAAATCAAGGATAGCATCAGTTGTTCGTTTTCCCTTCTGAAAACCAAACTGCTGCTTAGAAAGAATATCATACCTACACAAATAATCATACAAACGGTCATAAACAACTCTTTCAAAAACTTTACTAATTAATGGAAGAATTGAAATAGGTCTAAAATTACCCAACTTTGAGTTATCACCACTCTTGTAAACAGGAACTACTCGAGCAATCTTGAGGCAGTCAGGAAATATACCGCTTAAAAGAGACCTGTTTATCAACGAACATAACAGAGGAGAAATCACAGGAGAAATACTCTTCAGTACTTTACATGGAAATGAATCAATTGGTGATGACTTATTTTTGAGAGACATAACAATTTTATTTATTTCGTCATCATAAACAAGATTGAAATACATTGAATTCAAGAAATATCCCGAAAGAAGGCTTCTATAAGTAACGTCAGAGGACGGAAGAGAATCGGCAATGTTCTTACCTACATTAACAAAATAATCATTAAAAGCATCTGCTATCCTATTTGGGTCTGTCACTTCATTACCGTTTGCGATAACCTTTTTCACTGAAGATTTGTTTATTGCTACGTTGGGTTTTATAATATTATTTAAAACTCTCCAAGTTTCTCTAACGTTATTCTTATATCTATCAAATAAATTGTCGTAATATATTTTCTTATTATATTTTATTTTATTAGTCACACTATTTCTGAAGCTCTTGTACATTCTCTCAGGTATCTTACCCTGACGGTATAAAATTGAATATTTCTCACGTTTCCTAATGTCATTCTTCAAGTTACTATCAATCCAGGGTTTCAAAACATCCTTATACGATCTAGTCTTAGTTCGGATAGGACAGTGTTTATCAAAATAGAAAAAAATAATCCTACATAACTCAACTAAGGCATCATTAACACAGTCATAATTTAGCAAACTATCTAAACCATGCACAGAAACATCATGGAAAACACAATCAAGGGCTTCCTCATTAGTTACACGGTATTTAAATTTCGTGTTTTCAAGTTGCACTGAGTGACAAAAAACATCCTTATATATTACATAGAAAGACAGGGAGATGATCTAAAAAATCAGCACATAGGATTCCAGATAAGAAATGAAATGGATTGCGAACAAAAATGTTATCTACTAAAGTTTCACTATTATTAGTGATTCGAGTTGCTTTAGTGATTAACGGCAGCATTGAAAGAGAATTCATTGAGTTTAGAAAGGCCTGAACATGATTATCAATCGAATAATTAAACAAGTTAAAGTTGAAATCTCCACAGAGAACCAAATCCTTACATACGTAACTACCCAATGAGCTCACTAGTTCACCCATCTTATCAATAAATAGATCGGCATTTGATTGAGGGGGCCTATATACAACACCTAACAGAAATTTAACATCATTACGCTTAACTTCAATGAAAATAACTTCGACGAAATCAAGTAACATGGTGTGGGTCTCAATTAACTTACTTTCAAACCATTCATTTATCAGTACAGTTATTCCACCACCTCTCTTCTCTTTTCTTACAATATTATATGATTTGTTAAATCTAAATTTAGGTGACTCGATATATGATATAAATTGATCTAATTTCGGATAAAGTGAACAAATATTATAGTGCAAAATGGAAAAATCCTTTCTATGTAGATACGTTTATAGAATTTTTCAACGTATCAATATCATATACTTCACTACTAAAATCATTCCCATTTTCAAGATCAGGATAAATCACATTAAAGTGATTCACATCAACATCTAAATTTTCCATTTCGCCTTCAAAGCTCATGTATAATCAAAAAGAAAAATGTTGAAACTAAGTATACATATATGTTGAAAAAAAAAAAGACAAAATTGCATAGCCATACAAAACAACCAACTACATCATCCACCCTAACAAATATACCACAACTAAACAATCCCGAATCAAAATTGACAGCATAGTACACATTCCTGTTAATAGAAAGAAACAGCTCCAACTCTTTAAGGTTCCTTGTAATTTCTGATAAAATGTTATGGAATTGCTTATTTAATAGTGCTAGGTGCAGGGATAATAACACAGTTGATAATAACTTCACAATTTATTATAACTGTCGAACAAGCGAGTTGCCGCGTGTAAGAGTGACACAAACTCACTCGAACACCTACTGGACAAGACTGGCTGGAATGCAGAAGGCAAACCTCAAATGTTTATCAGACATGTTTCAATATAAAACTAAACACGTCTGATTTCACAGAATATGTATTTAACTAATGTGACAAATACTTAGATGAAACTTTCAACACTCCTTCTCACATTAAGTTAAACACAAAAATATATAGTAGGAATCAGAAAGAACATGTTTTACAAAACATAGAATGATAAATGACATGAAACAAACAAAACATCTTCTACATAGAAGAAATATTCACTGAGGTAAATTCAGGTAATCAAGGCAAACGAGAAAATAATATCACAATTTTCTATCCATTAAATACATTCACATAGAAAATAAACAAGTTATGTAGAAATGAAAAATAAACACACACATAATATCATAGAAATAATTCATTGTGTAAAAATAATATAGAAGAAATATATTTCAAATATAACATAAATGAAAATTTATCAAAAAATGAAGCCAAATTCTCCTTCTCACAATGAATTACCTAACTAAGTTTCTAAGATAAAGCCTTCATCCCGATCATGTTTCTTAGATTAATGAATTTATCTGATGTCAGACCCTTGGTAAATATGTCTGCCATCATTATTTCAGTCGGGCAATACTTTAACACAATTTTATTTAACGTTATTTGTTCTCTAATGAAATGGGCTTTGATGTCGATGTGTTTAGTTTTAGTATGACTAACTGGATTTTTAGCAATTGACATACAAGCTTGATTATCTTCATTAATAACCATTGGAGAACGAGCAACATCTGTGCAATGTAAGTCTGTGAACAATTGTTTGAACCAAATAGCTTCTTGAGAAGCTGCAGCAAGTGCTACATATTCCGCTTCTGCGGTTGAAAGTGCAACGCAAGACTGTTTGCTCGTACGCCAGGAGATTACTGCTCCGCTCATTGCAAAGCAATAACCTGAGGTCGATTTTCGATCATTGATATCTCCAGCCCAATCAGAATCGGAGTAGCCAACGCAGTTTAAGGTGTATCTTGTTTAGAGTAAAGTAAACCAAGACCAACTGTGCCAACTAAGTAACGAAATATGCGTTTTACGGCAATCCAATGCTGTGTGGTTGGGTTTGAGCTATACCTAGCAACATTATTGGCAGCAAAGGTCAAATCAGGACGTGTCCTAGTTGAAAGTTAAAGGATGCTACCAACTGTTGATTGATAAGTTTCTACATCAAAAGGTTCAGATGTATCATCAGCCTTTTGCAATTTCACGCTTACGTCAACAGGTGTCTTAACTGGCTTTGCATTATCAAATTTCCTAAGTAAAGATTTTACAAAGTCAGCCTGATGAATGAAAATTGAATTCTTGTCTTGAACAATGCTAACTCCTAGAAAATTTCTTAAGATACCTAAGTCTTTCATTTTGTATTTTTCACTCAGATCCGATTTTAGTTTAGAAATTTCTTGATCACAACTAGAAGCAATGATAAAATCGTCTACGTAAACAGCTACAATACATAATAGACCATTAGATACACGGGTATATATGCATGAATCACTCTTAGATGCTACAAAACCTAACTGTTTAAGAAGAGAGTCAAGTGAATCGTTCCAGCACCTGGGACTTTGTTTCAGCCCATACAGGCTTCGATTCAGCTTATACACATGGTCTTCTTTTCCTTGAACCACAAAACCAGGAGGTTGTCGCATGTAGAATGTAGATGTCTTCATCTAACTTGCCATTCAGAAACGCTGCAGTGACATCCATCTGGTGTAGTTTGAGATTACGTTGAACAGCCATAGACAAAACAGTGCGAATGGACTCAAAGCGCGCAACAGGAGAAAACGTCTCATCAAAGTCTTCACCAGCTTTCTGTGAAAAACCTTGCGCCACTAATCTAGCTTTGTATGAACCAAGTGAGCCGTCGTTTTCAAGCTTTCTCTTGAATATCCACTTGCATCCAACAGGTGTCACACCCACTGGTGGTTTCACCAGAGTCCAAACTTCACTTTCATTTATTGAAGTAATCTCTCCTTGCGTGGCTCGTGACCACTCTTCATGGTCAGCTGATTTTATTGCTTGATTGAACGTAGAGGGTTCTCCACCCTGTGTCATTGAAGAGTATGCCCACTCTCCGTACCGTTCAGGCTCTTTACGTTCTCTTGCTGAACGTCGTAACTGAGGTATCTTGCATGTCGTCATCAGTTGTCGAATTTTCATCAGAGTCCACTGGAAAATTCACCTTAGGTTCTACAGATGACACACTCTTCTCCTTCTCAGATGAAATTCGTTCATTCTCACTGAATATCACATCTCTTGTAAGGATAGTTTTCTTGTTAACGAGATCATAAACACGGTAACTTCTTCCTTCTTGGTTGTAACCCATGAAAACGCACCGTCTCGACTTTGAGTCCAGTTTGTGTCTTTCATCTTTGGGGACATGAGAGTAGCAAATACAACCAAAAGTTCGAAGATGTTTCACAGATGGCTTTCGTCTGATCAATGCTTCGAAAGGAGTTTTATCAAGAATTGCTGCAGTTGGACTCCTGTTCTTCACGTAAACAGCTGTAAGCAATGCTTCTGCCCAAAACTGTTTTGGGAGATTCGAATCAGACAGCATGGCCCTAACTGCTTCAACTAACGTGCGGTTGGCTCTTTCTACAACGCCGTTCTGCTCCGGAGTCTTTGGAACTGTCGTTTCGTGACGAATTCCACTCTGTCGAAGAAAATAGCTAAATTCTTTGGAGCAGTACTCTCCGCCATTGTCAGTTCGAAGAGTCTTCACTTTCTTGTCGTATTGATTCTCGACCATGAGTTTCCATTGTTTGAATTTCTCAAACACATCACTCTTCTTATTTAAGAAGTAAACCCATGTGTATCTGGTACAGTCATCAATAAATGTAAGAAAGTAATTGGCACCACCGAGAGATGTCGGTTCAATTTTGCCACAAACATCCGAATGCACCAGCTCGAATGGCTTCCGCTTTACCTTACTGTCACTGTTCTTGAAGGGCAAGCGATGATTCTTCACAGCACAGCAGCTTTCACAGATTTCTTGTTCTTGTAGCGAAAAATCAGAATTTATGCCGTTCACCATGTTCTTGTTGACTAACTTCTTCAGATTGTCCTTTCCCAGATGACAGAATCGCCGATGCCACATGTCATAGTTTGAGCTCTCGTGTGAACTCACCAGAGCAGTCTCAGAATTAAATTCAGTATCTAAAAGGTATAATAATCCTACCTTACTTCCAGAAATTAATTCACTAGATTTATCACTGCTAAGAATTTTACACTTATGCTCATCAAATTCGACAACTTTTCCACTTTCTGCCACTCTGGACACACTTAACAAATTATCTGACAAACTAGGTACAAAAAGAACTTTTTCAAGTGAACACTTTTTACCTATATTTTCATAAATAACTGTTCCTATTGACTCTGCCATTAAGTTTCTGCCATCTCCTACCTCGACTGGGATACTTTTAGGTAGATCAGAGATTTCAGAAAATAGGTTCTTGTCTTTACACATGTGCTGACTAGCACCGGAGTCGATTATCCATGAAGATTTACTAGAGTTACACGAAAAAGCACTAGCAAACAAAGTAATATTTCCTTCATGGGCAGTTTCTACTTAAACAAATTTTGCATCACTCCTAAAATATCGCTTAGTTTTATCAATAGGTACTCTACAGTTCTTCTTATAATGACCTATTTTACCGCAGTTGTAACATGTAAGGGGCTTCTTCGGTTTCGATTTGTAATGTTGACTCACCATAGCGCTGCAAGTAGGATCATGTTTATTTGTTGTCTTCTGTTCTTCATGTAAGAGGCGCTCCGTTACAATTTCCCAGGATGGTACCTTGTCCATCGCTTCTAGGGCAGTAACTAAAGTTGAATACGAATCAGGTAATGAAGCTAGCACATTTATTACCTGATCTTCCTCCTCCACTTTGTCTCCTATAACAGCCAGCTCTGAAAATATATCGACGAATATTTTCAGATGTTCTTGCATGTTGTCGCCTTCTTTCAGCTTCATATTGTAAAGTTTTCTACGTAGCCGCAACTTGTTAGCCCAAGATTTTCTTTGGAAGGTGTTAGTTAACTTTTTCCACATTTCTGCAGGTTCCGTAGGTTCGCCAATAATATACAATAATCTTGGTTCAACTGCCAGAACTATTGCCGCAAGAGCCTTGTCTCTCTTTTTCACGTATTGACGATATTCTGCCGTTGCTGTGTCTGTTGGTGCTGTCTCACTTTCGTCTACAACACCGAACAGATCTTGAGAAATTAGGTACATTTTCAACTGAATTTTCCATGTCGGAAAATTAGTCTCATTTAGAGGTACAATGTTACTCCTCTCCATCATGATGTACTAATAATCGTCAATTTGAATTAGATTATTAAACTGCATCAATCACGCATGGGCACTCAACTGTCTCAAGTAGTTTTTTTTTTTACTTTTACTTTTACTCCCTGCACCACTGAACAAAGAAATACTCTTAATAAGCACTACAAATATCTTGTAGCTGGGCCCATAACCTGATAAAATGTTATGGAATTGCTTATTTAAAAGTGCTAGGTGCAGGGATAATAACACAGTTGATAATAACTTCACAATTTATTATAACTGTCGAACAAGCGAGTTGCCGCGTGTAAGAGTGACACAACCTCACTCGAACACCTACTGGACAAGACTGGCTGGAATGCAGAAGGCAAACCTCAAATGTTTATCAGACATGTTTCAATATAAAACTAAACACGTCTGATTTCACAGAACATGTATTTAACTAATGTGACAAATACTTAGATGAAACTTTCAACAATTTCCTTAACTGAAAAACCAACATACGGGTATAGTTCCAAGTTACCGTTCATGAACTGCTTAATATTATATCTTCTCGGTAGTGATAACGGAATTATTATACTGTCAAAGTAACTGACGTGAGTAACACTCACATTGTGTTGATTTATTATATCTTCGTACTCATAGAAAAACAAGGTACTGCAACTGATTTCACATGGAGCAAACATATTTAACACAAGCACTTGAGGATCGAATACGCCTAATGAAAATTTAACTTTTCTACATCCTCGACAATCGAAATTAACGAAAACCTCAAAACTTTATTACAAAATTCTTGTAATTTAGCAATACTACAAATCTTTATTCTTTGATTTCTCGATTCTTTATTTGGTGGTTTTATCCAAACAAAGACCCTCATGTCAACGCTATTACAGCTAGCTAAGATGTTGGGAAACTTCTTCTTCGCTCGTTGCAATACATAGAGAAACTTGTTTCGTTTCGGTATAAGGTTTTCGTTCACATAAAAGCCTTCAGGTTTTGTAGATTTACAAGAAGTGATGAGGTCGTGTTTAATTTCGTTATCACTCACTCTAACGAGAATATTTCTCCTGTCTTCATTTGGGACGGCTGGCTTTTTACCTACTCGATGAGCCTCTATGATATCTGCCATTTTGATATTCACCTTGGTATGCTCCTTGATGAGTCCACTTATCAATTTACGGCAGTTTTCTCCTTCTGTCACAACCGGTATTATCCTTCCGGAAAAGATAACGTCATTTCTCCTCTGAAATGAATCAGAGTCATCATTCTTCTCCTCAAACTTATTTTTAAGTGTAGAAACTTCTTCTTCCAGTTTCTCTATCGTATCATCCCGTTCCTTCAACAATAAAGTGAAGGAACTAATCACATCGTCAATTTTTGCAGACAACAACTGAACGATAGTTCTACTTTCACCCGAAAGATCTTGCATAGCGTCCATATTTCACTTTTTGAACACAGTGTAAATAAGAGTTTCAGAGCAGCACAGACAAAGGCCATGGCCGTCTATAGTTGATCAGGCCAGATTCCCGAAAATAACAGCTGTTGAAAGTGGTACTAAAAATCAAAACAAATGGCGAACTTAGTCTGCGTCAGTTTTTTACAATTTGCATATTTTAAGCAACTTATAGCTATGTAATGATAAAATAAAGTATACCAATGGATTTGTAATTAGTCAATTACTATAATAGTGCTATTTTAACTGATCTGATCACAATTATTCTATTTAAATATCCTATATATACACGAGTGCTTGATGGCGATTCAATAAAAATGGTGGTTGTCCTCGCATCATTTTGCTATTTAAACCAATTTAGAGTGGTCTGACGATAGTTTTAATAGGGAATGAAAATATTGCCAAAGGCATGATTGATAGGACTGAAATTTTTTTTTCCAATTTTTGTATCTGTAACTGTTAAAATTAATTAATTTAAAATTGAAGTGACTGAACCTTTCATATACGGTATACCTAAGTACCTATACTACCAAAAGCTAAAAATCTTGACTCGAAACATCTAAAATTAAAAGCAGAACAAATCAGATACATTTTGTACCTTTGGTATTTAGTATTTACCTACATAATCAACATTTTAAATATGATCAGACTTTAAGAGATTTAAATAACAAATGTAAAATTCAGGTTCCACTTTCCAGTTTTCCCTCTAGCCTTCTGCCAAGTGCCAGGCTGCAAAGTATGAGTGTATGACTAATATGTCTCCCAAGATTTTTTTCAAGGACAATTTCTCTCCAAAAGGTTTCTAAATAAATAAATCTTATCTAATATTTAGGAGGGCAGGGGTCTGATTATCAGACTAGGGGTTGTAAACATTATTGCCGATCCCCCCCCTCATTGTCCCGAGGCTACCCTTAGGTAGGCCTTCTTTTTGTTATATTATAGGTTTTGTTCAGTTTGGCACTCTTTTTCTTCAGCTTTCCTTTGTATCTTTCCTCAATTTCTTCATCTTATTTCCTCTTCCTTCTGCCTTGCTATATCCATGGATAAGCAGACTGACTGTGTAGGTCTCTTATCCATAGATGTCTATTCTCGCCATTCATGCGCTGGGCCGACACGGTTTCCTGTGGTAGCCGAGTAGTCGACCTAGTGTAAGAAGCGTACTTTCATTGTCCCCTCTTCTACGAGGCCTTCTTCATGTCTCTTTGGATCACCTCGTAGTGGATAGGGACAACTTTTAAACCTTGAATATAATAAAAATAATCTAATATTTATGTAAATACTTTATTATCATTAATAATCAAATATATGTAATAACAGAGATATCACTGATCATTCTTTACTTTCTATTTGAATCAGGAGTAGGTAAGGTAGATACCTACCTAATTACTATTTTCTGAGTAACTGAGTGTATGTCATAGCGGCATAGCCTATATAAATAATATTATATAGGTAACTATCTAATATATGCAATACTAAGTAAGTCCTCAAGCTTATAAACTACTTCTAATTAGAGATTCACATTTATGAAAGATGCCTTGCCCACCTTATAATAAAAAATTATAATTTAATAGACATTTCAGATATAGGAATGCAACAATCACACAAGAAATTACTTACTGAAGAAAATAGATTTGCGGAATAATGATGATTTTATTTTACCTATTGGATTATTGATTGATGAAACTCATATGGAATGTTCATCATATAAATTGAAAGCTTGTTTTCTTCCTCTCCAGCAACTAGCTTTTATGATTATCAATTTGAGGTCATCAAAGATGTACCTAGTGACTCTGCTCTATATACTGTGAAAATTTTACTGGGGAATCTCACTGTGATCTTATAAAATAGTGTACATAAGCATAGGCTTTAATATTAGTTAGGTATATCAGTCATCTCAGAAAATAATAAAGTAAATAGAAAGCTTTTGAAATTTTTTGTGGTGGTAATTTACTGAATGTATAACTTCAGTTCACTGTGTATTACATTAACTGTTTTACTTCTCTTTTCAGAAAACTATGTAACAAATCATAAAGTTACTGCAATAAATGTGAAGGACTAGCTACATCTAATCCTGATAACCTATGCTCAAATTCATCTACTATCTCTGTGAGTTGTTTATAAAATAATATAAAACCATCATGACTTACAACATGCATTACCCTTTTTAGTTCCTAAACCTTTGTTATTAAATGATTCAAAAATAATTTGTATTAATCCTTCTTCTTTTTAATTAAATATTCATTTATTTATACTAAAATTTACTATGTTTTTCTTTTTCAGTACTTTGGTCCTAAAATATATCTAGTGAAATATATTTGCTGCTGCCTTCCAGTATTGCATTCCAGGAATGAAGGTAAAGAAGTCCAGAAATCTTTTATATATTTATAGATTAATGTTAAGTTTATTATTTACTCAAAGAATAATTCTCATATCTAAATAATAAATTCATTATCATGGTTATTTTCATATCTTCATAATTAATATTTGATAGTAATTTTATATCTTAGACTATTTATAAATTTTGTTTTCTTTTCCAGATTAATCTTTGCAAAAATGAATCATAGTAAGCATCAACACCACTCACAGCCTGGCACCACTTAAATTTGGATTTTTATGAAATGGTTTTCATAATACTAGTCACATTCTGAAAGATATATTGATATGGCTACTCTTGTATTAGAGATGTTAGCTTCATCTTATTTTTTAGAGCTACATTGCAAATTAGTCTGAATTCTGAAAGAACTTGCAATTATTTGCACAAAACTTCTCAATGGAACTATTTTTGGACCTCCTGTAGATAAAGCACCCCAGTCCACTTTGAGGTGCCTTATCTAGCTACAGGGGGAAAATCTTGGTGCCTTATCTACAGGAGGAAAATCTTGGGGTGCCTTATCTACAGGAGGAAAATCTTGGGGTGCCTTATCTACAGGAGGGAAATCTTGAGGTGCCTTATCTACAGGAGGGAAATCTTGAGGTGCCTTATCTACAGGAGGGAAATCTTGAGGTGCCTTATCTACAGGAGGGAAATCTTGAGGTGCCTTATCTACAGGAGGGAAATCTTGGGGTGCCTTATCTACAGGAGGGAAATCTTGGGGTGCCTTATCTACAGGAGGGAAATCTTGAGGTGCCTTATCTACAGGAGGGAAATCTTGAGGTGCCTTATCTACAGGAGGGAAATCTTGAGGTGCCTTATCTACAGGAGGGAAATCTTGGGGTGCCTTATCTACAGGAGGGAAATCTTGGGGTGCTTGCTGATCTGTTATTTAAATATAATATATTTATCAAAATGTTTCTTTGTCTCGAAGCATATATATTACAAAACTCAAAAATCATCTCTTTAGTTATACCATTAGAAAAAATTGAATGTTTTTTTGTAATTATTAATGTTGATTTAATATAAATATTCTCATTGTTTTCACTAATTTTCAAAACATATTTTGGTGGGATAATATAAAATAACACTTTGCAAGCAGTTTTGTAGTCCTACCTACTGTCTTAATTGGACAGATATAGTTCTGTGCAACAATTGCTTTGCACCTTCAGTCAGGCTATCGTTTCTGTTAACTAATATTTACTTCTACAACTCCAATCCAAGTAAAGAAAACACTTATGAATATCATTAATCCTCAATACAACTAATAAGTTTCAAAATTAAGCAAACATGTACAGCTAACTATTATGTTTCAATAATATTGGAAAGTAATTTATTTCCTTAAGAGAGCTAATTTGTTAAAAGAATGATCAGGTGAGGCAAGTATTATCTACTGTGCTGCCTTATACAATATCAAGGAGACTCTCAATAAGAAACAGTCAGTAATTTCCCAAAGTACTTTATTTTTTATTTCTTGATCATAAAAATACAGGCATGTGAATGTACTAAATTCTAGTATTCTACCAAAGAGCATATGGACAACCGTAACTTTGAACATTGACAAAATAGCCAAGCAAATTTGTAATGTAATTAGAGAAAAAAAATCACAATAACTTTAAATTGACTTCTTTCTACAATAAAAGCACAATTATAAAATGAAACCGTTGATATTGAAAAATTTAACACAAATAAATACTATGTGACTACATATTATTTATCTCATGCTTGACAGTAAAAATAATACATTTATTGTTTTACCACTCTAGCAGAAACAAAGTTATGTCAAGAGAGAATTTACAAATCCTAAAAATCAATTCTGTTTAACAGTCTATCTATCAAAATGTATTTAATATTCCAATAGTTCTAAGAAAGTTGTACAGTGGACCACCAAGATAACTCAAATCATTCATAATAATGGGAAAAATGTCTGCCCACTAGACCAACAATATAACCTTTCATCAATATAATCAGGGGACTCTACTATGATGTGATAAACTGTCAGATAGACGAAACAATCATGCTTGACAGTATCATGACGTTTCACTACAACCTGAGTGCAATCAATTATATCACTCTTAATAACTATCTCTACTATTTGAGTGCACATCAAGACTGCTTATCTTCACGTAGCACTAAGTCGTATTTCAAACTGAATTTTTGATGCCATAAACCCAAATGAACTGCCAAAGGTATAAAGACTCCCACAGGAACTGACATGTTAATACACATTTAAAATAATAAGAAACTGTTATGAAAGTTATTAATTTAATACAACTATTCAATTTTAATAAATAGATACTTTATAATTATAAACATCTTATAATATAGGAATATGATTACTTTGTGCTGTAGCATAAATGTATACAGCACATCTACAGCTATTTTGAATTTAGCATAGGTAGGAGCATAGATAACTGATATAAACAAGTTTAGCACCACTGATCAGTATTCTAATAAACAGACATCTGGTAGCAAAGAATTATATATTTGTGACCAACGATTAATTAAACTTATGAAAATTCTTTTTCTTAAGTATTGAGAGAGAGAGGGACAAACAAACAAGGTTCTCTTCCACCACTTCATCCTGTTAAGAACAAGGATGAAGTGTGTACTGGGAGAGAGGGACAAACAAACAAGGTTCTCTTCCACCACTTCATCCTGTTAAGAACAAGGATGAATTGTGTATCGAAACAAGTGAAGTCTATAATATGTGCATAAGAAAATAAAATGTGGGAAGTCCTTGACCCATCTTCCCTGGGTCAAGCAAGCCTACCAAAGTCAAGGTCCATGGTAAGTGTGATTCACGCTTGTTAAATAAAAAGTTTAGCTTGACCCATAACATATTATTTTCATTCCGAATGAATTAAAATATTGCTAGACACCAGGATTTATAATTTAAAGATTTTAAGACACAGGTAATCGAGAATTGAGCAATAACTAACATACATATGCACGGCTCCAATAATACTCAACGCTCTACAAGTTTATATCAGTTAACTATGGCTACAAGATAATGCTTAAATTATTAGAATAACTGAATATGATCCCTAAATAGCAATAATATATATTTCTAATTGAGAGTGGAAAGTTTCATACGTTTCTTCCTATTGCTTGTTTCTATGATAACATTATTAAATACTTTAGTATAATTATTGAGCAAGATGTTACTCATGGTTCGGAGACATAAAGTATATATTTGCTTGACGGATCTTTCACAATTGGGACAAGACTCGTCACAGTCACCACCATCTAAGACTAACAAACATATATTAATCATTATATTTCTTTGATATTGAGCTCTGACAAATTGATCTTCAAATTCATTAAGGATACATTGAAAAACTTTGTACACAACAGTACATAAGGATAAACTGAATGATGTAGGGAATTTTAGACCTCCTCTGTTCAAAGATGTGAAGTATTCAGAAACAGAAGATTTTTCAAGTACTAAAGCCTTTTTAGTACATAATCTATTGGAAGACATTCCACATTTCAATTTACCACTGATAGAATTGGACACATAACCAGAAATAAACAACAGTACATCAGAGTCGTGCTCATTAATTTCATATTCAATTACTGTATCCAAAACAGAATCAAAAGGAGCAAGATTTAAAACAGATACATTGATATTATCTGCTTCATTTTCGGAATTACATTTTAAATCTTTGATGGTAAATTTTCCATATTTTGAATTAAGGGATAGCAAGTTTAATATTTTTAATTTTTTTTCACTTTCGAGAACTTGTGGGACTGAAACATTATAATTTCCTCCAGACATTTGCCTATACTCTCCAAATCTTGCTTCTAATGGATCTGTTTGGAATTTCCCTAATAAAACATATTCAAATCCAAAATTGTTAATCAAATAATTAGATAAGTGGACAAGAGCAGATGAAGTGTGAGCTAATGCAAAAGAAGTCTCTCTTGAAAGTTTTCCATGTCTCCTGCCTTCGGTTTGCCCTAATTTGTCCCAATTCTGGACCCATTTGAAGAATTGTTCTAAAAATTGCAAATTAGGATCAGACTCTGATGTACTGTTGATTGGATTACAATTTTCATTACTTAAAAATTTACCTTTTAGTTTTGACTTAACATTTACAATGTTCCACTATTTTAAAATTATGTTCATGAAAGTACACAGAGGTTCATGATTATCCAAATTGCTAGTTTTAAGAGCAGAAATATTTTTGTCATTAAACAATTTAACATCAAATTGGACATTTTGCCTTTCAAAATTAGAAGGATATAACACTTTCTGAGATAAATCTGGAGCATGTTTTATTAACATACTTTTCTCATCATCATACAATGTTTTTAGGATCTTTAATGATGCACTCTGTACACTTTCATTTTCATTGGAAAATGGTGGAAAAATAAATGTTCGTATAGGATCCTTAACATTAAGCCAATTATTTCTTATACATTTAAACAAATGGACAGTATCAAATAGAAAAAATAAATTTAAATTTGGATCGAAAGGATGCTGTACACACTCTTTTAATTCCCCATGACAAAATTTCTCAAATGCATTTCTATTTATTCTATTGTTATCAGAAATCAAACTTATAACTTTATAGCCCAAAATAGTCAAGTGTTCTAGAACAGTATTAATTAAATTGAACAATGTATTGGCATTAATATTTTTAACAGGGTAGAGAGCAACTATATCTTTATTTTTCGATTTTAAAGAAGTTATCATGAAAGCTTGTAAACTTGTTGCTGGAGAATCAGAATTATCAGCCATACCATGAATATTACCAGCTTTATAAGATAACGATGCTTTTATGTGAATTTCATCCAGCAACAAGTTTACAATTTTCTCTTCTTCAGTCAGGATACTCATTTTATGTTTTAGATAGTTCAAATGGGAATCAGACATTCCAGCATTCATCATGTCAGAATTAAAAGACAGTTTTTTTAAATAAGAAGGATGGGGAATTTTCAAAATTTCAGAATTTCTTAATAACTTATACCCATTTGGACTAGAGTAGTACAGCATGCATGACCAAAGAAGAGTTTCAGGACTATAATGTGGATTTTTAGTATTAAATAACAATAACTGTTCTACTAAAAACTTCATACGCTTACAAGTAGACACACTTTCATCTAGATATTCTTCCAATAGTTTAATACCATAACTTAGTTTATCTTCTACAGTACATGAAGTTTCAGTATATAAATTGAAATCAAACTTACTCCATTTATTGCACAAGCACTCTTTTCCCAAAATAAACAAGTATTTTTCTTTATTTAACTTTACATTATGGTACCAAACATCTACAGATAAATCTATTTTAATGGTAATACAAAGAGAAATTTTTGGAAATTTATCAAAAGAAGCTTTAAAAATATTAACACTTACACTTTCAGGAGAAAATGTGCTATGCCAAACTGAAGGATCAATTTTATTTCTGATATTGTCGGAGAGATCTTTGAATAAAAGGATCATATCTTTCAATTCTATATCTTCCAATAATTTTTTGTGTGTAGATTGCACCTTTTCCAATCATTGCTCAGGAGGGTTTCTAGTTAGGGGAACTTCAGTAGACATGTAAGATGGTTGGCTTTTAAAAATAGAAGGATATGCCTCCTTTTGAAGGATGGGATGTTTTCTATTAGTTGTCAACTTTTTTCCATCCAATGTGGTTACAGAAATTTCCCTACTAATAAATTTTTCATTAAAGTGATTAATGCAAATAACAGAGGATTTGGATGGCTGGAAATCAGCACAATGAATTCTCTTGACCCAGTCATTCTTTCTGTCTAAATCATTAGGAAATTTGAAAACTGAGGTGTACTTATCCTGCAGATTATAATTACTGTCACAGCCTGGAACACAGCATTTATTGCCTCCCATCTTCTGAAATGTTGAAAATAGATATATTTAGACAAAAAAAATATTATTTTCTTTCTAGGTTAATGAAGATTGTTCTGCTCCGACTGCACAAAGGAAATATAAAATGAATATATTCTTTGTATTCCTATTGAAGCTTTTTAGAAATGATAGGTAGCTAATTATAAATATAGTGATATTGGCTATTTCAAAAGCATAGATACATGTATCATTCTTAAAAAGTTGATAAAAAGTATGTAAATGCAGCAGCACCTTTCCCAAAATAAAATAAATTGAAAGATAGAAGGAAAAATGTTTTTTTTTATATTCTAAGTAGAATAAAGTGATATAATCAAACACTATAAATGTTTGTGCACTCAAAACAAAAATCTGCGAGTTTTAATTTAATTAGTTGAGAATTGAACACACACACATATATATACACATATTATTTTGATTAAATGAATAGCTAAAAAATTAGTAGCTAGCTAGTGAATATAATTTATATTAAAAAACTAAATGATTAATTACCTTTAAAAGTTGACTTAACAGTTATACAACCTCACTTGAGTCTTTAGATTCAGCTTTTCAGTAGCTGTACAGTATTTTAACTATTTATGAGTTCATAAGTCTGCAAAAATAAAAAATAGGGATTAAGTTCAGAGTTACCAATACTAGTGAATTAAATCACCCAGATCTTGTTGACAACAGAATCTAGAGCTCCATTCTTTACGATATCAAGCATGCGAATCTGAATGAAAGTTATTATAGCTACACAATAGTGTAACATATTTGATTTAATTCCTACTTTCTCTCAATCAGTTATATTTTGATATCAGATTATTTTCTACCACCCAGCAAATAGTTTCTCTTATTATTATTGGTTCAAAATAGGTATGTTATAAATAAATCAACCAACAATTAGGTAGGTCCAAAGTAGTTCTAGGTCCTTTTCGCCATAACACTTTTGCCACACAAAACTTTTGCCGGCAATATGACAATTATTTAGCAAAATAAGGTATATTCATTTTGTAAAAACAGTAAAGTATATATCTTGTCACTTACAAACTTGGGTGGGGGACCTGGACTTACATTTGCTATATCTCATTATATTTATAATTTATCAGACTGCAAAGCATGCACAATCAGTCTCCAGATATTTAATTTTTGAGGCAATTTGTCTCCAAAGATTTTCTAATTTCTCTCCAAAATGGCCAAAAATCTTAAAATTCTCTCCACTAAATACTAATTACATGTAAACATGGGGATTAATTAGAAAATTGTCGCCAGATAATTCAGGAGACTAATTTCAAGTCCTGACCAGTCGCCGGATAAACTTCATGCATCTTTTGCAGACTGGATAATTTATAGCATTTTAAATTTTTTAGGCACAAGTGACATACCATGAGGCCTGAAAGAGTCGTGCAGCTAAAAAAATTTGGGCTAAAGGACTGGTCACCATCCAAAAGGTCCAGGTGACCGAAGGGAGATTCAGAAGCAGAGAATCTCCCTTAGTGGCCACTTAGCCAAATTAATGATAACCCAATCTGCATAATATGATAATGACAATGTGTCCACTGTCTCCTGAGTCCAGAGATTATAATTTGAGAAAGAGTTACTCTTAGACTTTAAGCAGCAGTTTCAAAATCTCCCTCAGCTAAATTAATGGTAACATAGGAATTAATACAAAATCTCCCCCTTGGTAACATAGAATTAATCCGAAATCACCCTCAGCTAAGTTTATAAATTAATGGTAACATAGGAATTAATTCAAAGTCAAACTCAGCTAAATTAATGGTAACATAGGAATTAATTCAAGATCAGTTAAATCATCCCCAGAGATCTTAATTTTCAAAAAATTTGGCTCAGATTTGTTCCATATTCTGCAGACTGGACTGGATGGTATCATCATTCATGCCGCCACTCTGCATAATGAGTCTCTTCTCCCCCTCCCGCAGAGTCAGAGATTTAAATTTGAGAATTGAGAGACAGTTAATCTCTGACTCACAAGTCTGAAGTCTCACAGTAGCAGATTCAGAAATTAATGGTTACATAAGAATTAATTCAAAATCTTCCGCATCTCCAGTCTGCAGAATGTGTCTCTTCTCCCGCAGAGATTTTAATTTGAGAGACAGTTTCTCTCTGACTCTCAGCAGCAGATTCAGAATCTCCCGCAGCTAAATTAATGGTAATATAGAAATTAATTCAAAATCTCCCGCAGCTAAATTAATGGTAACATGGGAATTAATACAAGATCTCCCGCAGAGATCTCAAATTTTAAAAATTCTATCGAAAACTCCCGCAGAGAGTCTTGGAAAAATGTTCCATATTCTGCAGACTGGCCGCATCTAAATTAATGGTTACATAGAAATTAATTCAAGATCTCCCACAGAGATATACAATTTCTAAAGTTGAGCTCAGATTTGTGGCAGAGTCTTGGAAAATGTTCCATATTCTGCAGTCTGATTAATACCTAATAATCATGGTAACATAGGAATTAATTCAATGTCACCCTCAGCTAATTTAATGGTAACATAGAAATTAAATCAAGATCTCCCTCAGAGATCTAAAATTTCTAAAGTTAGGCTCAGATTTATGTCAAGATAGTCTTGGAAAATATTCCAAATTGGAATCTATAGCCTAGCTGCCTAGGCAGTGCTGAAGGCTACAAAATTATCACTCAATTAGGCATATCAGTCCTAATTAACAAACTAACTAGAGAACTTAGTTAACAAAACAACACAAGAAGAAATGTTTAAATCCTAACAAGGATCATTATCATATGATAATAACTTCAGTCTCTGATTTGCCTCCGGTGCTGGACAATTCGTTCAGTTAAAAACCGCTTTTATATATATTAGAATGAATGAATTCACATAATTTTGATGGCAAATAATCCGGAACATTCCTTAATTTACATCATGAAAAGCACAAGGGGAAAAACCATCATTATGAGTGCAATGGCATAAAAACCGAAGAAAATATGTTGCGCGCCATCTTTATCCATTAATTTTAGCGACAGTAATTAGACATCATAGGACCACTTTCAACAGCTGATTGAACTATAAACGCCATGATGAGCTGGCCTGATTAACTATAGACGGCCATGCAAAGGCACGTCTGACTTCAATGAGGTTGAAGACCTCATTGATATCTACACTCTAACATATGTGTTTTCATAATAATGGATAATCCATTGTAAGTTCTTTAAAGGTCCCCTCCAAGCAAATTTTTTTATTGCTTAAATCAACGAGGCTAATGCTTCTTAACATTTTACTGCAAACCCCATAAAATTTGATAGCATATTTTTAATTTTATATGCTTTTAAAGATTTTTATAATCCAAACTCTACAAAACCTACTTTACTTCCGACTTTCTAATTTTCAGTCTGAAGAAGAAGAATGTACACCATTTGTTTTGATTGTCAACTAAGTATTTGGTTAAATAAGTCTATTTATTATTCGTTTAAAGGTTTTAATTTGGATAAACTTATTTTTATAACGTTTATATACTTTTAGAAACCATTAATATCATAAAAGAAGACCAAAAACGCATTATTTGTTTATAAATCTAAATTTGAAATCAAAACAAAGAGTGTACAATCTTCTTTCTCGGCGTCAGGTTGGAGATTCGCTCGATTGTAGCTCACAGAGTACTAAAAAACTTCAAAATCATATAATAAAATATATACTGGACAGAATTGTATGCGGTTTACAGAAGAATGATCGTAGACCTTAGTTCTATAATATTATGTAATAAACTCATTTTTTCCCCGGAGCCTGGAGAGGACCTTTAAGTAATAAATACTAAATAAGCATAATAGAAAAAAAGACATTATTAAAAAGCCAATATAAAGTGTTATAAAAAAATATATAGTAGGATTATTAATTCTCAAATTAATAAACTGCAATTAAATATATACTTCTGGAAAAGTATATATTTGAATTAGAAGTAAATAAATGAACATTTTAAGTATTAACTGACAAAGAAAATAATAAATCTGCGATATGTATAACTTTAGAGCAGAAATAAACTGAATTAATCGTAGCTTCTTAGACTAAATTGCTACATTTTGCAATCCATTAGAATTGCCATAATGTTTTGAACTTTGTATCGTATCTTAATTCTACGCAAATTTACGAATGCACAGTCTTAAAATATATATAGAGACTGTTAATAAAATGTGTCTTCTATTGATTAATGGTTTGTTTTATCGAAATTATAATTTATTAGCCCAAAATACGATTATTTTATTCGGCGGGGAAAACTCCTAGTGCCGTGTTGCCCACGTCTCAAATCCTACAGAACAAGGGTTTGCTGGGATAAGGTTGACAGGTAATATTTACATGTCGAATGACCCAAACTTCAGTAATATATACCACTATTCACTTTGGAATTACCATCTACTTTTTTAACCTGTTACTCCAAATTTATCAATCACTGACTAGTTTTTTTGTTTACGTCACTATATCGGATTATGGTCAGATTTAGGTAGTAACGAGACGTTTCGTGTTATTGTTTGTAACGTTAACTGATGTAACGCTTTTCGAAAATATGAGAAACCTGTCAAACGTCTTCTTTAATCTTCATATTATAGCTACGAGAAGAACCTGGTATTCACTTCCGTGTTTGAAATATCTGCGGTCACAGACTATATAGAAAAGTCTGTGCTGTGCAGACTAATAATGTAATAAGTATAAAATAATTATTATATATTTTTTCTTGAGAGTCCGAAAATGTGGAACCGTCTGATAACTCTGAAATTTCAAATTATTCTAGTATCGAAACTATTCCATAGTGTATAAAATTACTGTTTGTTCAATGTAACACAAATATATAAATCAAAATATCAAACTAATTACTAAACTATTTTAAGCCATTGTTCAATTCCGATACTTTTAATTCATTCACTACTTTTAACTTTATCAGCTGACTCTGGTCACCTAAACCGCAATATACGATAAATCGAGCCCTCAAAACCATTTTCATCTATTCTAACTAATGAAAAATGAAATATTTAAGGAGTTTCAAACTTAGGTTGCGTAACTTTGGTGACCTGAGATGGAATGGTCTCAAAACTAATTAAAAATACTAATGGAAAAAGGGATAATCTTTGAAAAGTATAATTCATATCTTTGTTTAAATTAGAATAGACAAAATAAAGTATTTCCGTGTCTTTGAAATTTGAATTTTATAATTGAATGCGAATTTTTGAAGTATTTTTATATGGATACTGAGTGGTAGGTATAATGGAAACGAATTAAAATGAAAGTTGATTTTTCTCTTCTATTATCGAAAGTATGGAACCGTTCTGAAACCCGTAACTTACCCCAGTTCGTACCTGACTACCTCGTAAAAATCCAGTTTTTAGGTTTTGTTAAATAAGACGATGAATTTTTCCAGGGTTGTCATTGCGTCATATTTATTAGATCCGAAACTTTTTATTTTAATTAAATTTACTCATTTAAGTTATTTCATTCAATTAATGTTCTATTTTTTTGTCTTCAATTGGAGATTATTTCTATTCTGGTAAGACATCCTATTAACAAGTTAAATTTGACAGTTTTATTATTATAATTTCGCTTTTCCAATAAGAATGAAAAGTAGGACAGGTATAATAAATGAATTCTAATATCATAAAAAGATTTCAATCAAATAAGATACAGGTTTATTTGTTCTGTAGGTAGGCATATGATACCTGTAAGCCTAATGTGTAACCACGTTACAACTGAATGAATGATTGTATTTAAACCAAATTATTGTTGTCGAATTTAACGTGTTAGAAACATTTTACGAAATTCAAACTAGTTTTCGAATTATAGACATTTGACTGATAATAGGATATGTAGGAATTAATTCGACATACTTTCCAGGATATTTTAACAGACTATCCAACAGATTGAATGAACTGGAATTTTCTGGAAACCTCCAGTCTGTGGTTATAATATTGATTTGTTTTACGAAATTCAAACCGGATTTTGAATAATTTATAATGGAATAGATAGGGATTTTAAAATCAAATCGGTAAATTCATTGTTACATAGGAAATAAAAATTATTGCTTTAATCGAATCAAAAATTATCTATATTACGCAAAATATGGAAAATAAACTCAAAGTACTATTCTAGATATGAATAAACATTAAACATTAAATTAAATATTTAATTGCATGATCGATAATATGATATTTATTTTAATTGCCGCTTATTATCGGTGAAGATAAGAAATCGCAGTGAAAAGATAATTATAATATCTTTAATCAAATAATAACGAAATTTACTAAATTTCATTAATTAATATCAAATTAATGTTAAATCATTGAATTAATTGATGATGCTACTTATCTTACTTTTCATGATGTGATTATTAGAATAATATTTAATGTTTGTAAATTTTAGTTATTATACAGCAATCATTTATAATATTTTATGATGTACACGACAGCAAATCTACACAAATTGATGACGTCACTGGACGGAAAAACTCTTCACTTGAACCTAATTATTGTGAAATGTAATATACAAGGGAATGAGTATACTCATGTCTATCTGTACCAATACAATAAATGATGTCTTCTAATATTGAATAAAGTAGAAATATACCAGCATATATAATATCCCATACCCATAACCGGTATGAATAGGTGTAAAGTAAACTTCAAGGGATTCCATTTTGGTGTATCATTACTTCTAAATTTGGATTTGTTTCAATTTTCGAATTGAGTTGTATGTTCGGATTGAGTGTTAATACATTTCAGTAATTGGTATTGACAATTTTCCGGGATAATTTTTAGACATAATATTGTCTCCATAAGTTTATATCATCAGTAGAATTTTCTAATATGATATTTTCAATTTTTCGCATTAATATTTCTGCTATAACTACTGAAATTGGTTATTCCATCGGTGTGTATATAATTTGTTTGTATAGTAAATCATTGTATTGGATATTTATTCGCTTTATTGGAGAAAAGACAATATTAATCTAGATTTTAGTTTGTTGGTTTGATGACGTCACGTACACGCATCAGCTCGATTGTCTCTGAATTTGTTTCAGCTTATACTGGGTACGCATGTGGACAGGTCTGGGTACTGAATAACCACGTGGTAACCGTCTGTTATATTTCGTGTTCATTTGATGTGAATGATATATATTGTAACTCGTATACCAAAGTACTTAAAGTAATTTTGTGTAAACTTGACTGACTTGTAAGTACGATATATAGCTTATATTTTTTTTATTTTTATACATGACATCATTAAGCTTTGGGTAATTTTCATACTTGTGAATAATTATGTTGATTGTAATTATAGGATTAAATAAGCTTTACGTATAAAATCAAATCAAAGAAAATCCCTATTACATCATTATTTCTCACTTTTATATCAACTCAATATTCAAAATGGTAACAGTTTGATATACAAAAACACGTGGATATATCTTTTATTATTATTACTTATTAATTATAGGTGAATTCGTATCCAAAGTCCACTTGGGAACATGTTTCCTTTTACCTTTGTTCATCTATTTTTAAATCTCTCCATAACAAAGGACTTGGTGGTTGAAGGCGTGGCTAATTAAATTTCTGAATCTTAAGTTTATATTAGACACGCATATGTGGGCGGATCTTCTTAGAGGTATATAAACCCCGTAATTCTCTCCTAACCATTCAGTAGGTACCTTGTTCGCAGCTTCGACAGACAGCTGGTGGAAAATCGAGTGTCCCGTATATATACTTTCAAATCATTGAGTTTCTAAGTTATTATTGATTTTTCGTTTTAAAAAATATTTTCCTAGAAAATACATACATCAGGCTTAAGAAGAATTTTAACGTCAACAAACATAGCAGTAAGTATCGTCACTTTTATATGTTATATGAAAATTTGACTAGTTGTCTGTTCCTATTTCATACAAAAATGTAATAGTAGCTCAGAAATAGTAAATAGCTAATTATTAGTAGATTGTATCTCAGTAGGATAATTGTTCAATATTTTTCTCTCCCACAGAGGGATTTTTAGGGAATGTGTTTGTTGAAGTCTCATTTATTACTGCAATGTTAGTTTAAATTTCTTTACACATGATTTAATCAATAAAATTTATCAATGAAAAGCGTGGAAAACATATCAATAACACGTGGAAAATCAATAGCACTTGGAAATAAAATTAATATTGTGTGTTTTTCATAGTAATACCATTAGAATAGAAATTAACAGCTTTTGTTTTTATAATTTGGTAAATTTCAGAAGTTGTTATTAACATCTGTTATTTAAATATTAATATAAATGTGTTAATGTTACACATTCATACTGTAGATCTCAAGTTACATTTTCATGTACAGCTAAATTATATAATAACCACGCATTAATTACATACATACGTAATTTCATAGAAGTAAGAATGACATGTAAGTCTGGTAGTTTACAATAAAGAATGCGAGTTCTTTTTTGACTTGATATTAAATATATTTAACTTACTTGTCAGTAGTTACCATATGATGTCAGTAATGAACTCTGATACAGTACAGTAAGTACTCTGATACAGTAAGTCGTTATCTAAATAATCGTGAAATGTAAGTTCAACGTTGGGGAGCTTTATAAATTATATCATGCATTTTTCAATTAATTAAAATAATATATATTCTATATAACTGATATAGCTTTCAGTGAGCGTGAACCTGTTAGGTAGCACATTGCTATCAAACATTTGTCATGTATCGTTTTCCTCTTCAACTTACTAATAATATGATTTTCTCAGTTTCAGAACGATGCAGCGCCGCCAGAGTGAACACGTTAGACAATTCATGTATCAACGTATACTACGCAACATGCGATCAGGCAACAACAATCCTAGAGAGCTTGAAGAACAGAGACCAAATATCGATGAAGAACATCACATCGATCAGAGACAAAATACATATGAAGAACATGGCATTGTTAACGAAAATATCTATAATCATGGATATAACATTGAACATGGAACCATTACACAACCTAACATCGATCAAGTACACAACATTAATCATGTCCAAAATATCGATTATGGACATACCATTGATCATGAACTTAACCTTAATTATGGTCATAACAACTATCATGGCCAACCAATCGATCACAGACTTAACATCGATCACAGACATAATATCGGTCAAGGACATCACATCAATCAAGAATTTAACTTTGATCAAGGACGAAATATCGATCAGGGACTTCACATCGATCTCGGACTTCACATTGATCACAGACTTCACATCGATCACGGACTTCACATTGATCACAGACTTCACATCGATCACGAACCTCACATCGATCACGAACCTTACATCGATCACGAACCTCACATAAATCACGGACCTAACTTTAATTACGGACCTAACTTTAATAACGGACGTAACTTTAATTACGGACGTAACATCGATCACATACGTAACATTATTCACATACCTAATATTGATCACAGAACTAATATCAATCACAGACCTAACATCGATCGCGGACATAACGTCAACCAAGTAGAAAACAATAATTATGAAGAATATTCTGATAATGAAGATGTTCAATCTGAAAATCAAGATTTTTATAATGACAGTGGATTCAATTTATTCGACGAAGAGGGATTTTATCAGGGGGATAAAGATCATTTTATTCCTATTGTCTTCGATAATATTTCAGAAGGAACAAGATCGCAGTGGAAGGAGAAACTTTCTACCTTCAGCACTAATTCCTGCAACTTCAAAGACGAGTGTGGTCTTTGTTACGAAAAATATTCAACAGATAAAAACTTGGTTCTATTGCTCGAATGTCCACACAATTTCTGCGAAGCCTGCGCGGGAGATTGGTTTGGACCTGATAGCAGTAATTCATAGTAAGTTAGAATATCATTGAAATATTTAATTTAAACTGTGAACTGTAATAGTCATTTACCGTAAGCTTTTTATTGTGAATCGATGTAAAATAACAGATTTCTATAACAAATACAAGTTATGGTAGCCTAATTAATTATTCAACTTTTTAAGCTTGAAAATTTTCAATTCCCTTTCCCGATTATATTAAATGTTCATAATTATCTTGTTACTTTCCATCAGCTTATCAACACAGGAAATTTATATAAATCAATATTTAATCTTCTCCAGAACTATATACTAAAATGAGGGATGGTAGACTAATATAATTGTCTGGTATCTAACTTAAGTACATGATAACCTTTTCTTCACAAAAGTCTTATTAACTTTATATTGTTTTTATTTCAGTGATTCTTGTCCAATGTGTCGTACCACTATTACGGAAATTGTGAAAAGATCAAGTATACCCAGGACATTAAGATTACTTTCTGAATAAGAAATTGAGGAGGACACCAAGAAAATTTGCATGCATTTCATCATTAAGATTAACTTTCGTATGAAGAAATCTGTCCTTTTTCCAAATTATCAACATAGATTGAGTAGAAAGGAACATCTTCCTCTGAAAAGATTTTTATATTATATAGATATCATGATGTATGATGTATATGAAAACTCCTTTTCCATTTTTGATTATTTAGTGCATCTTGTCATAATAAATAGCTTGAATTTTTTTAAATAATTTTACCTGATATAACAAGTAACACTCACTGGTTAATACACCGGAGATAATATTCATGATTATGAGATTTAGTGAAACAAACAACATATCGTATGACGCTGTCCTGTATGATGAAACATAGAATAATGTAATTTATCATTGTTTCTAAATTCTAAATAAATTTGGAGTAAAATCAAACATTAGCGCTATTGTTCATATAATTGCTAGGAATGAATTTAATTCATCTTAATAATGCTCATTATATAAATCTAACTAGATTACGTGCACTCGGTAGAGCGCATACCTTCGCAGCTGCTTTCACCCGTTCCCTCCCAAAATTTGAGAGTACTGCTAACTGGATAATAAACAATCGTCTTACCAAGTTTCATGCAATATTGTTCAATACTTTTTAAGTTATTGAATTATAAATTACCTTGACCTTCGACCGGATCGCTCCCAAAATTCTACCAGATAGTTCCTGGATATAAACAAATCGTCCCATTAAATTTCAGACAATTTGGTAGAACACTTTTTGAGTTATAAATGGCTTTGACCTTGATCTTTGACCTTTGATCCGATCGCCACCAAAATCTAACAAAATGGTTTCTGTATAAGGAACAATCGTCCCACCAGCTTTCTTGCAATACGGTTCTATACTTTTTGATTTATAAATGACCATGACCTTGACATTTGAACGGGTCGCTCTCAAAATTCTACCAGAAGGTCAATGGTCAATAATCGTTTCACCAAATTTCAATTAATTTTGTTGAATACTTTTTCAGTTATGCAAATAACAAGTTTATAAATAAAAAAATATATGCCGAATAAAATATAACTTTCGGCAAATTTACGAAGGTAATAAAGCGCTACCTAATTAGTTACAAGCTTTCTTCGAGTATTTGTCACCGGACTAATTATTGTTATTAGTATACCAGCAGGATCACAGATAAAATAAAATATTTCATTTTATCTCCTAAATCTTATAGTTTATAATTTGAAACATCGATAACTCAAACTTACCCTACATAATCTATTACAATTTATAATTAATGTGGCTTCATTTATTTTGATATGAAAAGTTTAGCTAATGCTAACAATGCACCACAGCCTGGGTAAAGTGTATTACGGAAGCCAATTCAGATAGGGTAAAGTAAGAATGACCGAATGTTTACAAATACTGAATACGGCTGATCAATAATCATACACAATGATAGACCTAATTCATATTTATAGCAACCAAAGAATCTTCTCTATCAGTCCGGTAGCCAAAAAGGTGATTCATTCGGTAATTGAAACTTTACCTTATTGATATTAATGTAAATACCGTTTTAAGAATAAAACATTGGCGAACTTCAAAGGGTTATATTCGGTCGCTTAAACTATGGGTAGGAGAACCATATTTTGCTGAATGATTAGAGAACTAAGTATAATTAATATTTATGAAGGATAGAGAGATTTTATTAAAATTAAATAGGTATAAAGGTAGGTATTGAAACAATACTATAAGTAGAAAACCTGTTCTACACACTCGTCAAATTAATAAACATGAAATTTATTATAATCTTATTAATTAAAATACTAACAAACTTATCATTGAACATCTCTTAGGAAAAAGACAATTTGTTAATGTTGTCACTGTGGTTCACTGTTAGCGTCACGAACTCTACAAATGGAAAGAAACTGTATCGTCATGATGCTCACTGACTTCAATTTCTCAAAACTAATTGCCAGATAGCACCAGATTTATACAACCTGACATTTCAAAAAATTAGCTATCCAGTTTCTATCCCCATCGCCAATTTACTTTTCGTAATATCTTTTTAATTACTGCTCGGATTGAGTTGTAACATAGCTAGATCGATTTGGAATGATCATAATACTAAAATGAAAGCATATATCTAAACCAAAATCATCTCAACTGTCTGTGGTTTGAAAAAAAACTGTTTGTTTACATTTTTTCTTCACTATTACGTCTTCAATAACCCGCCCAAAAATACCTAACTTTGCCTCACAGTTTCCAATTTGCTGAAAAACAGCTTGACTATACACTGACAATTCGGGGAATCGTCACAACTCATCATAACACGACATTGCCTGACAAGTTGTTGGAAATTGCCAGGAAATAGTTTGCATTATTTGCCTTAAATTCTTCACTAACTATCATTTCGATAGGATGAATTACGATCTATCGAACTGATTTCAATTCCACTTCAACCCTAAATATTGTTAAATAGAGTAACTATAGTTATATGTTGCATACTAATTGATCAGATATATTAAATTGCCCTTTTCATATGGGACTGATAGTTAATTATCACCTATTTTCTAGGTAGGTGAGGCTTGTTAATAAACTTATCCCATAGAGCAAAATAAGTCTCCGGGTTCTTTAACAATTATTTGTATTATCTTAACTTGAAGAGACTTGGAGGTAATTGATTGAATTCTATTAAACTGACAAATGATGTATAAAGATTGCAGGGAAGTAAATTAAACACAAGGAAGTTTTAAAATGATTGTACTTATATTAAAGTTCGAATAGTACTGAGTTCTAAGACTTACGCACAAGTCTTTAAATAAACACAACACAAGTTTTAAATAAACTAGCGGTTGAGTAAACTAAGGGTTTAAATAAACAAGGGTTTTGAGTAACCATCTCAAGAATCCCTTTTGGCGGCGAAGCCAAGTTTCTACCAGGATCAGGACAGACCCATCTTTCGGTAGACTTACGCGAACTATGAACACTTTAGTTAGGTGCCAATGGTATTTGAAGGGTGAACTGGAGGGTCCAACCTTCCAGTGAGTGAATAAACTTCTGTTAAGGTACTGATAGTACTTTTCTAAGATGTTTTTCTACTCACTGCAGATAGAAATAACACACAATGCATTATTCAAATTTAACACGCTAGTGGTAATGGCTTTCTATACGATTAACTTATAGATCGAACAGATTTACTAATAGTTCATTTTAGTCAAACCTGATTTGCTAATAAACATCCAAATTTAAGCATACTATTTCAGAGTCCTGTTTAACCCAATACTTGATCAGGAATGTTACAAGTTCCTAACTATTAATTAAGTATTTCAATTAGAATAATTGAAATACTTACTTAATTCCTTTTAAATTAATTAAGTATTAATTTCAATTCTATCTATAGGAAAAGAACTCAATATTCTAAGTTGTATAACTGATTTACAAAGTTCATGAAGTTATATAACTTAGTACAAATTATAAGGTTATATTCTGAGTTACAAGTAATAGCTCTGGGTTACAAGTTATGAAGTTATGTTCTGAAGTTACAAGTTATATTAGCGGCTTACATCAAAGCTATTCGTTTATAATTATATTCGAGTGAGAATAACATGACTATAAATTTAAATAGCATTTCCTTCTAATGAACAGTGTACAAGATTAAAAAGATTATGTCTGATTAAATGATTATCAAATTATAGAAATTGAAAGATTAAGTAAAGATACAAGTTCAGCGTATTAACAATAGATTATTGTTAATAAGATATGAAAAAATGTTTGATATCTTTTTATTATCGAGAATATTAACTAATTTACCTTTACTGTTCAATATTGACCCCGATAAACATAAGCAATATAGGGTAATAATGATTATTGAAGATGTGGTTAATAATTATATTAGAAATAATAAGCTATTGTTTTATACATTTAATTTATTGAATTTTTTATGAATTTATATAAAAGAAAAATTTGTAGTAGCCTGCCTACTTTGAGTAGCTATTATCAAGATGTTATTTGAGTTTATTTACTTGATTTAAAATACTTTCAGTATACAATACAGAAAATGAAAAAACAAATTTAAATGACAATAGTTAAATTTAACAACTGCGAAATCTACATTAGTTGAAATTTGAAATCTACTTATATTATTATATCACAAAACTGGTTGTTATCTGATGATAATTTTTATAAACAGTGTCGTTTAAATGCACACATTACACAACTGATGGATAAGTATGGAATTTTTTTTTCAGTTTATAAAAGAGAAACTGATTTATGTTGATCATCTGTAATCGCAACCCTATGAATGCTATATAGTAAGAAACCTTCATTAAAGTTAACGCTATCGTGAGATGAACTTTTTAATTTACTTCTAAACTATCTCCTAGAGTCATGAGTGATAATTTGTATTAATATTATAATAGAAGTATTATGTCAATTAGTACCACGCAAGAGAGTTTAACTACTCATGTTAGTCCTCTTCAGAGGAGTAGATGGGTATCACGATTAATAATTATGATCGAAATATTACTGTGAGATCCTAATTAAGCAATGATGCTTTCAAAGTGAAGCGCGCTGTGTGGGGTTATGAAATAGGAGAAGAAGGTACGAGACACATGGGGTACGGTCAAGAGCCCCCCTAGGTCATAAGCCCCCTCGGTCACGAGCCCCCCCCCCCTCCCTGTTTTTTTTAATCCTTATTTACCTAGTTAAACAAATGAAGAACTACTTAGATAGAAATAACTGAGAGTTGCTAATGTAGTTTGTTGTATCCGCTAGTTTGTTGTACTGCACACTTCTTGATTGTTTAATGACCTGGCAGGAGGGTGTCCCAAAAAAACCGATACCCAAATTTCAATGGCTGTAATTTATATGATGTCAGTAATGAACTCTGATACAGTACAGTAAGTACTCTGATACAGTAAGTCGTTATCTAAATAATCGTGAAATGTAAGTTCAACGTTGGGGAGCTTTATAAATTATACCATGCATTTTTCAATTAATTAAAATAATATATATTCTATATAACTGATATAGGGTGTTTGTGCCAGTAATCGGCATACCTCTAGTAATCGGAATAGCAGACACATTGAGCATAATTTTCTATATAATATATTAAGGAATAGAGAGTAGTGGTAGTATGGTACATCTAGCCCCTGCCCCTGGCCGAGGGGGGTACGCGAGGGGGGCAAAATCGGGTGCGTAATTTAATTAGGTTACAATTTTGTTATCAGATAAGAAATTAGGTTGGATATTTGAAATAAATATTATTTTTGGTAGTATGGTACATCTAGCCCCTGCCCCCGGCCGAGGGGGGGCACGCGAGGGGGGCAAAGGCGGGTGCGTATTTTAATTAGGTTACAATTTTGTTATCAGATAAGAAATTAGGTTGGATATTTGAAATAAATATTATTTTTGGTAGTATGGTACATCTAGCCCCTGCCCCCGGCCGAGGGGGGCACGCGAGGGAAGGGCGGGCACAGGCGGGTGCGTAATTTAATTAGGTTACAATTTTCTTATCAGATAAGAAATTAGGTTGGTTATTTGAAATAAATATTATTTTATTGAAATTATGTTAGGAGGGGGGCACAGCCCCCTCCTCCCCAAAGACACGCGGGGGGCACCGAGGCGGTTGTGGAATTTAATTAGGTTACAGTTTTCTTATTAGATAAGAAATTAGAATGGGTATTTAAATTAAATATTATTTTTATTGAAATAAGTTGAAAGTATGTTAGCAGGGGGACACAGCCCCTTTCTTCCCAAACAGTGTAACTAGGTTGCTGATTGTAACAGATAATCATTTGGGTCAGGTAAGTGCCTTTACCAGTAGGGGCTCATTGAAATAACTCGAAGCTGTTTTTTAAGTAGGTTCTCTTTATTTTATCATATAGGTTTCATTTGAGGTAGTTTCTACTAGGTTAATATTTATATCTGAATAAAAAATTGTTTCTTTATAGAATAGAATAATATCTTATGAACTATAATTGTAAAACCATGAGGAATGAGAGAAAGATGGGATTTAATACTCAAGATATATTTTAAAATAATAATAATAAAAAACCATAAGGAATGAGAGAAAGATGGGATTTAATACTCAAGATATATTTTAAAATAATAATAATAAAAAACCATAAGGAATGAGAGAAAGATGGGATTTAATACTCAAGATATATTTTAAAATAATAATAATACGAGGTTATAGCTATTAAAACCAGCAACCTGTGCATTTAACAGATTGATGGTTTCAATAATTATTATTTATCTTTCATTCATTATCATAGAGGTGGTTGAGACTCTTCCAGTGACAGGGTGAAGATGAAAATGATTCGATGAAATGTAGTTTCATTTATTAATGCTCACACATGATGTCTTAATTCTATATCATAATAATAAATTGATACACGAATTAAATTAATAAAACAATTTCAATTGTAAATCAAAAATACATAATTTTGTAATGCATATAATAATAATAAATTAATATTACATTTCATTAATATATTTACAAATGTGGTGACGTCAAATAATAAATATTCTTTCACTAATTGTATCTCGATATAAAATTTAGTAAATTTATTTGTTAATGATATTATGATTGGTCAATTAAATAATCGTATATACTATGTTAAAAATATGTTCTTTCAGGTGTCCTTTGGTAATCACAAGGGGCTTGGAGAGCTACCCCTTTTTGTAAGTCTTTTACTTTTTCCAATAGAGCAGGAATAGTCAACATCAGAGCAGATGTTGCAGGTAAAACAATTCTTGATGGATTCGATACAGAGTTAAACATGATAACGTAGTTCCCATTAATACGAAATAGATCAATAGAGGAAGGATGCTGTCTTATAGTGATTGATATCTCATCATTTGATTCAAGAAACTTGAAACTCAATGTTTGCAAGAATATCAAGAAGCTGTGTACATGAAAAGAGATCCATCTATCACCATATTTGAATTTGATACGATCAAATGAACTTTCATAAGAAATTTCAATGTCGCTAATGTTATATAGCTGAGATGTAGTCATCATGTAGGAGTGGATGTTCATGCACTAACCATTTGATAATCGCACAGGGAGGTAATATACTCTAGAAAAGGTGGGTAAATGGAGGGTGGG